>OY740770.1:33374009-33696366 GCA_963513935.1 Aphrophora alni
GTATATAATAAAATACAAAATATCACACTAAACATATCATTTCGCCAGATTACTTGATAGGTATGGAAAATTAAATGACCCGTATAGGTTTAAATAGCCCAATATTAAATTATATGTTTAATCGTATTAAAACTAACACTATGAAATTAAAATAGTACTGTATTTTGTATTATATATGATATATAGAATTACAACCCAAGTTTCTATTTAGTAACAACCTCTACACTGTCGAACGTAGCTTTCATATGACAAACAATATGTGGTGACAGTTGTTCAATGTGCAGGCAGAAACAATGATATGAAACTTTAAGTTGTCTAATGTTCTAAGTTTACCCATTCAATAAGCAACTTTATAAAGAAGCGGAAGAAACTATTGGTAACAGCTGACTCTATACAACACTGTTTGCATTTAGCATATGAACAATATGTATGCTGTAGAAGTAAAAAGAAATATTTTACGCTCAACAAGGCTTGATATTTAGTTTAAATTTCACGTGAATATACGTTTGACTTGTATGCTGCAGTTAATAAAAGATATCACGAGTAATGGAAAGAACTTCTTTCATCTTGAAACTAGAGATTTATATATTAAATTTTGTTAAATCTTCTTTTAACAATAAATATATATTTTTTATAGTTTATTCGAACATTTCTTTTTCATTTGCTTATATTAAATTGGTACACGAAATAAAAGTGTTGTAAAAAATGTTTTTAGTATCGATTGAACATTGTAAATGAGACTAATTTCGACCTTCATAAAACTTGACTTCGTAATATAACATACTTTTTTGTTTGTTTTTCTACGCTATACTAAATATCATGATTAAAAATAGTTTAACATTGAACATGTAGAGTGCAATTTAAATATGAATATTTTGTAAGTCATAAATATATCATTTTATATTATTTGTATATTATGAGGACTTGAGTAAAATAGCAATTAAAAAATTCCATACATAATAGTTTACCGAATTTCTAGTATTTCACCTCGCCACCAGTCACGTTCTTAGTTATATATTCACCCAATATTATTTTAACATTGCTTTTTGTAATATTAAATAATTGTAGGAAACTCAAATTTTCAACACATATTACATGATAAATCCTGCGATATTTAATCCAATTCCTTGTTAAAAATATCAAAATCAAAATCATGAATGTTATAGAGTTTTGGTCACTCATTACGACCAATCAAGACTTCCTTATTGTATATCGCGACTATTTAAGAATATTTTAATGTTATTTACCATCGAAACTAAATTCAGCAATACGATATTTTCATTAAATATTAAATCCATCTAACAAATATGATTCACTTAAGAGAGTGAGTTGTTAATACGTTTTCTTTTTAAAAATAAATTTAGGTAAAAAATAAATAAAGTGAATTATTTAGGTAATAATAGAGTTAATAATAAATAAATAAATCTTTTGTAATAAGGAGACTAATCGTATGGCCTAAATAGGGAATGGTTCATTATGTAAAATCATATGATTGAGATGAAAACCATTTAATATTTTGAATTTAATTCAACGAATCTTAATACATATTCCACGTGGTCATAGAGAGGGGAAAAAAAAAAAAAACATATTGCAATATTTCGAACTTGCTCCTATAAATAGACCTAAATGTAATGACAATCAAATTATATATATATAGTTACCAATGACATAGGAAATCATTTAAATTAAGGTCAAAAAACGGAACTTTAATTGTATGAACGGCAAATCAGAAATAATTAGTAAGAATGCAGTAAAGTGGAAATTATAGTCAGTTTGCACAAATTTGTCCATTATTTGAAATTTAGAATTACAAAATAACAATACATGGGGAACATTATTGTAGATTTATTAGGGGAAAGTCTTTTATTCATTTTATTCTGTTAAAAAGCTCTCAGAATCAATTTATGTTAAATATATAAAACGTATGACGATTACTACGATTTCATTTATATGTGAAATTTAACACCCCCCACAGGGTGATAATATTATTATTAATATTTAATAATTTTTTAACGCAATAATTATGACCTTTCATCAAACAAACCTCAATGCAAATTTAACAGTAATACAATTAATATTCCGTAATCAATATTCAAGTGTTTCCAGGATTTTATATATCATAAACCTACAGCTTTATATTGCAGTGGCGGATCTATGGGGGGGGGCTTTCGGGCTGAAGCCCCCCCCCAAAACCTTTAAAAAATGTTTGTAAGAAAATTTAAAGTTTGCTCAAAAGCTCACAAGGCGTTTGCGGTTCCTTTACAGCGACTAGTGATGAAGACAATGACAGTGTTAGTTCTCAGACCATCACTCCAAGTCTCCAAACAAAAATTCCAACTGTGTCCCCGTCATTATTTATTCATGTCTAGCCAGTAGAACTACTTTGAAATATTAAATGTACGATGTACTTAAAAATAAATCCTTTTCACATTTTTAATCTGCCTTTTATTAACTTTAATGTATTTCATTAGTAAATTAGTAAACAAAACATCATGAAAACCTTTAATATGAAACACACGTTTTTACTCCATAAAACAACGTTAAACTACTGTTTTGGTCGCTTCATTATATGAAAGTCCTTTCAAAAAATTTTCCCCTGTTCAGCCCCCTCCAAAATAAAATTCTAGATCCGCCACTGTTATATTGTACTTATAAATTCTGATTTGAGTTATGATTATGAGGTATTCAATTCTCCATAGAAACTTCGTGATTTCCGAGACAACGTGTTAAGTGGATATAATTAATAAAGAACAATTAATCAGATAATTGTGTTTTATTAAGTTCCAGTGATTGTGGTGAGGGGAAAATTCAAATTATTATTGTGTCAATCTATCATCTTCTATTCTCAAGTTTTCAACTATTGATAAAAAATTTCCATTTGTAAAAAATTTAATAAAACTCTGTAACCAACACACTAGCAAAGTAACAATATATGATTCAATTTAAAACCGTCTCTCTAATATTTTTATGAACAAAATCATTATAAACGCTCATAAATATGTTACGTTATTATTATTGTTTGTTTAAGTCTTTACATATTAAATTAAAATAAAATTTAAAAGTTAAGTAATGATGATTGGATGCAATGTGAAATTGTGATTTTGCATATTTTTCAGAAAGGTGAGATTTTATAACAAGACTAATTAATATTATCGTATGTTCGGACATTTGCCTAAGTTTGTGTATAAGAAACAATACACGAAGTTTCGAGAGTATAAATCAACTCCGTTATCAAGTGCTTAACTTACAAACTAAAACATGCAGACAGGACACACGATAAGACGTCTAGGCCTATGTTCAGAAACACTTCATTCTGCACTACATAGGCCTATATGTTTCTGAACATAGGCCTAGACATTTTATCGTGTGTTCTGACTGCATGTTTTAGTTTGAAAGTTAGGCACTTGATAACGGGAGTTGATTTATACTCTCGAAACGTCGTGTAATGTTTATTATACACAAATGATGGCAAATGTCGGAACAAACAATAATAATACAAATATTCCTTAATTAAGTAATAATTTTTAAAATAGAAAAGACTAATTAGCTGAATATTTGTTATAGGTAGTTTATAAAAAGAATCCATCAAACACCTACTAGCTTGGAGATTTAATTATATATTATGGAACAGGAAACATGCATTTTTTATAAATGAAATCGTATTACATGAACATAAAACTCATGCCCAATATAATTAAAAATAATAAAGATATAATATTTACGTATGCTGTCAAAACATAAATTTTATTTTTAAATGCGTGAAGCATTCTAATTATAATATTATTTCATTCTATGTAAGGATAAAAGTGATCAAATTTAAGATCAACTTTTAAAACTATAAATAATTTCCTATAGTTTTTGAGCATTGAAACATATAAACGAGTTGAACTGAAAGCTCTAAATAATTTTACGACTCTCTGAGAGTTTGTAGTTTTTCCAACAACTTAACTTTGACTTAAGGAGATTGGACACGCAGCTTAACCATTGACACGAGTCAGCACTATTGATTTCGGTGTTTGTGTAGGAGGTTATTCACTAATTTTAATAATATATAAAGTTTTGTTTCTAGAACATGACTTTCCAATTACGTAAATTATTTGTGAGACCCTATTTGGTATTCCTTTGTACAAATATTAAAAGACATGGCAGAGTTATAGATTTCCTAAATAATTCCATGTTATAGACATGACCTAAACAATTTCCATATAACAACTTTTATTCATGTTTTTTTTTTACCTTCCAAATTTTAGTCGTATTCTATTACTTGTTTCAGAAAATTTACATATTTATATTGTGAATTTTCGTGGTGATTTGCACTCCATTAAAAAAGTAAATAATTAGATATATAGATAATAAGAGTTAACGATTTATGCACTTCATAATTCTGCATTGTAAGTTAAATCCAGAATGTATTAAATGTATCATTCCACATTCCCTCATTCTATGCTACACAATATAGTTCACAAATACCATCCTGTTAAATTAGGAAAACGTCAACATAGTGGGTTTAAAAAAAAAAAAAAATATCTGTGTTCTATAGACATGCATACTTTGAAATATAAAAGTTTACATGATGTTGCCATCCAATTTTCCAATTAGGAGATGTAATATCAAAATGAAGTGTAATTTATGTATAGTAGGATTATTTTTATATCCATGATAACAGAATAGTAATGAAACATTACATTTATAGTTTATTTTAAAACCTTTACTTGATTTTTTAGGCAATGTCAAATATAAAACACAAATATAGTTTTCAGAATCCAAATAAGTCATAATGAAACGCACTGAAATAAAATGAAGAACAGGATATAAAAGTGAAGTAATTTCAAATTACCCCCTGTTGGTGTCATAAATATCTAACATTGAATAATCTATTCCAACTACAGTATTTTGATACATATTTTAGTGTAATAGTAATTGAGGCCGTTATGCTAATGCAATAATTTCCCTTTTATTGTTTACTTTTTTTATCTCCTCTTTTTTTCAATCAGTTTGCTTACATTTATTTCAATATCTAAAATCTGATCATAAATCTTCATCTTAAATACAGATTGAGTTATTAGATAAGAGAATGTTAGGAGTAGTTAACCAGAAGTATTTTGTTATTTTTTTGAATCCGCCTTTGTAGTTGATGAATTATTGCTCTTAAAGTAACCAGAAGTATAGTTATAACTTTTGTAATTATGTCTCTTCCCCAAATGTATGAAATATAATCATTTAATTCTGATCTTGTGAAATACAACCACACTTCCCATTGGAAAAAGTTTTAGTAGTAGGTATTAAGAAGTGATTTAAATTTATACATTTTATCTTTTACATAATAAATCAAGTTTATTTATTTCTGCCTATAAAATCAGGAATCAGCAAACTCAGTACTGAACTTGATCACCAACAAATTCCTTAGAATTTACAATTAATAATCCAACCGAAAATCAAAAACGGGTTATAAATAATCACATCAACCTTTTTATTCTGGTCTCTACACTAAAATACAAGTCTCTCACAAATCTATTTGTGAAATATACATATTGATGTACGTAGATTTCTATGTGAATACAAACATAGTTAGTACTTATAGTTAAACTATGACACATACTAACTAGTCATCTACCATAGATACAA
This sequence comes from Aphrophora alni, assembly GCA_963513935.1. NCBI lineage: Eukaryota > Metazoa > Arthropoda > Insecta > Hemiptera > Aphrophoridae > Aphrophora > Aphrophora alni. The sequence goes on from OY740770.1 coordinate 33,379,635, forward strand.
AAAAAAAAAATGAATCTCAATATATACGGTAAAAAAGAGAGAAACGAACAATGTACACCAACCACAACACTACTTAATGTAATAAACATTTTAGTCAAAAACAAGATCATTAACGCTGCTCAGATGCAGTTCTCCTGTTTTGAAGAAAAAGGTAACTTCTTTTAAATATTTATAAACCCACTTAAATTGAATGAACGTTCCAATAAATATTTATTGTTATTAGTATAGGGATATATAATTCAACCTCATTAATTATCTTCATTACTTAATTCTTTGATCCTTATTAATTAATTTAAGAATATCACAAAGACATCAAGAACAAACAAAGCTAATATTTTATTCCGTTTAGCCTCTCAAAAATGCATGGACTGGATATAACTTTGTTTCTAGTAACAAATATATATATATATATATATATATATATTAAAATATCTATCGTATAAACTACGTTTTGAAAATTGAAAACTTGAAAACATGGAATAATATTAACGATTCGAATACCACGTAAACACAAAATCTATAGTGTAATTTATGTATTTAAAAATATTTGTATATTATATTGGTGCATTTGAACACGTAGGCCTACTTTTTCCGAAATCTCTGTCTTACGTTGAATATATTCTACCGAGTAGAAAATTTGGTTTTAGTTTGAAACAGAAATGTCAAGGATAAAAAATAGATAAAACAAGTAATATTAATAAATATATAGTAGATACGTTTTAAAACAGAAGAGGATTTAATTTTTAAAATTATTCTCAAATTGAGAAAACAATTTCAAATTTTTTTAAATGTGTCGTTTTACAAAACCTTAGATATAATCTTTCTAAAATTTTGCACCAAATAACAAAGTAGTAACAAATCCAAAGACAATGTAGGTTTGAATATGAAAATTCTTGTCTACATTCAGTTAATAATATAGAATATTATATATTATGGATCAGATATTTATTACTTTGTAAGCGTACGTAAAATAAAATTTGACATTTCTAAAATAAAAAATTCCATGTACTCTTTTATTACGCTAGTCTTCCAATCACTTAAAGGACTAATTTCGTAACACAAACATATTTTCAGTGGATCTGCCTCTAATACACATATGAAAATATTCCAAACCCTTCTGAAAATTGGATTTAGACTTAATATAACAAATATGCCCTAGTGAGTTTTCAATTCCAACCTACCAGCAGACTTAATGTGAACTCAGATATTAGTTGAATATAATACAAACATATATTAATTCACCATGAAAACCAACTACTTCTAAAACCATTCTTACGAATTATCAGACGATGGTCTCAGATGATTCAAAAGAACAACAGTGTTCAACCTTAGACGGGTGTAATAAATAGCCTCAGTCAAATAGTTATATAGAGTTTACCACCGCTGAATATAATCTGTGACAATCTACCAATTGTGGGTTGTTAAAATGATTGTTGGAAAGTATCTAAACGGGATGATAAGTGTTCACGTGCCATTAAATCTTGTTATATCGCAATGATTCCTTCGTAATGTTTTAAGTTCAACTATTTTCTGGTTTTGTTACTTATAAAGAACTCTTTAAATAGGAGCAATCTTAAAAAATCTTACGCCCGGATTACGCCACTATCCGATCCAGTTCAAGTGAATCTACGAGCTAACAGCTATTTCAAAACTGCCGAAAAAGCCAAAGTCAAGTTTCAGACAAATACTGAATTCCCTCAACAATGAAGGTTAGATTAATATCAACGAGTATAAATTAAATTCACAATGAAACGCAATTTTATCCCAGAAGGAATCACCTTATACTTTTCTCACTCGCTAAACTAACATAAGGATTATGTGCAGCACTTCCAAGTTTGGTACAGTGACGGGGGGGGGGGGTGGTAGAATGGTAGACCGTTGAATGAAAGTAGACTTTCAGAAAGAAAAATGAACTTTTCAGAAATGTTTATAAAAACTTTTGATTATTGATGAAAAACTAACGTATACTTTTTTTAAAAATCATCGAACGATATGCCATTGTCCCATAATGTTTATTTATCAATGATAAAACCACTCTAATATGCCCCAAAAGTATTTGGGGGTTGGGGTCGTATTTGGAAAATTGACAAATATAAAAGGAGGTTGTTTTGACCTTTAAAGTAAATAGCCTACAAAACTAAATTTTTAACCTAGATTCATGAGATGACACCATTAGTTGCCCTTAATCAAATATTTAAAAAAATAAATAATTAAATGCATAAAGTTTCGGAATAAAAACAGATTAATACTCAAATACTTTAAACGTTAACGTTAGTAGTCGTGAAGCACATCAATGAAAAAGTCTTTCAAAAAAGATTATTGTATTTAAACCTTGAAAATATCTTTAACTGTTTCAAAATAGCACCTGGGAAATTTATTTTCCAACACTCTTTATCCTCTATAACTATATAACTTTTGCAATTTTTTAGTGGGTTGATTTTGTGTGTAAAACTTTGTATGGAAAGCAATGGACTGTAGTTTGAGCACATGTACCCATTCCGAAACAGGATAAAAAGTAAGTTATTGTTGGAGAGCAAGTGAATGACATAGAGTTTTAATTTTTAGAATTATGTTTTAACTCCAATTGTCTTTCAAAGGGAACAAGGCTATTATTCCCATTTATAACACAAAATACGTCTCCATTTTCATTATTTTTTTTTTAAATAACTGTTCCACTCAAAAACTAATATATTTTTTTTTAATAGTTCAATATAAAGTATAATTTGAACATTATGGTAAATATATTTCATTACTATCAACATTTCACTTATACGACTAAAATAACCTACGTTTTAAATTATCAGAAGAAACTAAGCGTTTACAGTTACGAGAAGCTTTTGTTGAATATCGAATATTATTTTGAGTGAGTTATTATTTGTAATTTGTAAAAGGATTTGCCTAAATAGTTATAATTTTATTTGTATTTTCCTAAGGTTGAGTGGTAGTAATGCGAATAAGAGAGGTACAGCCTACAAAACCGTCTTTCACGCGTTATTTTGAAACGGTTACAAATAAAGTCAATTTTTAGGTACACAAAATGTTTGTTTTTGAAAGACCTTTTCAATGATGTGCTTCACGACCAACAATAATAGTTGGAGTTTTTGAGTTTTAATCTTTGTCTATTCAAAATTTGTAGGAGGTTAACCGGAAAATTAACCTTTAACCTGCGTAAATGGCAAATTTACCACATTTTTGGACAGAGTATTTTGTAATGATTATAGAATAAAATATTGATTCTATTGTAGGATATGTTATGTGGTAATTCTAAAAATAATTGTATAACGCTACTGTTTAGAGATTTTGGATTTCCCTCTACAAACGCAAATATATTTTAAAAAAACTTCTTTTTTTTTTTTTTTTTTTTTTTTTCAAAATTGTCAGTCAATAGAGACCTTTAAAATGCGGTGTCACCTACATTTACATTTACATTTTCAAATTTCCTAAAACGATCCCCCCCCAAAGCACTTTTTGGTTGAGATTTTTTAACATTTTTACCCAATTCTCTTGGGTCGATATAAGGGGGTTTAGATTAAAACGAATGCTGTAGCTATTTTTGTTCTGTCGGTATACATTGCGCACGGATGATCTGTCACCCTATATATATTTCATTCTATTTCTTCATGGAATTTTCATGCCAAGTGTACTGTGATTGCAAGTATTCTATTCCTTTAAAATTTCCATATTAAATGTTTTAAAAAATGTATGACTTTGTATAATCTGTACTTGTTATATTTTGAATTTCTTGATAGAGTTTTACTGAACTTAACTTATGCAATTTTTAGGAGATAATTTAATTTTTTTTTTTTTATAAACGTGATTTAATATTGTACACATTCATATCTGAGATGTTACAATAGCAAGAAGTTACATGGTTCAAATATTTTAGTTTTATATGTCTTGCCCAGTATATATTAGAATCATCACATATACCTCTCTCAAAAGTTCAAGAAGAATTTTATTAATATACACAAACAACTTTTATTTTCCCTTTTAATAATATCAAATCTTACAGCATAAAATAGCTGGCTTTTGTCCTTTCTTTTAGTGTAGAAAGGGCGCTAAGTGTTTTCTTGCAGCTGCCGTAGAAGGCTAATTATCACTGTAAAGACAAATAGACTAAAATATAACAGACATATAAAAAAGTTAATACCTCTCATTTATACTTCTTCAGAAGTGTTTTAAAAAAACAATGGCACTTAGTAATATTATATATTTTTATTTATGTATACATAATTATACAATTAAATAATTTATTACATATCATGATTTCTATTACTAAGAGACAATGTTAATAAAAATGAACGGTAAAAATTGGGTGACTTAATTTGTCTTGATAAGAATTCAGTGCTAAAGTCATTAAAAGCTATGTATGGTTTATTGTATAATTTGTTACATTAAACGTGATGCCATTAGCGAATAATTTAAATTTTTGCATAATTTGTCTTAATGTATATATTGTTTGTTAAGAGAAATACCTATTAATTTATCTTCGAACGTTATTATTCTTCAAGAGAAATTCAACTGTTCGAGATATCCCATTGTGTTTATTCCATAATAAAACCAAGGTCATATTTTTTCTCATGCATAAAAAGTTTATATATAGTATGATGGATGGTCAAAAGGTGAATTAACATACAGTAAAAATAGGATTTATTTTACGGGAGAATAGAAGATAATTTCGATGTTTTAAAGATAAAAATGTTTCAAAGTTGAATAGGAAAATTACATGTGAGAAAGAAAAGGCATTTGGAAAAAAATATTGAATGTCAATTATAAAATGTTTTATCATAGTTTATTCACAAAGTCCATCTACAATATATTCAAGACAACGATATATGTTATGATTCAAATAATACTAACACTAATTGAAACTGCTCAAGACGTAAAAAATAAAATCAATAATTTAAGTTAAGAATATTTATTCTTAATTTTTAACAAAGCAAATATGAAATTAAAATTCTATCAATAACATTTATTTTAAATTAATAAGTAAATAATGAAGTATATCTTCTAAATTAATTAAGACAAATTCAATGACATCAATATGAAGAAGAATAAATTTCAAAAAGAGTGACAATTTTCACTAATAATATTTGTTAGTTTTATTGTTATTAAGTGTAAAGAGAGTCGGTACTTTGTAAACTTCTTATTAAAGTAAATAATAACTGACACGTAAAGTTTCACAAATCAACTTATATTGTTACACCTGTTTTGCAATAAAGCATCTTCAGACATCATTGAATTAAAATTTTAAAAATCCAACTTAAGCACAAATATCTATACTAAGAAAGTAGGGGGTGGTATCCAACCAACGAGGGCTGAGCCAGGACTATTTGAGATATTAAAACACATGACAGGATGTGAGACAATATGTCATAAAGATATGCGTTTAACACTTGTTCTTTAATGATAGAAGTATGGCAATTAATAACAGATATTGTTTTATTGTTCAATATGCAAAATATTGAATTGTGTAGTGGATCAAATCCTCTTTGACTAAATTATAATAAATAGTTAGCTAAATTTGAATCTGTCTTACCACATTTTCAACAATGTACATCTTCTTTCATTCTAGTTTTAAAGGATCTACTTGTTTGACCTATGTATTCATTATTGCATTTTGCAATTTACTTTCTATACCCAACTATTCTCTATTAATCTCTTTTGTTTTCATTATTAACTAGCAACATCCCTAGCTTACTTCATCATTAAAACCAATTTTTACTTAGTATTTTATTTGTTATTAAACACCCTACTTTATATTTAATATTACCTATAAATTGTTTCTTACAGTACCGGTATTTAATTTTATTCTTATCATCTGATTAGAATACCATATTATTAATAATTATTTTCATTTATTAAATTTAAAAATTAAAAAAAAATTAGCTTGGCATCCATTATCTTTAGCAATTTGTTTATTTTGTGAGGAAGACATCTGGTTGTCACGGTTTATTTCGATTTTATTCTTGACATACAGACTGTATAAGGTTTCAAAGTACCTACAAATACATCAAGGAATATTTACATAATTAATATTATATGCAAAGGAGTACATATACAAAAATAAATCTAGTGCATTTTTAAATATTTATTGCTAATTTTGTTGATGATATTATTTCAGAATATGTACCTATGAAACATATACAACAAACAAAAGTGTTTATAGTACCTCCTAAACCTGTAACATTTACTGCTACACCTAATGCAAAAGCTAGTTTCCCGACTCATAGTACTAACGAATGGTACAATTTCGAATATTTTACACCAGTTCTACACACATCATGGCGCAAAGAAATATATTTCCTCTTTTAATTAGAAAAGAACTCTGATTCAGGAATTATCATCATTATCGTACTTCAAAGAAAATTAGTAATGGTTATTTAAAAGACCCATTAATATTGTTGTGTTAAACAACCTATGACTAGTAAAATATATTTTTAGTAATTTTTGAGATAAAAAGTAACCAATGTGGAGAGCTTTCACGTTTACCAAATAGAATTAGTATTTAAAATGTATTTATAAAGTCGTCAACTCACAATAATTGATGTTATTTCTTTTTACAAATTTACTTAAGGTTTTACTTAAATTTATTACAGTTTATCAAAATTTTAATTGGAAATTACTTATGTCTATTTTATGAAACTAATGTTATTTTTTAAAGCTAAAGAAACTTTTAATAAATTGTTAATTAGTAAAAATAGGACAATTTTACATTTCATAGCCAAATATATTACTTAAATGTAAAATTATATATAATTTTACAATACAATAGTATGATTCTATGAAGATATCATCATCCTCATTTGTTAAATAAAATCTAACCTTCTATGAAATGAACTAAAATAAAAAAATGTTTTTACATAAATGTTTACATTGTTTACATAAAATCGTATGATACAACGTTAACTGATAATTAACACATTGATTTTATTTAATGCTAGCTCATTTAAAATTTTCAAAAGCAAATATTTGCTTTTACAATGAAATAAAACCATTAATACATTGTCTTTTAATTTGGTTTAATTGGAAAACTTGAATTTTCTACATATATTTTTTTCTCAATGAATTATTAACATATAATTAGTTTATGTCATCAAAAGTTTTATTTGTAGAAATTGATGTTTGAAGAACTCTTACAAACCTTAGAATCAATTACATACAGTAAACTTATCAAGTGTTTTAAATTCATATTTACTTCATTTATAAATTAAATTTGTATCATAAAAATTAAAATAATTTCGTTGCTTAATATGTCCCACGTTTCAAATGAAATAATTAATAATTAATGATTTTTTTAAAATTCTTACGTAAAGTAAATTAACAATTACATCCAAACAATAATACTATTAGAAAAGCTTCTTTCTTACAACCGATCACTTATCATGTAAATTCTTGAACTGGCCTAATAGTGCATTATTAAATACCTTCTACTTTTGAGTGTGGTATATTTTTAATATAACATTTTAAAGATTTAAGAATAAATATTAAACGTATAGTTTTAGGCATGATATAGACCGATAATTGTTTTTCATATGAGATCAAAACATTTAGTTTGATAGGAAAGTCACTTTGTTCTCATTTTATTTTTAATTTACTTACTTTTGCTTAGTTTCACATTCCATAAAACAGTGTCATTAAATTTCATAGGGAATTAATATACTTGTGTACATGCTTTCTGCAAGAAGATACCATAGTCAAAATAATTCACTTTTTTGGAAAAAAAGTAATTTTCTCACTTTCATATACCTTTTTCATTTTCATTTCACAAACTTTACATCTAAGAATAGCGATTTGTTTAAAGATAACAATTTCTCCGAAAATCAGATAAAAAAAAACCAAGCCATACTATATAACTGAATTATGTATTCTTAAATTTTTTATAATAGCTGTTATAAAAAAATAGCTGCTCACTAATATCGTACCTAGCTCTATTTTGAATGTTCACAGGCCTTGAAACTATACAGTCATTTTCATTAATCTCATCTACTCATATATCAATTAGTGTTTTATTGAATATATGCAATTTTTCTGTAAAAAACATATTATACATATTTCCTCAGTCACGTTGAAGTATTAATATGTGTTGAGTGTAATAAAACAATATTACACTACCGGTTATTTAATAATCAATAAATTTAACTACCGGTTTTCAAAATACAGTTTTATGAACTATAATTTTTAATCTTAAACTATTTCCTGACTCATGGCCAGGATGTAAAAAATTAATAAGTTTTAAGTAACTTCATTCTGCTTTTCCAAACTTTGTTATATATCTTGCACTTGTCTATTTAAAAAAAAGTGTTTGTTACGTAATATACATAAATGGTGTTTTTTAAATTATATGTTAAATAAAAAAAAAAGTTTATATATTTCGGTTGCATAATACAAATTTAATACACGTTGTGTGGCATAATATCCTTAAATAATTGTTTGTTATCAAGCCAGTAATTTGTCAGTTTGAATATAAATTGCAACGGTAACAAGTGTTAAGAAGTATGAGAAGCACCAAAAGGCTCTTCACGAGGGGAAAAAATTTAATTATTGGAATAATAATACATGTCTGCAATAAAGACTTAAATAATCATACCTGTTGCATACACCTTTAGTCGTTATTAATTACGTATTCATAAATTAATTAAAATCGTTTTAAATTTTAACATTCTTGTTTGGATTTTAACGTCCCTTGTACATATGTATATTAAGTTTTAAACAATACGAGGTTGTTAATTTTTTTTTTATATATATTTGAATAAATGCTGAATCACTTTTGAAATCATAAATAAACACACATTCTACATGATTTTTTTTGGGTCAAATAGTGACAATTGGCCCTAAGTTTGGCGTAGTGGCAGGACGTGTTTGCTACGCTAATAACGGAAATTTTTATACAGTAAATTCTACCATGTAAATGATACATGTTTAGGTTACATTTATTTATTTTTAACAATCATTAAGTCATAATTATGACGAGAGTTATACTAAGACTTATATAAATGTGTATTATTTTTTATATAAATATTAAATAATGTAAGAGGAGAGAAAGTGAAAAAGAGATCAATAAAACAAGAGGTTAATATTAAATTTAATAATCTAGTTTCGTGCATTTCTTACATTTGGCTTACCTAATTTTCATTATTAAGATTATTTTAAAAAAATTATCAATTCACCTCTCATAAATCTAAACATTATACATGTTTACCACTATAAAGAATTAAATTAAAATTTATCATGTAAAAGTGTTTTTTTGTCGTTCGAAAATTCGGTCAGCGGATTCATCTATGTAATTTTTATATGTCAAAAGTAAATAAAAACTGTAAATATAAATTTGACACTTGTTAGTTTAGCATAATTAAGTTTCCATTTTTATAATAAATTATTCTGCGAGATAGACACGTTTTAGTAAATGTAAATTGTGAATTGCATATATTATTGATTGTGTAATCTTTTATTGATTTTAAAGACATTCCACGGTTTTATTAAGTATTGTTAAAGAGAATTGAAGGTAGTGTCGGCTTGAATATTATTGTTTAAACAGATTCACAATAGAGGAACAACCAGTTTCTTAAATTCACCAACAGAGAAAATAAAATAAATATCAACCATTTGAGTTATCTTGTGATGGAAAACAAGCAATACGTATTATAAAAGCTGACGTAATAAAGAATAAATAGTTTGATTTTATTACATTTGTTATTATCATACAGAGGTTTATTATATAAAAAAAAAAGATCTACAGTAAGTAATGAATTTATATATTTTTCTCTAATATAATAATAAGAAATGAGCTAATTTAATAAAACTCGTTTTACTTTAATTTGTATATTGAGACTTCAAAATTATCATAAGCAATAAGAAAATAGTTTATAAAGTCGGGAAAGAAGTTATATAATATTGTTTTGAAAATATTATTCATTTATTTCACAATAATAAATCTCGAAGATATCGAATTTATTTCCAATACAACTCTTTTACAAGTTTATTAGTAGGTTATGAAGCTACTTTTAATGGTACATCTATTATTCAATGAATATTCAAATAAAGTATTGTCAATTAAACAAAAAAGTAGGCACCAAAGTGGTGAATTGTATTGTATACCATTTACTAAATAATAATTGTTCACATTTTAAAAAAAAATAGTGGAATTCGATCTCCGACATGTATTTTGCAAATTAGTTAATTTCCTTTTAAATCTAGTTCAAATTTATTTTAGAGTTTTAAGTTAACATAACAAGCTATTTATTATTCAGGAAGGTAGGTTTGGTAGTATTGATATTATGAACTTAGAATCATGTTCTTCAAGTGAGATATTGTAGTTACTACTAAATTTATATAATCTAATAACTCTCTCTCAACACCCACCGTATTCACCCTGATTGAATTATAACAAAATTACTTTCATAAGAATTTAACGTCACAACCAATATACATTCTTTAGACGTTCATTTGTACTGACATTCATTTCGAAAATAAAATATATTTCGATCGACATAAACCGTTATTTCTACATTTCCCGCAAATGTGCTCCAGTTGAAAATTATTTTTAAAAAATGTGTAATAAATGGATTCAATGTATAGTAACAGTTTCTACCTAAAGACTTCAGTGATCATTAACTCTCTGTTATTTTTTATTTTTTCGTAAATATAATAAGTAATAACAAAATGGTACAGAATCTTATATATTGTGTTTATATCTTTTGTTCCTTTTTGCTTCATTAAATAAATTGGAAAATATTTAATTATTATTTTAAAAAAATCGTGTATACAATTGCAGAACTATTTCAAGTTATTGCTATTGATCGTCATTTATTTAATTAAGTACGTTTTTTATTCTTGAAATAAAAAATGACGGTGTGATTCTTGTTTTAATAATAAGAAGAAATGATAGATTATAAACACAGAGAAATATGAGTGTCAATTTCTTTTAATTCAATATCATAAAATAATTTTAATCAAAGGACGTCAACAACCTTACGTTACATGAAGATTTCAGGAGAAATGCACAGCCTTCCATAAATAATTTTCATAACCCTGCCCAGTTTCTACAAATTTTAAGTAGAGAATTTTCCTTTTGCTGTTAACTCATATTTGTTAGGTAATATGTAATTCAATATTTTCCTTCAGCATGATATACAACATTAACAATTATATCAGATTCTAAGCTTTTTATTCTCAACTCTTTGTGCAGACTTCGAATGTCAAGTGAAACCGACGGCACGATGTCAATATTACATTCCCACAACGATCTGCCAGTGAGAAATTTTGTGTTTCCAATATATGTCACTGCTCACTGCAAAGTGCATTAAATCAATGGGTATATTTCCAATAGATTTAGCAAAAAAAGTTTCCTTCAGGAAAGTGTTTTCTCTAAACGTCTTTATATAAAATACTTTAATCAATTTATAAAATGTCATCTATGTGTTCGAAAATCTTACGTATATATCATGGTACATGACGATTTGACAAGTAATAGATTCCTGAAGTGTTATTAGTATTGGCGATGTAATCGAATTGTAATATCCGTTTACTTTTTTTTATATTTTAGTGCGCCTAGATATAGTAAAGAAGAATAGATGTCAATTTTATTCGAAAATAAGTAAACTAATTGTAACATAAAAATAATTAACGAAATAACTTTTATGTATAAATTGTATATTGATAATATATAGTTAAATACTATTAATATTTTATATTTATTTATGTCTTTATTCTTATAACAGTGAATGTTACAAGTTAACATTTAATTTTTAAATACTAGAAATTTTCATAATATTTTCCATATATTTATTATAGTAAAATATTTTATGATTTAATACACGAACATACAACACATAACACCGAATACAAACTCTTTATACATTTTATTTTTATGTTCTTTGTGTAGTGATGTTTAGGAGTATATAGGAGAAATATTTTACAAATATATTTGACATCTTATGTTTCAATTTAAAAAATTGGTAAATCATTAATATTTACTAATTTCTTCATAACCTGGATTACATAGTATATACTGTGAATGATTATTGTGGAATATTGTTGTGGAATTATACATTTTTACATGTAACTATTTACCAACTAAAACATATGTTATCTTAAGTTAACTAGTAGTTACTTAATCTCTACCAAAAATGTTTTGAACTGAAATAAAATTTGTTTCATAAAGTGTTGGCGAATAGATAACCTTTTTTTCATCACGACGCCGTTGTTCTGTATTTGATATCGGATCGTCTGTATAGATATTACAATCATTTCTAGACTATAATTTTATTAAAACCATAATTGAAGTGTAAGAGGTATGAAAGAAGGTTAGTAAATTCGAAAGGGTGAAAGGCTAATTTAATTTATTAAAGGCACAATCTCAAATGAACCAAATCATAAATCTTTTCAGAATATACTCATGGTGCATTAAAAGTATATTCCTCAATAATATTTCATTTAGTATCATTTACAAAAACATCTAACATAAAATTAGAATGACAATTTATAAAATATAATTTGATAAATATTTGATATAAAATCATATTTTATTATATTTTTTTGTAAATGCTAATAAACTTTATAAATACACAAATGTATAAATGCTACATCTAATATTAATAGATGAATCGATTAAGTACTAAAAGTTAACTACTCAATTTCAATAGTATAACAGTCAAAAACATCTTATTTTATAATATTAAATTTTATTCTTATTGTAATACAAGTTAAATTAAATTATGATATATTTTTTCTTTAAATTGTATATAAATTTTTTTCAGCGGAAAACTATTCGTTATCTTTGTAACATAATGCCTTTTACACTTTTATTTTTTAATAATTTTCGTAAATAAATGTTTAAACAACCAATAAACTATAACGGTATTAAAAAAAACTGACATGAAATATCAAACGGGGAAAAATAAAATTTGAGCAAAATATATGTGGGAGATGATTGAGATTGTTTGAACCAAACAATGGGCAGAGTAGATATTAACTCTTTCAACTTCATAGTTTGTTCAACTAAAACAATAATTACCTTTCAACATCAGCTGCAAGACAAACACTCCCATTCATCGTTAAAATAAAGGAGAATACCAACTTTACATTGCAATATTCTCAAATAAAAATACGATATAATTACATTTATCCAATCTATTTTTAAAATAGTGTCTCATCATTTTTAATGACTCGAACTTTTCAAATTTGAACAAAAAAACCAAACGCCCTGTGAGTGTCATTAAGTTTGTATTATTTAAAATGTATAAGTTCTAACAGTTTATAAATATTCAACATCAAACAATATAAAAAAACAATATTCACCATTTCGAATTCAATATTAACGTTTGTTTTTATTACGAATAAAGTGATATCTATTAAAATCATCAGTTTGCTAGTAGTATTAATAATTCACTTCTACTATTATTTTTTAAAGAAGTTATAAATAAAACATACAACAGAGAAATAAATTAAATTAAAACATAAATCATAAATTTACTTCAATCGTCATTGAGTGTCAGAAAATGAGTACTAGAAGTTTTTTTAAATATACCATTACAATATATAAATTTAAAAAATTCAACCCTAACATATATAAATTTAGTTAAAACGTAATACAGGTAAAAACTATAAAAAATACGAGTTATATATATATATATATATATATATATATATATATATATATATATATATGTATATATATATATATAAAACTCTGTATTACACATAGACTAATCGAAAGTATTAGATGTTTGTTGTGCAATTTGACAACATATTTATTTTTAGAATAAAAACTTAAACAAATGTATAATTTACAAATCAAATCTATGTAAAATTTATTATTCATTTTTCACAGAAAATTAAATATATATATTTTCCATTTATTTTATTCTTTTTACCTAGATACAACTTTACAGATACACAAATTGGTAATTGAATAATGTTGTTATATTTACAATTGACCCCTCTATACTAAATAGAATAAAATTAACTTTAAATCGTTATAGGTAATTTTTTTCAGGGAAAACCCCCAAAAAATTAGTAATTGATTGTAATGATTTCGGGACCATAAAAGCTTTTGTATAAAAAATGTAAATTCGTTTTTCTACAGACAGTTTAACCCAACTTCTTGTATTTGAAAATTCCTGTTACGATTAAAATATATTGTAAGCAGTAGATCTCAATTATATCTGTTCATGTTATTCAATATTTAAATATAAATTTATTACTTTATGGTATATAGTTTCAGCATATACGATAAAATATGTATAATGAATGACCAAATAAATTATATATATATACATATATATATATATATATTATACACTCGTTTATATGTAGTCTAACACTAGATGTGATTTTATAACAATTGATTTAGGAACGATTTTCAATTCTTAAATAAAGACTTTGAAAAGTCCACTATAAATTGTGTGCATTATATGTTAAACTACGACAGTAAACTGAATTATTTTCGTGCATTAAAATTTTACTCAATAGATTGTTTTATAGAAGGTGAAAAATAGCATATGCATAGAATAAACGTGACACCTTATTCAATATATAATATAATTATTTTTTTGTATTTTTTAAAACTAACTTACGGCTTTCTTGTTTCAACACAAAACAGGTCTTAACAAAAAATGAATAATATCAAAGGACATATATCTAAAAATTGTATACAAAATTGAAGCATCATGAATTTCGCGGGGTTTTTCAAGATTCTTTAAAGATTTAAGTTGAACCAATTATCTCTTAAACTGAGTTTTCATAATGTAAAGAATTTTAAATATCATTATAAAATCTGGAGCATTTATTGTGTTTTTCTTAAATAAATAAAATATTGAGGACAACTGAATATTGAATGAGGTAGTACTACAAACCATACTTATTAGATAATACAAGAAGTATAAAATGATGGATGAATCATAATATGAATAACAATTAAGATTTAATAAAACACATTTGAATACTTTTATATGCCATGTATGTATGTAACGAATGTTCGAAACCTAATTTAAAGGAAACAGAGTTGTACTAGTGACAGTTTGTTTAGGCTTTATATAGATATATATATATATATATATATATATATATATATATATATATAACGCGCGTTAAAAATATGAAAAGTTATCCACAATGAATATAACAACAAATTATTATGACCTGTTATTGATTAAATGGAAAAAATTCTTGATATTCTAACAAGATTAATAATATTTAATAATAATTTTATATACACTATCTAATTTTATTAACCAATTTACATTACAGTACAGTAATAATATTTTTTTCAAGGACCAATCCTTAGGATCTTTTGATGAAATATTTGAATCGAAGGATGTATCAACTGGTGAATGAGAAACGTCAAATTTGTAAAAGTGTTTTTTATGCGTTTATATAGTTTCAATTTAGCATGAGCAATACTTTGTATAACTGGCAGAGTTATATATTGAAATAATAATTTGATTTTAAAAAATTAAATAAATTTTTATTTGTTTTAATTAGGGTTAAATAACAACACAATCTGTAGATTAAACAATATTAAAATAAAAGTTCATAGCGCGTTTCTGTTTTAATTTAGTTACATTTATTCTTACATCTCAGTGTGTCTCAGAATTTTATGTCATCCACTGAATTAGTTGTAGAATTTATAAGTCTGTTACTTACACACTCGAAACAATCTACTACTATATACATTTTAATTATGCACGATTGAATGGCTTCCTTTATATGACGTAATAAATAAATTACAATATAACAAATATAAATGGTTGTGTTAACATGTTGTGATAATAAATGGGTTGGAAACACCAAGATGAACAAAAATAATAAACTTACTTTCAAATTGATTAACACGTAGCATTACGTTTATTATATATAGTACATAATACTACTTGTATAATAATGTTTCGATTCTACTGTTAAGTAAATTATGAACTCACACACACGCGCGGGCGCGCGAGTATAATATACACGTGTCAATTATTTCATTATCATTACACGTAGTGATAAACTAATTCAAACCTTACTTTTGACATTTAACACTCCTATGTTTTTAAATTAAATTAAATGCGATAATGAAAGTGACACACTAAAAAGACAAACCTGTTTAGTGTTGACAATTAAAGGATGCGTATTTAAAGTTAAAAAAAAATAAAAAATTTAATGAATACGTTATTAATTTATAATATAATTTGATTTACTTAATTCAAATCGTATTATTATCATCTATTAACCTTTTTTTCAGAATAATAGAATTGGAAATAATTTATTTAAGTTATTTTCCTCAATTTTATCTTAATGATCTAACTCATTTAAATAAAATAACAATAAATCGTTTTTTGTTTGAATTATTCAATTATAAAAAATTTCAAACAAATAAATTACATTATAAATAGTATGAAATAGAGCTTCATAAATATACTCTGCATTAGAAAAAAACTTCGAATTATATAACTATTTTCCATTTCGAATTTATTGTTTTATTTTCTACAAAGTAATATGTACTCAATATACAAATCTAAAAATACATCACAAAATTTAAATTTAAGTTAAATTTATAATTGATTGTCATAAGTATCAATTTAAAACAATATTCACCAAAAATATATATCACCGAAATGTTGCAAACATATATCTAGTATTTTGCCACAAATATGTTTCAATGGATAGGGAATATTGTTGTTTATCTTGGTGTTTCCGGACGACTGATACCAAAAATATAAACTCATCCATTCAGAGCTGCCATTGTACTTTGAATATTGATAACGAAGGGAAACCAACTCGTGTGATTATTGAGTGAATATAACATAAAAGCAACATCATATTGTTTGGTCAAACTCTTTTTTTTTTCTTTTTTTTTTTTTCATTAAATTGTAAATAGTGTGAATGAATAAGAAAATATGTCGAAGTTGACATATATGAATTTAAGGGCGTATGGTAGTCAAATATTATTATCATTAAAATATAATGCTAATGATTAATAGTTATACTGAAACTAAAATTATTATGAGGTATTGAAACAAAGGTTTTCTAACAAATGGACTAAGGATCCTTATTAACTGATATATTTAATACCGTTTTCTTGATGACTTCACTAAATAAAGTAACTTTTTTTTAAAGGAATAGCGAATAATACAAATATTAAAAATAACATGTAAATTCACAGTTTTTCGCATAATATGTACCTTGTATATTATATATTTTGATTCATATATAATTGATTTTACTCAATTTGAACGCCAACGACTGAATGTACTTTTTTCTTCTATATTTCCCGGTGTAATATCATATCAAATTGAACCAATATTTATTATGATTTAGAAACTGCTAAAGGCAATTCTCAATGTGTTAACGATATCTTGAATGGGCAAACTTGAATTTAATATAAAATGTTAAATATATTGTGACACTCTTTTTACCTGTATTTTAAAGAGTAATTCAATGATGAACGTCTCTTTTAATAATTCCACTTCATTGATGAAGTGTAAAACTATTAAATTCTATGTTATAGTAAAACATATTTTACTATTCATTATTTTATTATACTTGTTTTATTATTTAATTTACATTTATTGTATTATTTATTTTTTACAAATTTATGATAACATTATTAATCGTATATTTGTGTGATTTGTGTAATCAAAAAGTAATATTCAAATGTAATTTATATTGGTAAGTAGAATAAAAATCTATCTCAAATCTCATTTACTATCATACTAAATATGTCTATCTGTATTCTACCCTGAAACGAATGTACAACATTTAATTTGCATTTCAAGAGAAGAACAATTTGTTACTGTTTTTGTTACACCAGATGTTGCCATGTGCCTTTATAGGGGGGACGTGATTTAATTTTTCGTGTAAAATGTCTTTGAATAATTATAAGTAACTAATTTAAAATATGTATTCATAAAAATAATTTCAGCCATATTATTTTTATAATAAATGTTTACACGTACATAATATGTACGTTTAAACATTTATTATCAATAAATATGATTTACGTGTTACAAGTATTTTTAATTTCTTAATTTAAATTAATTACGTGTAACACAATATATTTCATTTATTGATTTAAGATAAAGAAAATCTCTCGAAGATCATCTAGTTAAGAAAAGAGGAAGAAAATAATATAAAATAAAGACGTCTAACTTCTAATATTTTTGTAGTCTAATTTTCGGTATATAAAATGAGCAGATCAAGTTAATAAATAATTCTGTCTTATTGTTACCAGGGGACTTAAATTTAAGAAAAGGCGGAACCAAAATGGTAACAATGTTTAGAAAATAAAAAAAAAGACAAAGACAAATTTAGTAATTAACAAGGCTCAAGTTTATTGAACAAAAAAAAGAAATTTCGACGGTTCAGATTTTATCATTTACAAATTAAAAGACATCCTGAGACAAATCATCATAAACACAGCTTATGATTAACAAGATTATAATTAATCAGAAGTTATACGCCCTTAATGTAACATATGATAATAATTTAAAAAAAAAAATTTATGAATAGATTCTGAAAATTTATCCCCCCCTTTTAGTATATATATATATATATATATATATATATATATATATATATATATATATATATAGTTACAAAATTTAACTATAAAAAGACAATGAGCACAGCTTAATAATTAACAGGATTATAATTAATCCAAAAAAAAAAATTATACGCCCTTAATGTAAAATTAGAATATAAAAAAAAAAGATGAAAAGATACTGATATTTATTCCCCCCTTTTACTTTATGAAATGATAGTTTTTAAAAACAGTTACAGAATTTAACAATGAAAAGATTTATAAATGAGTTTGATGTTTTAAATTTAAAAAAAATTCATATCAATTGTATACAGGTTCATCACTAGACTAAATGTTAAATAATATTACTTGTTTGATAAATTTCTTAAATACTATATTGGCCAATAAATTTATATATTTTGAATAAAAGAATTTGTTATACAATGAGATGTCTATTAAAAAAAGAAATGAAAATTTTGAATATTGAAATTTTATTAATTGACGTCAATTTTTGTTAATTTAGAAAATAACCTCTTGGAGGTTGTTAGGACCGAAAGTTTGCATGCAGGCTCCACCCAATGATTTTTTTTTTATAATTCATAAATAACTACACTAGACTACATTTAAATGTCAGCTTTAAGAAACACACATTCGCTGAAACAATTTAGGCACATGTACTATATAATTTTAGTCAAAGTTCTGTAGAGTCAGTTTTAAGGAAAACATCACTTTTGTGCACTTGAAAGTTTGTAGATATATTATGCGAAACGTGTTTTGTAAGCAGGCAGAAACATGTTAAGAGCTTTTGCTGGTGTATGCAAAATGAAACCAGATTTGCTAGGTTTCTCCAACCAGCGTATTAGCTAAAGCAAAAAACACGTTTTTTAGCGTCTGTGCAAAATCAGACATGTTGTACCATTAAAGTTCTTTATTAAAGAAAATATCTGGTTACTTGTCAAAATTAAAGAAAATTTATTGCATCACAGAAATTCGTTAAGATTATAATTAAAAGCTTCTTAGATGATTATAAAGCTATTTATATATATTTAGTTTTGTTTAAAACAAAGCTTGTATGAGACTTGCAAAAATCTGCAAAAGTCTGTAAAACGAATTTTCTGATTTAGAAGAGATTTCTCTAATAGTTTTATATTTGACATGTTCAATAAAATATTCTGATTGTTTAATGTTCAACATTAGTTTGCACTAATTTCACATAATTGCTCAAAGCTTAAAATGTGCCTGTTCAAGGTTTGTGAAAGTATGTTTTAAGAAATGAAAAATTTTATAATTATTTAGTTTCAAGAAAAGAACATTGAATATTAAATAAAACATGAAGTACATATTTTAATGAATAAATGATAATTAACAAATTATTTTAAAACATTAACAAAAAATTTATGATATGATAAAATCTGTAAATCTGAATACCTGGAAAATCCTGTCGCAGTTTACGTGAGCTTGTGCCGTGAAAATAAAAATTTATTTAACATTTTAGAACACTAAAGCGCACAAAACTGCAGACTAACATATCATTTATGAACTGAGATGTGAATTTTGAGACAAGAGAAGTAAAAAAAAAGACTAACGGAGCTATGAAAGAATGTTGTACATGGTGAGTAAATGCAGGTAGACTAGACTAGAGTTTTAGATCAGGTCTGCCGACCGGAGGTTGGACTTTGCGCTAGCATGTCATGCGATGCTTACTTTTGGAGAAAGTCGCTAGGTGCCAGCATCTGTCAAGGGACGGAAGTTGAAGCTAAGGAGAACGAGTGGATAATTTAATTTGCAGATTTATTTATTGAATTTGGATGTTACAGCTCTCCCCCCCCCCGAAGGACGGAGTTAGAGTGGAAAAGAAGAGGGGCCAGAAGGGCCTCCCGCAAAATTTTGAAAAAGGAGAGAGAGAGTGTGCGTGAAGGGGTGAAGAAAAACATTTCTCTCAGACAGGTGTTTTAGACCTCGAGATAAACAAAAAAAAAACTTAAGACTAACATGCATAGCGAGTGCCACATTAACTATATGTAGTTCGACAGAACCGGTCAGTATACCTTCACCAAGATAAACAACAAAGAACAAATACACCAAACTTAACTATTAATTAAATGGACTCACTATGTCCTCGTCCGAAGACGTTATGGTGACGAAGAAACAGAAGAGTTCATGACGCTCTCTATATTCTAGTCGCATCGATTACACCCGCGGAGTGCTCGATGTTAAGATATGTCTAGATAGGGAAACATGTCAGGTACATGTAGCGGCCATTGCCGTAAAGTGGAACCTCATAGTTGATCAGACTATGGGTTGAAAAGCGTCAAGTCCGGGAAACAGTGAGATATATCACTGGACAAGGAAAATCAAGATCTCTTCGCCTGCAAACATCTATACAGATTACGGCACGGAGGGGCTCTAGGAGAGCTCAGCCCACCGATGCCCAAACATACAGATGCGCATTTGGCTTAGAGGAAATACGGCTTGGTTCCGTAGTTTGTTATGTTCTGCAGTGCACAGAAAGAAGACTACCAGATGACAATTTGCGCGGGCCAAGAAAGATCAGAAAGAGAAATAAATCGTAAAGGAGAAGGTTATAGAAATTTGTTAATATTTAATTTATATGATGAGGTTTGAGTTGCTCGTCGTGTGCTTTTTTAATGAAGCGAGGTGAATTGGCGAAAGAAAGCGCAACGGTAACTGGAGTAAAAAATCAATGATCCGGAAGGGACCTGACCATCGAGGCATCAATTTAGCAGCTCGCTTGTCTATGGCGGAGCTCAGAGGGTGTGTTTTACACCAGACAAGATCGTTGATTTTATACAGATGAGGCTTCCTGAATTTGTTATAGGTCTTTTCGGCCTTTTGGTGCGCTTTCATTATATTGTCTTTGGCCTGGCGCCAAACTTGTGATGGATTAGTATTAGGTTTTGGAAGGAGATCATGTATGTTCCAGCTGAGACTCAGTGGTGTATTGGGGAGAAAATTAAAAAGAATACTAAAAGGTGTTGCTTTAAGAGTCTCATGATGTGCGAAATTAAAGGCCAGCTGAAGCCAGCAAAGTGAGTCGTCCCAAGAGGATTGATTTTTGGAGTGATAGGCGATGAGGGCTGCCTTAAGGTTTCTGTTGAGTCTTTCCGCATTATTAGGTTGGGGGTGATAAGGGGATAAAGTTGCATGTTTAATACCGCGAGAAAAACAAAAGTTGCGGAAGACATGTGATACAAAACATTGTGCATTGTCAGAGATTATTATCTTTGGAAAACCGAAATTTTGAAAAATGTTTTGGCTTAAGGCCTTAATTGTACTGTGGGAAGTTGCATCTCTGACAGGCATGAGCCAGGTGAATTTTGAGAACTGGTCAACTGCGACCAGTATCATGTTATAGCCCTGTTTTGTCCTAGGAAGCTGTCCGACGTAGTCAATATGTAATTTTTCCATAGGACGATTGGGGACCGTTGAGGCAAGGTATCCTAATTTGGAGTTGTGAGCAGGTTTGCTTACAGCGCACACCGAACAAGCTCGCACTTTAGAAGTGACATCCTGTTTTAAAGTTGGCCAATAAAAATTCTCCTTTACCTTAAACAGAGTTTTAAGTATTCCAAGATGACCACCCACAACGGGGTCGTGATGGTAATTAATCACCAGGTCGACTAAGGACTGAGGTAAATAAATTCTGGTGGGCTTTTCCAAATGATTTTTCAGGCAAAGTACACCTTTACTTAAACAGTACTTCTCCGAAGAGATGTTTTGTTCAATTTCGGCAATGATATTTTTCAAAATAGGGTCGGCCTTCTGATGAGTCTGGATGTCATGAAAAGCTAGAGGAAAATTTGTGAGGAGACTGGTACACGAAAAGGTGGCATTTTCTTCTTTGAAATTTCTGGTTCGAACATGCGCGAGAGGGAGTCTGCTATGATGTTCTGAGTTCCTCTTATGTGCGCTACCTTAAATTTCAATGAAGTCAACTTGGCAATCCATCGGCCTAATTTACCAAGTTGACGAGGACGTGCTAGAAGCCAAGAAAGGGCTTGGTTGTCGGTTTCTAATAGGAATTCCCGATGTTCTAGATATTGCCTAAATTTCTCCACTCCAAAAACTACTGCTAGGCATTCGGCTTCATATGCAGATGAGGCTTTTCTTTCTGCAGGTGTTAAAGTACGTGAAGCGTACGCTATGGGCTGTCGTGAGCCGTCAATTTCTTGGAGTAGAACTGCTCCAAGGGCCACCGAGCTCGCATCCGTTTGCAGGATGAATGGTTTGGCGAAATCGGCCATCCGGAGAACCGGAGGCTGTGTTATTGCCTCCCGAAGATGTTTAAAAGCTTTCTCTTGTTCAGCTTGCCAAGAGAATTTTTGGCCCTTCCTCCGAAGCAGATTTAGAGGCGCAGCGTGCTCCGCGAAATTAGGAATGAATTTAGCAAAGAACTTGACCATTCCAATAAATCTGGAAACGGCCTTAGGGTTCTTGGGTTGCGGAAAATTTCTAATTGCCTTAGTTCTAGATGGGTCGATTTGCACGCCACGAGAAGAAACTAAGTGTCCTAAAAAGCTTATCTCATTCACAGCGAAACGGACCTTATCTTGGTTAACAGTCAAGCCAGCCCGCCGCAAACGAGTAAGGACTTCCCGAAGATGTTTTTGATGCTCTTCCCAAGTTTTTGGAGTAGATGACTAGGTCATCCAGATAATTAAAAATGAATTTAAATTTGATATCATTGAAGACCTGATCCAGAAGTCTGGTAAGCACTTGGGCACCAGTACAGAGTCCGAAAGGGACTCGAGTAAATTGATAAAGCATCCAAGGAGTACAAAAGCTGGTAATTTGTTTGGACTTTTGAGACAAAGGGATTTGATGATAAGCTGAATTTAGATCGAATACTGTGAAATATTTGGCACCGACAAACCAGTTAAAACTTTGATGTAAATTAGGTAGCGGCACCGCTTCGACGACGATGTTTTGATTGAGCCTCCGATAATCAATCACCATCCTTGTTTTCTTTTCGGGATGTTGAACCAGAAAAACAGGGGATGCATATGCTGAACGGCTAGGTTCTACTACTCCTGAATCTAACAATTCGTTAATGTGTTCACGGAGGTATTCCATTTTTGGGGGTGCCAATTGGTATGGAGAACACTTGACCGGAGTGTTGTCCTTCAGTTGAATATCGTATTCAACTAGATGTGTTAGACCTAACCTTTTTGTGAGTACCTGAGGAAAATCATTAATTATTTTTAAAATGGCGTTTTTATCATTCTTTTGAAGGTGTCCTAAAGGATCAGGAGCAGTAGGTTCAGATGTTGAAGACACTATAGGTTTATAGGCAGAATTACTGTAATTACACAGAGGAAAAACAATAGACCTTGAAAATTTAAAATAGAAGTTTTTTGCTGAAAGATCAAGCACCAGTCCCGTTTTAGATATGAAATCTGACCCGAGGATCAGAGGACACGACAACTTATGCGCCACCAGAAAATCCACATTCCAACTACAATGTTCCATTTTAAGATGAAGGCGACAAGAGTAGGAAATGGGCAACCTTTTTCCAGAAGCCGTGACACAATCAGCCTTCACCCTGGTTATGGATTTAAATGCCTTGGTGTTCTTTAATTTCTTAAAAAGGGCTTTAGAAATGACCCATCTTACTGAACCGGAGTCCAGCAGAGCCTTAACTTTAATTTGCCCAAAAGCTACTTCCACCAAAGGCAAAAACTGATCGTTCAGACCCCTAGATTTAAGAGAAATATTTTTTTTTTTTTGAAGTTTGTAGTTGGAAAGCTTGGAGCTGGAATAGGTCTGCCTGGGCCTATTCCGTAGAGAGAAGAATTTAAAACCCCAGATATAATGACCGGGTATGCCACAATGATAACAAATGGGAGTTAAGTAATTTTGAATTTTTTTGCCGAAATTGTTTCTTCTTTGATAGGAAATTGAATTTAAATTTTGAAAAGATTGTTTAGTAGTGAAATGTGGGTTTAGGTTATGTTTAAATCCGATGTGGTTGGTTTTAGGACGGGAGGCTGGCCTGGAGCTACCAACTAGACTCCAAACCTGCCTCCGTTTTTTGGAGGGTATTGCCTTGTTGGAGGCCGGTTCCGACATTCCGGGCTTCTATGTCCCGGCTGACCGCAACTGTAACAGACCACTGGTCTTGTAGGTCTTAAGTTAGGACTTCTAACTTCGGGTCTCGCTAATGGAGCCCTTTGCCTGTCAGTATACATGACATTGTTAACGTGAGCGCAGAGTCGATCTAAGTCTGCAAAATTTTTTTGTTTGGCAACAAAAACTAAGCAGTTGCGGACTTCCGGAGACAGTCCCTCCAGAATGACGTCCGTGACCTCCAATTCGGACTTATCTAAATTTAATGTTTCTGCAGCTTCTTTAATTTGATTTACAAATATGTGCACCGCCTCGTTAGTCTTCTAAGGCCTATAGAATAACTTCTGCACTAGAGAAGCCAACCTTTTCGAAGGTATAAAGAGACTTAAGGCCTCTTTGTGAAATGTTTTTAATGTCTGATGTCTAATCAGACATGAATTTAAAGGCCCCTGTTCATAGGGCATCAGAACATTATTGATGTTTACAGCTACGTCCGGGTAAGTTTTCACTATTTTTAAGGCAATTTAAAAAAAATTTAATAATTTATCAAGGTCGAACCCATCTCTCTGAGGAATTGTTTTAATAATCTGTTCGGCAGGATGGCTTAGTTTTCCGTATAAACAGGTGTATGGACAGCCTTTTGAACTGCTGGGAGTCGGTTGCTGAGCATCGGCCTGCGGCGTGTCCGCAAGGAGATTTGGCCCATTAGAGCGAGATGGCTCTGCAGAGCTAGCTCTAGTGGTTCCCCCAGAGGGCGTTAGTGGGATGCTTACGTTTAATTTTAGAGGAGCAATGGTTTGCTCAAAAGCTTTAAATTTTTCTTGAGCGTGGCGAAATTGTTCTGTAGCTCGGCCAGATCCCGTGGCACGTTGTTATCTGCAACTTTTAGTTGCTCAGTATGCACCCGAGTTAGGAACTCTAGACGTCTTCCGAATACGTTCATGCGCGCACGAACTCGAATCATTTTGATTCCTCTTTCGGAATCGAGGTTCTCGAGGTCGTCTTGCAAGACAAACAAGGAGTTCCGGGCTAACGCTATCTGTTGCAAGAGGATGTCTTCGGTGAAGTTTCCCATTTCGGGCTCAACGCTATTCTGTAGAAGAGACCTAAGGGAGGTTCGCATTTTAGCTACAGTGTCTTTCTCACCACCTCTAGCTACTACCTCAAAAGCAAGCTCAGTGTTCTTTAATGCATCTACTAATCTCAGCAAATCCACTGCCATTTTAACTATTGCTGATAAAAAAATTAACCAAGTGATTTTTAAAAAAAAATTTCTTTTAAGATGATACAAAATGAAGAGAAGGACCAGAGAATGACTCGAGAATTATATGTTGTGTAATTGTTGTGTATATGTGTGTGTGTGTAAGTATGAATTAATACAGACAAGCGAAAGAAAACTCGAGAAAATTTTTTGAAGGAAATTTTGAATATTTTTTTAGTTTTTTTTTTGTTTCTAACTATTTTTGGGTTTTATTATTTATTTAATTTTTTTTTGGAATTCCCGAATGAGCCCGGTGTCTGGATCAAATTCAGTGAATGACTAGAGTGTGCAATGTAGGCTATGAAAATATAAAAAAAAAATTTATTTAAGCGGAGAAAATAATTTAAAAAAAATATTTATCAAAATTGGTTTAGAAGTTTTTGTGTAAAGTGTTTATATGAAAAATTAATAAAAAAAGAGACTAATAGGTTTATATAGATTTAAATATATATAAAAAAAAATTTCATCAGCAATAGTTGTACAGTATTTGAAAAGCTGCAAAACATAAAAATTGAGCCTTGTTTAACAAAAGAATTTTTTTTTTGAATTTAAATTTAGATGGTTCCAATGCAAAATTTTGAAAATTAACTACGGTTCCAGAATTTAAAATTAACCACTCTATAATTTAGAGAAAACCACGCTAGAATTTAAAGAAAACCACGCTCTGCTACCAGAAACATGTTACCAGGGGACTTAAATTTAAGAAAAGGCGGAACCAAAATGGTAACAATGTTTAGAAAATAAAAAAAAAGACAAAGACAAATTTAGTAATTAACAAGGCTCAAGTTTATTGAACAAAAAAAAGAAATTTCGACGGTTCAGATTTTATCATTTACAAATTAAAAGACATCCTGAGACAAATCATCATAAACACAGCTTATGATTAACAAGATTATAATTAATCAGAAGTTATACGCCCTTAATGTAACATATGATAATAATTTTAAAAAAAAATTGATGAATAGATTCTGAAAATTTATCCCCCCCTTTTAGTATATATATATATATAGTTACAAAATTTAACAATAAAAAGACAATGAGCACAGCTTAATAATTAACAGGATTATAATAATCCAAAAAAAAAAATTATACGCCCTTAATGTTAAATTAGAATATAAAAAAAAAGATGAAAAGATACTGATATTTATTCCCCCCTTTTACTTTATGAGATGATAGTTTTTAAAACAGTTACAGAATTTAACAATGAAAAGATTTATAAATGAGTTTGATGTTTTAAATTTAAAAAAAATTCATATCAATTGTATACAGGTTCATCACTAGACTAAATGTTACATAATATTACTTGTTTGATAAATGTCTTAAATACCATATTGGCCAATAAATTTATATATTTTGAATAAAAGAATTTGTTATAAAATGAGATGTCTATTAAAAAAAACAATGAAAATTTTGAATATTGAAATTTTATTAATTGACGTCAATTTTTGTTAATTTAGAAAATAACCTCTTGGAGGTTGTTAGGACCGAAAGTTTGCATGCAGGCTCCACCCAATGATTTTTTTTATAATTCATAAATAACTACACTAGACTACATTTAATTGACAGCTTTAAGAAACACACATTCGCTGAAACAATTTAGGCACATGTACTATATAAGTTTAGTCAAAGTTCTGTAGAGTCAGTTTTAAGGAAAACATCACTTTTTTGCACTTGAAAGTTTGTAGATATATTATGCGAAACGTGTTTTGTAAGCAGGCAGAAACATGTTAAGAGCTTTTGCTGGTGTATGCAAAATGAAACCAGATTTGCTAGGTTTCTCCAACCAGCGTATTAGCTAAAGCAAAAAACACGTTTTTTAGCGTCTGTGCAAAATCAGACATGTTGTACCATTAAAGTTCTTTATTAAAGAAAATATCTGGTTACTTGTCAAAATTAAAGAAAATTGATTGCATCACAGAAATTCGTTAAGATTATAATTAAAAGCTTCTTAGATGATTATAAAGCTATTTATATATATTTAGTTTTGTTTAAAACAAAGCTTGTATGAGACTTGCAAAAATCTGCAAAAGTCTGTAAAACGAATTTTCTGATTTAGAAGAGATTTCTCTAATAGTTTTATATTTGACATGTTCAATAAAATATTCTGATTGTTTAATGTTCAACATTAGTTTGCACTAATTTCACATAATTGCTCAAAACTTAAAATGTGCCTGTTCAAGGTTTTTGAAAGTATGTTTTAAGAAATGAAAAATTTTATAATTATTTAGTTTCAAGAAAAGAACATTGAATATTAAATAAAACATGAAGTACATATTTTAATGAATAAATGATAATTAACAAATTATTTTAAAACATTAACAAAAAATTTATGATATGATAAAATCTGTAAATCTGAATACCTGGAAAATCCTGTCGCAGTTTACGTGAGCTTGTGCCGTGAAAATAAAAATTTATTTAACATTTTAGAACACTAAGGCGCACAAAACTGCAGACTAACATATCATTTATGAACTGAGATGTGAATTTTGAGACAAGAGAAGTAAAAAAAAAGACTAACGGAGCTATGAAAGAATGTTGTACATGGTGAGTAAATGCAGGTAGACTAGACTAGAGTTTTAGATCAGGTCTGCCGACCGGAGGTTGGACTTTGCGCTAGCATGTCATGCGATGCTTACTTTTGGAGAAAGTCGCTAGGTGCCAGCATCTGTCAAGGGACGGAAGTTGAAGCTAAGGAGAACGAGTGGATAATTTAATTTGCAGATTTATTTATTGAATTTGGATGTTACATTATATATTATTAAAGATTATAAATAGAGGTCTAATATTGGCCTACATGAAAAAATATTTCTACCGAGCTAGAATCCACTGAAATTATTATAACTATAATCATAAACGTGAACCCCTGATGGTTGGGACGTAAAATAAATGAGTTATAGCATTCAATTTAAATCACAAATTGATTCGAATATCTTAATTATTTTTAGTTAGAATTTATTATATTTTTTTATAGGGTTGTCTTACATAGCTAAAATCGTTAATACTCTTTCTTATAATTATATATTTTAGAAATTATATAAATTTGAATGTAGACATTGTCATAATCACTTTCGTATAATTAATATATATATATATATATATATATATATATATATATATATATATATATATATATATATTACCGTTTATAAATACGCATCCTTTAATTGTCAACACGAAACAGGTTTGTCTTTTTAGTGTGTCACTTTCATTATCGCATTTAATTTAATTTAAAAACATAGGAGTGTTAAATGTCAAAAGTAAGGTTTGAATTAGTTTATCACTACGTGTAATGATAATGAAATAATTGACACGTGTATATTATACTCGCGCGCGCGCGCGTGTGTGTGAGTTCATAATTTACTTAACAGTAGAATCGAAACATTATTATACAAGTAGTATTATGTACTATATATAATAAACGTAATGCTACGTGTTAATCAATTTGAAAGTAAGTTTATTATTTTTGTTCATCTTGGTGTTTCCAACCCATTTATTATCACAACATGTTAACACAACCATTTATATTTGTTATATTGTAATTTATTTATTACGTCATATAAAGGAAGCCATTCAATCGTGCATAATTAAAATGTATATAGTAGTAGATTGTTTCGAGTGTGTAAGTAACAGACTTATAAATTCTACAACTAATTCAGTGGATGACATAAAATTCTGAGACATACACTGAGATGTAAGAATAAATGTAACTAAATTAAAACAGAAACGCGCTATGAACTTTTATTTTAATATTGTTTAATCTACAGATTGTGTTGTTATTTAACCCTAATTAAAACACATAAAAATTTATTTAATTTTTTAAAATCAAATTATTATTTCAATATATAACTCTGCCAGTTATACAAAGTATTGCTCATGCTAAATTGAAACTATATAAACGCATAAAAAACACTTTTACAAATTTGACGTTTCTCATTCACCAGTTGATACATCCTTCGATTCAAATATTTCATCAAAAGATCCTAAGGATTGGTCCTTGAAAAAAATATTATTACTGTACTGTAATGTAAATTGGTTAATAAAATTAGATAGTGTATATAAAATTATTATTAAATATTATTAATCTTGTTAGAATATCAAGAATTTTTTCCATTTAATCAATAACAGGTCATAATAATTTGTTGTTATATTCATTGTGGATAACTTTTCATATTTTTAAATGGGTGGGAAATAAATATAAGTCAACGTTCGAACACTAATAAATGTTTTGTAATTTATATATTATATATATTTATATAGCAACATTTATCATATATATATATATATATATATATGATAAATGTTCATAACAGCTTCAGTATATGGTTTAACAAAAATATGACTACGTAATAGGTTTTTTCCCCTTGTATATATCCGTTACTTTGTTCTTTAACTAAAATAATACATATATTTGACTGAATGCAGTATTATTATTGTGTTACCAGGGGACTTAAATTTAAGAAAGGCGGAACCAAAATGGTAACAATGTTTAGAAATTAAAAAAAAATTAAAAGACAAAAACAAATTTAGTGATTAACAAGGCTCAAGTTTATTGAAACAAAGAAATTTTGACGTTTCAGATTTTATCATTTACAATTGAGAAAGTCATCCTGAGACAAAATTATCATAAACAGCTTATGATTAACAATCTTATAATTAGTAAAGTTATACGCCCTTAATACAAAATATTATAATTTAAATAGAAAAAAAATTAATCAATAGGTTCTGAAAATTTATTCCCCCCCCCTTTTTGTTTATATATTTTATAGTTACAAAATTTAACAAAAGACAATGAGCACAGCTTAACAATTAACAGGATTATAATTAATCCAAAAAAAAAATTATACGCCCTTAAATGTAAAAATTACAAAATAAAAAAAAGATGAAAAGATACTGATATTTATCCCCCCCTTTTTAACTTTATGAAATGATAAGTTTTAAAAAAAAAAGGTTACATAATATTACTTATTTTATAAATTACTTAAATGCTATATTGGCCAATAAATATATATATATTTTAGATAAAGAATTTATTATAAAAAAAGAGAAGTTTATTTAAAAAAAGAAAATTTTGAATATTAAGTTTTATTAATTGACGTCAATTATTTTAATTTAGAAAATAACCTCTGGGAGGCTGTTAGGACCGAAAGTTTGCATGCAGGCTCCACCCAAAAAATATTTTATATATTTTATAATTAATTACACAAGTCTACATCTAAAAGATAGTTTTTTAAGAAAACATATTCGCTGAAATAAATTTAGGCACATATACAATATGAGTTTAATTAGAGTTCTATAAAGTCAGTTTTTGTAATATCACTTTTGTGCACGTGAAACTCTGAAGCTATGTTGGATAAAACGTGTTTTGTTAACAGGACGAAACATGTTTAGATCTTTAGCTGTGTTTCTTCTACCAGCATATTAGCTATGGCAAAAAACATGTTTTTTAGCGTCTTGTACAAAATCAGACATGTTTTAGCATTAATGTTCATTATTAAAGAAAATATCTGGTTATTTGTCAAAATCAAAGAAAATTGATTGTATAACAGAAATTCGTTAAGATTGTACTTAAAAGCTTCTTAGATGATTATAAATCTATTTATATATTTTTAATTTGTTTGAAACAAAGCTTGTATAAGACTTGCAAAGATCTGCAAGGTCTGTAAAACGAAATTTTCTGATTTAGAACAGATTTCTCCAATTAATTTATATTTGACATGTTCAATAAGATATTTTGATCATTTAAAGTTCAACATTAGTTTGCACATATTTCACATAATTGTTTTAAAACTCAAAATGTGCATTTGCAAGGTTTTGTAAAGTATGTTTTAACAAAAGAAAATATTTATAATCATTGAGTTTCAAAAGAACATTGAATATTAAATAAAACATGAAATACATATTTTAAAGAATACATGATAATTAATAAATTATTTTAAAGCATTAACAAAAATTTAAAATATGATAAAATCTGTACCTGGAAAAATCCTGTCGCAGATCACG
Organism: Aphrophora alni; assembly: GCA_963513935.1. Lineage (NCBI taxonomy): Eukaryota > Metazoa > Arthropoda > Insecta > Hemiptera > Aphrophoridae > Aphrophora > Aphrophora alni. The sequence goes on from OY740770.1 coordinate 33,411,485, forward strand.
TAAGCTTGTGCCGTGGAAACGAAAATTTATTAAACATTTTAGAACTAACACGCACAGAAACTGTAGATTAACATTGTAAAAAAACTGAGGTAGAAATTTTGAAGACCAAGAAGGAAAATCATCTCTAACGTAACTAAGTATAGAAGTCAGACATTGTGTGTGACTACAGGTAGACTCGCATACCGGTATATTAGAAGATAGGCTGTCTTGCCGTCGTACTTTACCCTCTGATATCATGCGATGATTTGTTTTGGGCAATCTCGCCAGGTGGCAGCATCTGTCAAGCGACGGAAGTAGTATGTGGAGAACGAGTTAATGAAATTTATTTTGCAGAATTGGTTTTTTGAATTTGAATGCTACAGCTCTCCCCCCCCCCCGAAAGACGGAGTTGGGGTGGAGTCAGAAAGGAGGCCAGAAGGGCCTCCCACAAAATTTTGAAAAAGGGACAAAGGGCCAGAAGGGCCTCCAAAAGGATTCTAAGGAAGGGGCCAGAAGGGCCTCCAAAATTTTGAAATCAGGGCACCTGATAGAAACAACGCTTCATAATGCTTTTATAATCACCACTCTAGGGTGTAGCCTCCTTCGGCACTTACTTATTAAATTTTGAAATTTCTACAGCGTCTCAGCTCTTCCCACCTATAATTGGGATAAGCCCAGGAGAGAAAGAGCTGAAGGGTGACGCAAAGGTCGACATTGCTGTGCATGAACTGACTTTGTACTCTAAGGTACAAGGGGGAAAGGGGTGGAGTGGCACCTCGGGATACCAAGTGGAGGTGACCACTCCGGGGACCAGGGGAGGGAATGTGCATGGCACATGGCAGAGCAGGAAAGGTCGGACTCAGACGGGGGGGAGTATCCTCTGAGCCGACCTTAACAATATATATATATTAAAAATAAATAAAAATAAAACTAAAAACTCCTGATGCCAATAAGTTCAGATCATGCTCAGCGTCGTTATTTTTTAAATTCCTCTTCTCCCATACGAAGAGAAATTTAAACTATTCACGGCTCTTAACAATTTCCGTGAGAAAAAGAATTTTGAAAGGTCTAAACAAATAATCCATTTCTAAAAATAAACAAAGAAGCAGTATGAAACGTTGGGGAGTCAAAAAAATTTTCTGCTGCGCAAAGCAGGGCTTGTAGTTGACTTAAGGTCTTATATGTGTATCTTTAATCATGTGCCCCAAAAAGGAATTTAAATTAATCAAAAAAGGTGTAAAAAAAAAATTTCATCAAAATTTTTAAGTGTTAAAAAAAAAGATGTACAAAAGAAAGAAGTGTAAAAAAAAAAGGTGTAGCAAAGTAAATATGTAAATAAAAGGTGACCCATGGTGAGGAAAACCCAACTCCGGTTTTCTCAACCCTAAACAAACTAAATAAGGAACCAACATGTTGACCTGCTAATAATAAAAGACGAACAACCGAATAATTTAAAGAATAGACAAACAGGCCAACCATGTTGTCCTACATACAAAACTGGGCCCCTATAAATTTGGAAAAGGAAAAAAAAAAAATTTTTAGCACACAAAGATATATTATTAAAAAGTGTTCAACATTTCAATTTACTATTAAACAAATGCCACCATCTGCATCAACCAGTCCACCGCCATTTTGCGCGTTACTGCTCATGAGGACAAAATTTAAAAAAAAATTAATAAAAATAATTTTCTTTGAAGATGACAAAAAAAAATTCAAAACAAGCTCAGTGTTCTTTAACGAGTCTTCTGCCATTTTAACTATTGCTGATAATTATAAAAAAAAATAAACCAAGTAATTTAAAAAAAAAAATTTCTTTTAAGATGATGCAAAAATAAAAATGAAGTGAAAGAGCCAGAGAAAGACTCAAGAATTATATGTAGTGTAGTTGTTGTGTATATGTGTGTGTGTAAGTATGAATTAATACAGACAAGCGAAAGAAAACTCGAGAAAATTTTTTGAAGGAAATTTTGAATATTTTTTTTTGTTTTTTTTTGTTTCTAACTATTTTTGGGTTTTATTATTTATTTAAATTTTTTTTGGAATTCCCGAATGACCCCGCTGTCTGGATCAAATTCAGTGAATGACTAGAGTGAAGTGTATGTGAATATATATATATATATAAAAAAATATTTAAGCAGACAAAATAATAAAAAAAAAAAATTTTTATCGAAATTGGTTTAGAAGTTTTTGTGTAAGTGTTTATAAAAATAAATAAATAATAAAAAAAAGAGACTATAGATTTATAGAGATTTAAATATTTAAACTAAATAAAAAAAATTTCATCAGCAACAGTTGTGCAGTATTTGAAAAAGCTGCAAAACATAAAAATGAGCCTTGTTTAACAAAGATAATTTTGAATTTAAATTTAGATGGTTCCAATGCAAAATTTTGAAAATTACCTACGGTTCCAGAATTTAAAATTAACCACGCTCTGCTACCAGAAACATGTTACCAGGGGACTTAAATTTAAGAAAGGCGGAACCAAAATGGTAACAATGTTTAGAAATTAAAAAAAAATTAAAAGACAAAAACAAATTTAGTGATTAACAAGGCTCAAGTTTATTGAAACAAAGAAATTTTGACGTTCCAGATTTTATCATTTACAATTGAGAAAGACATCCTGAGACAAAATTATCATAAACAGCTTATGATTAACAATCTTATAATTAGTAAAGTTATACGCCCTTAATACAAAATATTATAATTTAAATAGAAAAAAAATTAATCAATAGGTTCTGAAAATTTATTCCCCCCCCCTTTTTGTTTATATATTTTATAGTGACAAAATTTAACAAAAGACAATGAGCACAGCTTAACAATTAACAGGATTATAATTAATCCAAAAAAAAAATTATACGCCCTTAAATGTAAAAATTACAAAATAAAAAAAAGATGAAAAGATACTGATATTTCCCCCCCCCCCCCTTTTTAACTTTATGAAATGATAAGTTTTAAAAAAAAAAGGTTACATAATATTACTTATTTTATAAATTACTTAAATGCTATATTGGCCAATAAATATATATATATTTTAGATAAAGAATTTATTATAAAAAAAGAGAAGTTTATTTAAAAAAAGAAAATTTTGAATATTAAGTTTTATTAATTGACGTCAATTATTTTAATTTAGAAAATAACCTCTGGGAGGCTGTTAGGACCGAAAGTTTGCATGCAGGCTCCACCCAAAAAATATTTTATATATTTTATAATTAATTACACAAGTCTACATCTAAAAGATAGTTTTTTAAGAAAACATATTCGCTGAAATAAATTTAGGCACATATACAATATGAGTTTAATTAGAGTTCTATAAAGTCAGTTTTTGTAATATCACTTTTGTGCACGTGAAACTCTGAAGCTATGTTGGATAAAACGTGTTTTGTTAACAGGACGAAACATGTTTAGATCTTTAGCTGTGTTTCTTCTACCAGCATATTAGCTATGGCAAAAAACATGTTTTTTAGCGTCTTGTACAAAATCAAACATGTTTTAGCATTAATGTTCATTATTAAAGAAAATATCTGGTTATTTGTCAAAATCAAAGAAAATTGATTGTATAACAGAAATTCGTTAAGATTGTACTTAAAAGCTTCTTAGATGATTATAAATCTATTTATATATTTTTAATTTGTTTGAAACAAAGCTTGTATAAGACTTGCAAAGATCTGCAAGGTCTGTAAAACGAAATTTTCTGATTTAGAACAGATTTCTCCAATTAATTTATATTTGACATGTTCAATAAGATATTTTGATCATTTAAAGTTCAACATTAGTTTGCACATATTTCACATAATTGTTTTAAAACTCAAAATGTGCCTTTGCAAGGTTTTGTAAAGTATGTTTTAACAAAAGAAAATATTTATAATCATTGAGTTTCAAAAGAACATTGAATATTAAATAAAACATGAAATACATATTTTAAAGAATACATGATAATTAATAAATTATTTTAAAGCATTAACAAAAATTTAAAATATGATAAAATCTGTACCTGGAAAAATCCTGTCGCAGATCACGTAAGCTTGTGCCGTGGAAACGAAAATTTATTAAACATTTTAGAACTAACACGCACAGAAACTGTAGATTAACATTGTAAAAAAACTGAGGTAGAAATTTTGAAGACCAAGAAGGAAAATCATCTCTAACGTAACTAAGTATAGAAGTCAGACATTGTGTGTGACTACAGGTAGACTCGCATACCGGTATATTAGAAGATAGGCTGTCTTGCCGTCGTACTTTACCCTCTGATATCATGCGATGATTTGTTTTGGGCAATCTCGCCAGGTGGCAGCATCTGTCAAGCGACGGAAGTAGTATGTGGAGAACGAGTTAATGAAATTTATTTTGCAGAATTGGTTTTTTGAATTTGAATGCTACAATTGTATTTAAATTATTATCCAAATTAAATTCATAATTTTGATTAAGTTACTATACTATATTTTACAATCATCGACAAATTAAAAAAAAAAAACTTTAAACTATTTTATTTTATTTTTTACCTGGAATTCCATATGTGAGAATTTTATTTCATATGGAAAATTCACCTCATCTTCAACTTCTGTGTGAAGCATAAAATGTTTTATTACACGTATGTATTATTTATCCAAGTCCTTTCCACTTGATCAAAAATTAAAAACTAAATGTAAATTGTAATAACTGTAGAACAGCATGTTAAAATTGATTTTCAAGAAATCACAATTTCTAATAAGTTAGTCTTTTTAAAGTCATGTACATGTATGTGCTCAAAGCAAGGACATAATATTACCGTCATTACATTCCTAACAGTATTAGTGGGCAGTTTTTGATTTCAGACTAGTTTTTTTTAAATACACATTTCAATTAACACTCCTTCATCATGATTATTGCAAATAAGTTAGTATCAATATAAAGTTTGAATTAATAAATGTTTTAAAATCATGATATTTTTTCAAATTTATTAGTTAACTTGTTTCGTGACATTTGTATTGTAATCAGACTCAATGAAATAATTACAATCATTTGTATTGTGAAACTAAATTATTTAAGCACTATTCCCGAATTTAATAAACATAATATTTTTCTTAGATACTAGAATTCATTAAATATAATATACTAATTATTATTCAACACATATAAAAATAAACGTAAACCAAAAGTGTTTAGATAAGAGTTTCTTTTTTGTAACACTTCCATGGAAGAGTAAGTTGGTACTAATATATTATATTCATAGAATGTATATTCCAGCCTATATGATTATACAATATAGTTACTATTCTACTGAAGGCCCTTTCGTCGCTAATAGAAAAAGACAAAATTCAATAATTTACACTCTTATATTTGAAGTAACTAAAATGTACTCTAAAAGATCTGTCTTCAATTAACCATCATTAAGAAAGAAACATAATCACACCTACTGTATTTTAATTTTTTATTAATTTTACTCTTTCATTTGTATATTCATATAATTTAAATGCAATCATATTACACATTTCCTTTTATTTTTATGTTTAATTTGATTTTTTTTTAAACGCTATATTAAATTTATATCGTATTTTTTAATACTTTGAACACAATTAATCATCAGAACTATTTTCATAGCAGACAAATATGTTTTAATACTGCATAAGTTATGGAGTTTTAAATGCTATTATTTGTTTATCTTTAAGTCAATATAACTTTACAAAAAAATATATATATATATATATATATATATATATATTCAACCTTAGGTGCAAGTCAACACTCTATCCCTTTCGTCAACAAACTAAAGGACAAAAGTTCACTCATTACGCAATAATTTGCAATGTCATTACGTAAATAATAAAAGTTGTTTTAAAATAAAGGTTTTAAAACGAACGCTCATTAACATATCGCTTTTCTATTATTATTCAAATCATCATGTTACCAATATCTTATTTTGTTATTAAAATTTGTTCACTAAGTAATTACGTTATATGTCCGTACTTGAAAATTAACGATTCTTATTTTCATTCCAAATAGGAAATCTTTTGGCAATTCAATTACATTTTATTTAATACACTTTGATGTATGTTTTATTTGATTTTGATACTGATATAAATTAATGTTTTTTGAACAAAATAGGATTTATGTTTTATTATTTATTACTTTTTATGTGTATAGTTGTTTGATAAAATAAATAAATATATTGAGGTATTTTTGTGTGTGTGTGTGTGTGTGTGTGTGTGTGTGTGTGTGTGTGTGTGTGTGTGTGTGTGTGATGTGATGTGTGTGTGTGTGTGTGTGTGTGTGTGTGTGTGTGTGTGTGTGTGTGTGTGTGTGTGTGTGTGTGTGTGTGTGTGTGTGTGTGTGTGTGTCTTGCAACGCACCCCCTTCCGGCAGACATACGGACCCTCAGGACTCGTACGGTGCAAGACCCTACCAAAACAACAACACGATATAGAGTGTGATTCTTTCGCAGTTTATAGTTTCGATAAGGCTCTTGATTCTTATGTCACACAAGAATAATTTAATTTAATCAACTTATGCTAACATATGAATTTTTACTATATTAATATATTCACTTCTTATACTATCTTACCTTTCTTAAAACTCCAGACTCTTTTTCAAAGGGTGTGCCCTTTGGAGCTATTTAATTCATTAAAACAAAATTTGCTCTTTTTTTTAATTTAACTTTTACTGGTGAGCACTTACTTCTTCTTCGATCATATTTAATGAGTTTCTTTGAATAGGTTAGTTTCAATTAAAATATTCGACAGTGAAATTTAACAAATTTATTTAAAAGTCTACAATTTAATTTTTACTGTGAGAAACAATGGATTTCTTTCGAATCACTTACAACAATTAATGTCGCCTTTTCTGACAATTTATTTTAAATGCTTTCTTCTTTAATAAACTGAAAATCTACTATACTAAACAATTTTAACATTAACCAAAACTAACAAATTATATTCTTATTCTAATACACATATATATGAATCCTATTATTTATTTATTTCCAATCTGTTACTTGCTTGTTTTATTATTTGACTCGAATTTTATTGTATTTTATATCTCTTTATTTGAATGACTTTAAAATTGGCTTTATTTTGACTTTACTTTGTTTTTAAAATGTTATTAGTTAACTTTATTGAATTTAATAGTTTTGGACGTAATTCAAATTTGTTAAAAAATATTTTTATTTATTAAAAAAGCTTGATTTATGCAGTACCTTGTTTTTGTGAAGTGCACAAGTCCGCTCGTCCTGATTCTGAGAAGGTTGGAGGATCTTGGAGATGGTTTCTTAGAGTTGTCTAGAATATCCCGAAGTCCAGTTCTCGATGAATCTGTTGATGACAACAAGTTCTAGAAGAATGTTTGCCGGAGTCCGTAGTGAAGATCTCTTATACTAAGCTGTTGTAGGATGTCACGTTGTCTCCTGCAAGGCCGATCCTTTCTGTGGGCACCGTTATTAACCTGGCGAAGTACAGAGCGTTGACAATATATTTTCACGACGATTCCTGTTCAGACTTGAGTAAAGTTGGTGATCTTTCCTGGAGCTGCTACTAGAAGACTTCCCTGGAGCTGGTACTAAACGAGACTGTCGAATCAACTTGAAGAAAGTTAACTCGTCGAAGTTTAGGCCTTTCAGTGTGGCCAACCTTCATTGATTATTGTTACTGTTTTATTTCACAATTTAATTACTTTTATTTATTTATATGCACTACGATGAACTCTCGTTGGCTTATCCTTCTATTGTTTGTCTAATTTTTCCATTTTAAATTATCTATTTCTATTATTATTAGTGGTTATTAGTTTAATTTCTTATGGTAGATTTGTGTTGGGGTTGGTATCTTTCCCTCTCCATCCGTCGACTGCTTGCTCTGCGCGCGACCTTCAAGACACGTTGATTCCTGAAAATCATAAGTTTTTACTTGCGAATTCTTCTTTTCTTCGTATATCCTGTTCGCTTCGCTCGATCTTCTTCTGGGTGATTTCATTTTGAATCCCTTCTCTTCCTGATGATTTTCCATCTTCATTTTCAGCGATACGACGTATATTTCTACTTCTATAGGGATTTGAAAATTTCGTAGTTTTTCTAATTTTAGTTTTTCCAATTTTGGAAATTTTGGAAATCTTCTTTTTGTAAGTTGTTCCTCTGATGCTGAAAGTCCCAAAACTGCTTTCCTCTTCTTCCTCGCTTCTAGGTTTCACAAGTTACGGTACTTTCTGCATGTTTGGTTATTTATTATTTTATTACTTTATGGTCTTTTATTGAATTTTGATTTCGAGTCTTATTTATTACTAGTTTATATTATAGTTATGTACTGTTATTATTAGATTTTGGAATTTCTTCATTTTAAGGGTTTTTTTGGTTTTATGACGTTTTATTATGGCTATAACTTTTTTTTATTTTTAATCTGACGAGTTTATTATCTTATTATTTATTATTAGGTTTTCCTAGCTCTACACGATTATATCATTTTATTTTAAGTTTTCGGATTTTGAATTTATTGAATAGGAATATATGGAAGTATTCCTGTTCAATCCGGAAAGTTATATATTTCCTGTCAAGGCGCGTGACCTTGGCTTGGCTAACCTACATATTCCCTTTAACTTTACATGTGTTTTAATGAGATATAGAAATGTTTTTGTCATTTCTACAATTATTACTTGATTTAATTGAAATTTGGAATTTGGCTATTTTCCAAAATTGCTCCTTGCAGACGGTTCAATTAACCGTTGCAGTGTGTGTGTGTGTGTGTGTGTGTGTGTGTGTGTGTGTGTGTGTGTGTGTGTGTGTGTGTGTGTGTGTGTGTGTGTGTGTGTGTGTGTGTGTGTGTGTGTGTGTGTGTGTGTGTGTGTGTGTGTGTGTGTGTGTGTGTGTGTGTGTGTGTGTGTGTGTGTGTGTGTGTGTGTGTGTGTGTGTGTGTGTGTGTGTGTGTGTGTGTGTGTGTGTGTGTGTGTTGCCACGCCGCCTCTCAACCGCGTTAGTGTGTTCTCGTAGGGTTCTTCTTGCCCCACGTTGGAACGCCACTTACCACGCCGAAAGTCTTTGCTGCTTCGACGCGAATTTAAGATTCTTGTTCCCTTTTTTGGAACACTTTTATCACGAACTCTTAAACTCGCTGTACGATCACCACCGACTGGGCGAACCACCTTTCTTTTCAGAGCAGGCGCGGGCAAGGCCAAGATGCTCACTTTTACTTTTTTAAATCAAAGATTTTGCAACTCTTGGCTCTAATAAGTATGAGCTTGTCCTCATAAACTTACTAAATTTTAATTAACGCAAAATTCCCTGAATTTTATCTCAATGCTCGATTATTTAACTTTTTTTAAGATTAACTCTCTCTCTCTCCAAGGTCGTGCCTTTTGGGAGAAATCGGCTCTTAAGTTCTGATGATAACCTTTTAAAATTTTCAAATTATATTACCAGAGCACATATATATATAAAATTTATGTTAAAACAAAGTTAATAGCATACACAGAATGGATTTATATTAAAAACACAACAAAATTTAGAAATGAATTATTTGTATATTATCTCCTCTTTTCCACAGAAAAATTTTATATTCAAAACTTTTTAACCACACAAAACAATTTAATTTGAACAATAACACAACTATTTATTTATTTAACAACATTAATTAATGTAAGATTATCTATATATTAAACAAAAATAAAAGCGCTTGACTTTCCAGACAGAACCACAAACAGTTTTTCCTGTACTGAAAAAGTCGTATTTAAATTATTAATTATTATCAACACCAAAGCAGAGGTTTAAAATGAATTTAATTTGTAATAATTCCCCTAATGACGTTATATTTGAAAAGAAGTTAATATTTGCGAATTATTCCTTAAGTATAAGATACCTTCACACTTTAATAGAAGTTCTAGTTGGATTTGGAATTTGTTGTATTGTTAAGATGATAGTGATGTGATGTTTTCTATCCAGAGTCTGTAAGCTGCTAAGTAGTTGAATGCTGGTCTCGAATTCTTCTAAGTCGCCTTGAAGATCGATTAAAGTTGAAATTATTCTAAGTCCAATTAGTAGAGTGACAGTTGAATCTTCCTCTCAGCTCAGAGTCGGTTGCAGAAGAAACGTCCTTTAAGCGTCGATTCCAAATCAAAAGTAATCGTCTTTCGACGATTAAAACTCGGTCTCCCTGTCAGTGGGAATTAATCCACTTTTCTGGAGCCAATTTTCCTCCCTTTTTGGGAAAAAGGTATTTTCCATATATTATGTGTTTTCAGGCCCTTTTGGTCTGAAATATTTACACTATATGTTTTATTAGTCCTATTTTTTGACTAACGAATAGTTTTCTTCCTTAATTATTAATTAAAACACCTTTTAATTAATAATTTATAGTATTTTTTCTTTAACGTTATCTTTGATCCATGTTGGCAACATGATGATTCTGACTTTAGACTCTGCTTGAAGATGCGCGCGCAACTGTTCATGTTTTGGCATGAAAATCTCTACTTTTGCCGTTTTTTCGTTCAACTCGCTATAACTTTCGAACGCTCGAACCGATTTTAAAGTTCCTTTCGGATTCTTCTTCCTTTCCATCTTGTGGGTCTTGTGGAACTTGATTCATCGCTCTACTACGCTTCGTTCGCGAGTTATCGCCCTTTTCCTGAAGTTTGATTTTTCCTCTTTTTAAATTTTGAGATAAGTCCTTTCTCAAAATTCTTTTGACGAAATCTTGTTCCTATTCTACTACGACGAAAAACTATGTTTGTACTTTTCCCATAACTCGTTTGGTTGTCGAGTTATTCGCCTTTGAAGTCCTTAAGTTTGTGTCGTATGAGTTTATGTTCATAAAAACCCCCCCATTATATATTATTACTTCTGCTTTGGTGTTTTACCATTTTACATACTAAATACATATAATTATCATGTTACTTTACCCCTTTAACGTTTATTTTACCCGCTTTTGGGCTTTGAAGTTTTACGTTTTGTAATTATTATATATCTCCCTTATTTTATTTTCAAATTTGATTCTAAGTACCTATTATTGTGCCCTATTGTGGTCTCTACAATAGTACTTATTATTATTTTTTAAATGATCCCCCCTTCAACTCAAAAATTCCAAAAAACTCCCCAAGAATGACTTTCTAAGTCCATTCTCACCTGTTAATTATTATTAATTCATATTTTTTATTTGTGATTATTGTTACTTCCCCACTTGGTTATGACTCTACGATTTTTGAATTTTGAATTTATTCTTTTTCCAAATTTTAGGTTTTTGAGCCCTTCTAAAAACTTGAATAACTTTTTTGTTTTATGTGATTTTAAATTTATTCTTCGATATTATTGGTCGGTTGACTCTACTGAATATTTATTTATATTAATAATTTAGTTTCTTAATAAAATAGGAACTAAGGCAGTTTGACTTTTCACGTCTGAACAAGCAAGTTTGCTCTCGAGCTGGCGTGACGTCATCGCCCCACCTCGTCCCCACTCTACAAGGTTTAGCGCGGCAATTTAACTTGTTTTAAATGGACTTGAGACGTTTGGCTTTTTCCAAACCGCCTCAGTGTGTGTGTGTGTGTGTGTGTGTGTGTGTGTGTGTGTGTGTGTGTGTGTGTGTGTGTGTGTGTGTGTGTGTGTGTGTGTGTGTGTGTTTTTAAGTATTTCTATTTAAGATTTCTAAGAAAAACTTTTACCAATTAATGTATATTCTTTTTAAAGTTTTTTGAAAAGTTCTACCTCTATATATAAATATTCAAATTTAGGGGTTTTTTACATTTAGAATAATAAGATAATATATTATGCCTAATAACATATAGACATTAACAACTCATAAAATATCTGTCTGTGATTCATTGAAACTAATTCAAAAACGAGACAGTCTCTATCATTGTAAACGGTCTTTAATCTGGATGTTTTAACCCACCACTTTTATATTAAATGTTGAGCTTGACGTATGAGAAAAATTATACAGTATAACAAACAAACAGAACACAAATCTCACACCCCTTTTAGACAAATATCAATAAATATATAATGTAGGCTAGGTAGTTATAAGACAAAAAAATTTCAAGCAATATATGTATGTAATTTGAAGATAACAAAACAATGTATACCGTTTATACCAAAATTATTGATGAATACGTGGTTTGTAGAATTGTCAGCACATCTGTTGTTTAATCAACAAGCACATATCTTCGGCAATAAATGAGGTTTCCTTTCGCTCACATCTGTGTACAGAGTGTTATACGGAAACTAAATTGTTACAATTATTCTAAAGTAAATAAATAGAGTTGTAACCCCCTCGAACCAGTGTAGTGTCACACCTTTTAAAATGACCGAAGTATATAAGATTTCGTTGTAAGTAAATCCTGTATTATTATAAATAAGAGGTATGTAATTATATAACAAATATTACACATTACTCTTAAAACTTTTACCGATAACGGAATAAATAATTATATGATATAGTAACTTCTGTAGTACAAAAAACTATTCAATTATGAAGTTTAAAATATATTCAAGAATTTCAATTGAGTGTTATTACGATTAATGTTTACAATTTATGTAGCAATTACTTTATGACAATATCTGTACCTACATTTCAAATAGAGAACTTTAATTGGTATTAGAATGAGTATTGAGCCCACTAAGCTCATCAGATTTTTTTCACTATATGATAGTGTGGTTATTATATTATTTCTATTTGAAAACACGGATGATTTTCAAAATTAATAGTTGTTGACATCTAAACTTGTCTATTTAAAAGGATAAGCCTTGAATATTGTAATAACGTAAACAACTAAGCTTGTAATGACGACAAGAAAACCGTGATAACTGAGCTATTTAGATATGAAATAATGTTTTAATTCAAACACATAAATTCCCGATTTAAGACAGCAATGATATGAATTCCACTTTAATTTCTTTGAAGAAATCCAGAAATCGGTAAAATTGGAAAGATATATCTTTGTTAATAAATAAATAGTCACCAAAGCACCACTAAACTCTAAGCAGTTCAATTTTCTAAAAATCTATGCCCGATAGCTGGAACAAGATAGGCTGCAAATATTCAGAGATGGATGACTTACAAATAATAACTTTAAAAAAAGGGCACGAATTATTTGCACAAGATTGAGTTTTATATATCGTTAGACACAAACACAAAACACCATGAGGACTTTGAAGCAATAATTCAAGTTTACAATTATTAAACTTTACACACAGTTTGAAAAAATTTTTTTTAATGTTTTTGACTAATGATCGCCCTTACAGGATATGCAAACTGTGGGGAATGTCTCTGCTACCTACTGCGGCGCACGTCAGCCATGGTTATTCGATTGGTCCAGACGTTCCAACCGCTTAAGGTTCCGGAAGGAGGGTTTGGAAAAACGTGCTACCACTTACCCAGTAAATATATTGGATCGTTAATTAACGCTTAGTCTCAAACCCAACTAATCACTATGTTCACAGCCAGCTTATGATGAGATATAATTGAATAACTAAACTAACTTATTAATTATTATAATTGAATAACTTATCGGTTAGGGACAGGCGTGATGGGAAAATTATGTTAACCATTTTAGGTCATAATAATTCTGCTCAATTAATCGGATGACCTACGAATGACTGCTTAACACTCGGTGGTCGATGAGACCCCGCAATTAGCGGTTTAGGCAGTCGTTTAGGTTTATTACTAAAACCTTAAGAAACAACGCACAACTCAGACGTCCGCTCTTTCGGCGCAGTGGTGAACGACTGTTTCTAGTCTTGACTAAGATTCGCGAGGTCTAGCCTACGATAACGCGATCATCGCATATCTTATACGGTGATAGCTAATTCCCGTTAGAATCACCACAAATACAAAATTCATGTGACAACGATATATGATTATTTTGTATTATTAACTAAATATTTTGCAGAAATTTGTAAAAAAAAAAAATAAATAAATAAAATTTCAGTAGATAGCATAATATATTTATATCAATGAATATCATAAAGTAGATAAAGTGGATAAAATAAGACCCAAAACTAAAATATCATTATTTACAAATTACTAATTCAAAGAAATTTATAACAAAATAAAAGAATATTTAGAAAGTATTTGTTCAGGCTAGAACTTGTGTAAACACTAAAAACAGAATCATTACTGATTACGACGACAAAGTTCTGTGGCAATGTATAGGTTAGTCAGTGATTACGACTGACTTCATGCTTCTACACTTCACACACCTTATATAAAACCTGGACACTGTCACGAATCATTAATATTAATTTTTTCAAGCCATAATTGAAAGTTGGATGGAGAGTAGAAGATATGTGAGATCAAGAGGAATAGTGTAATTAAAAAACAAAAATTTAGTAGTTGTTAAAATGTTCTAAAGCTCTCGGTCAAAACCGATTTAAAAAATAATAATAAAATAAATAAATGTATGTAAAATTAATATTATGGATTAATTTATAATTATTTATGCATATTAGGTATATTACTAATCATTTTAATATTTATCATATAGGTATATTATACTATATATGATACTATTTCTATGTACAATTTATCTACATAAATATAGAAATTACCATACGAGTGAAATGAATCGTAAAATCTTCTACCTGAAACTTGTTTAAAAGATTAATATAACTATACTACAAACATTAGTAATACTCTTATTTGTTTTACGTTCTTTATACAACAAATTTATATCCATTTTTATGTTATAAATACTTAATATTTGATTAGTATAATGCTTAAAACAAAAGTTTAATTTGTTCCACTATTTCCAAGTGTTGTAAGAACGATATAAAACTGTTATCAAGTTCCTAATGAAAATTCTACATAAAACAGATTATTTATCCTAATTTCTTTCAGTTTACAATACTATGTGACCAAACGATGTTCTCTATTTCTTTGGTACATATTAGTGCCAGTCGATAAAAATAATAAAGTTATACAATGTATTGTTATATTTATTATGATTTACGTATTTTGTACATAATATTATTGACTAAAGATTGAAATCAAGTATAATATTATGTTTTGTTTTTAAATAACCACTACACATTTATTGATTTCAATTTGTTTTAAACAATCACTTTTACAATTATATATATATATATATATATATATATATATATATATATATATATATATATATATATATATATATTATTGAATTTCGAAGCTTTTATTTATACGTCGAAAAATACAGAAAAAGATAATTATACTTCTAAATTTTATACGATGCACAATAAATTTAAAAATAATGTATTTATTTATCCGATACATTTTAAATTTAAAAATGGTTATTTTATAAATTTTAAAAAGAATTAGCTATTATTTAATATTTTTTTCATACAACATAAGTTACAGGATGAATCTCCTACCGTCATTATTCTTTTTATGAAGAGAGAGTTTCAAGTGTTTGTCTTACAGCTGCTGTAGAAGGGTAATTATTATTGTTCTGGTAAATAGAGAGGAGTAAAAATAGGAAAGTATTCATCATAGAGCTCATTTACGGTGCCATATTGTTTGGTTAAAATACGAATTATCACAATCTTCAACATTTATTTTTGTATATTTCTCTTCTCTGACAAATAATTTTAATTTCAATAAACCAAATATTTATAATGTATACAAATCAAAGCGAGATGAGACAGTTACGTAAATTGATATCATGTTTTGGAACATTTTAGGGAACCACAAGTTTATTTTAAATTATATCACTACTAAACATGTAGGCACTAACTTCATATTTATAAAAGTTTTAAAATACTTATGTATTTTTATTATTAAATAGTAATTTTGGCTTATTTTTATAGTCAATAATCAGAAAATAACATTCAATTCAAAAAAGTCAAAACTAATTATTACTAGTGTAATTTTCTAATTGTTATTTTTAGCAGTTTTGATAAATAGTAATTGACTTATTTTAAAGGGAATGTATAATATGAAATATATTAATTGTTATGTTGTTTCATGATAATTAACACAATAATTATTAATACTAATAATTGGAAATAGTTTTCATTGAAAATTATGGCAACTTAAATTAGGAGCACGAGTAAAATATTAATTGAGACAAAATTACATTTAATATTTTATTTAATACAGTTTACACAACTACTTATTAATTTTATTAAATGATAAATGTAATTAGTAGGTTATCAATGACCTACAGTAGGAGACAAGGAGCGGTTTTCTCGGTTGACACATTACACACAATTTTATTTTGTATTACCAACACACCAGTTCCTCAAAAACCCCACCTTCCCCATAAAAATTCAAACTATCCCTGGCCTCAAAAATCACTCCAACTACCTAATAGTCCCCCTAACACCCGATGTGCATCCACCTATGAACCCTCAGAATTGTCCAGCTGTACGTTCAAATAAAATATATCGGGTTTAAAAATATATATTTAGTTAAATCAATTAAATATCCGTTTAACATTTTTATTAAATTGTGGGTTAAATTTGTAAAAGGTTTCAACCCTTTGATTGTGTCAAAGTTTACAATCGGCTAAGATATCGCGAAACTGTCAACGATTATGTTTCTTTTCAAACATTTTTATATGTACATCCAGATAAGTAGCAATAAATGACCCAGAAGCCAGTCAGCTGAGTTTCGGAACCCTCTTTTCAAATTTTAAACCATTCAAAATTACTGATAATGTTGATATTTAGAGAAACTCTATTTGAAAATCCTTACACATGATCTAGTTGATTTGTGAAAAAGTCAATCCATGTAAATAAATATTCATGTTATTTGGTGTAAGTGCAATAAGAGGTGACTAAATTTATGTTTTGAATAAAATTTTAATTCAACACTTTATATATCTCACTATAATTTTGATATCACATTTGGATATATCCGTGTGTCTCAAACTTAAGTAAAGTTCATCGAACTGTAATTAATGAAGTTCATGTTCTTATATAAAATACAATATGTAAATACTGGTCATCAGAAACCAAATACTGTATATGGTGTCTGTAAACTAGTGTTGTGTTTGCGATTTAAAAAGTTCTTTTTAAGGTATTGAATTCAGTCCACATTTGTTAATCATTTAAATTTACTAAATGATTTTATCAGTAATTAACGACATTAAACTTTCAATTAAAATTTGTTGTTTGTCACATAAACTTTTGTATTTACAAATATATAAAAATGTTTTAAGGGAATTTTCGCCTTAAATAACTGAAAACAAAATTTGTATACAAGTAACAATTAAGTTTTCAAATAATCTATATTGTTTGAGTATAACATACTGTTATTATACTCGTATGTATGTAGTATTACATATGGACACACAAAAACGCACACAATTATATTAATGACTGAAAAAAAGTTATTTTTGGTAAGATCCGAGCGAGTTTTTATTATGTTAACCAATGTAAAAAATATGAAAGAAAAGTATAAATTCGAGGAGGGGTATGAATACATACGCTTACGTAATACATGTCATCAAAAAATGTCATTAAAAAAAACATCAATTTTTTATCAACATTTGGTGGGATGGGGCGGGTTATTTCTTTCAAAATGTCAAATGTCAAAAGTTAAAATATTTATATACTTGAAATTTATATACATAATGGATATTGGAAAATATATTCTGTTATATTTCCAATAAGTAATTGGATTCAACTAAGTATAAAAATCTATTAATTTTTAAAAAAAGTAATGAATTTTGATTGTTATAAACGGTATTATATTTAGAATTGCCGTTATTTCATTTAAATTTATTACGTTTAAGTGTTTTACGTTGATAAATTATTATGGAAATAGAATATAGTCAGTTTGTAAGAAAGAGTATTTGGTGGCATTTATTAAATATGATATTTTGAAAAAATGATATTCCCTCCTAATCGTTTATTCAAAGTTTACGTTTTTTAAATGTAGTGTTTTTGGTGACTTGTATTTCAAAAATGTATTCTTTCATATCCCGTCAAGAATTTATAACAATAAGTGCCTTTAATATTTGATAAATTGATTAAAATATTTTCAACTGGAATATATCTGTAAAATAAATAAAAAGGTTTCGTAGTTTGTAATTTTTGTTTCTATTGTCCATATTTATGGCCTCTACGTTTGTGGAAAAGCAATCGAGTGACTATTTAGCTTCTTTTCAATCAAGCTAGTCAATCAAGTTTTCAACCATATAAAAACATATAAATATTTGAATATTTTGCGCATAAAAGAATTTTTACTATGGACTTAACTTTTCCCTAATCAACTGTGCATAGCTAACGGTTCTCTAATTATGAAGGATGTATAATTTCGAGGATATGGTCTGAGACAACGATGTCTGGCTCCTCCAGTACCTAGATGAATATACATACACGTGATCAAAATATTTGAACAGGTAATTCATCGTCGCTATTACGACGTACCTTATTATTTAGTTATTTGAATACTTTCACATCCCAAAGAGGCCTTAACAAGATCTAATTATTGTTTGAATCATACTACAGTCTCCTACGTTACCAAGCCGTTGACTAAAATATTTGAATCAATATTTAATAATTGAGAATCCTAAGATACTTTAGCCTTATGTACACCTTCACTCACCTAATTGATAATAGCTGGTATTTACACTTTTTTTTTTAGATAGATGTTCCCTTTCTCCTGTCGTGTAGCCTGTGATCGAAACTTTTGAACAAATATTGAATACTCAACAGTCCCAAGATACATCATTTATAAGCAAACTTTGACGACTCAAACAAATTATAAAGCTTAAGTTGCACTAACAACTTCAAGCAAAATTTAATTATTTTTTAAATATCTATATTGATAATCACAATATTCACATTGGGATGTACACTTTACACGCCTGTGGGTTCCTCCTAGATATACCCGATCGTACTTTGGGGAAATGGGTGGGGTTAGGTTTTAATTTGGGCAAGAGGAAAGTGGGGCATATTAGGGGGTAAGAGAGTGATAGTGGGAATAAACAAATATGCCCTTGGAAAACCCGGAGGTGGAATTGGCAATGGCGAAAAAAAAATCTTAAGATAACAATATATTATCTTAAAACTACTTTAAATATAAAACATAACATGTACAAAATAAAAATAATAATAATTATACTAATAAAAACAGTGAATCAAAAAGCATGACATGAATAAATGATAATGACAATCCATAAATTTACAGATAGAAATATATTTAAAATCTACTTTGAAACAAAACATAACATAAAACATGTACATTATAACAAAATCTCTATAATAAATCGAAAAGCCAAATATGAAAAAATGACATTGATATTCCATAAAAATTTGTTGATTATTCCATAAAAAATACCTCTATTGTTAACCTTTATATCTCCTAGTGATTAAGAGGTTCTTAAGATATCATTCGATTTTATTTACATTTTAAACAAAAATATCGTGTTTATAAGAAAATATAAATAAATTACTCAATAAATTTTTATCTGATTTGACTCTACTAGTTCTCTGAAGTTTTAAATAACTTGTATCTAATACATTAAAATAAAGAACCGTTTAATAAGATAAGCTGATTACTCTAATGCTAAATCAATTGCGTCAGCACACCCCCATTTCACAAAGTGGTAGTTTGAGACTTGGCACATCTATTTTCAATTGAGATGCATGTATCGCTAGGGAACTGTTGAACACCGCCAACCAGAACCTATACTTTCCTTCGTAAAATAGAATCAATGTAACTCAATGTATTCAGAACTAAATTCCAGTATTCGTAAAGATCTAATAATTACAGAATATATTCTCCTATATTGCTTTTTCAACGTCTAAAGGACCCAGATTCAATAAATCAGCAATTATAACTACTAATATATGATAATAATATAAATTTGTTGGTTTTGAATATAAAATAAAATTGTATTAGTTAATTTAGATTTCGGATGATCGACAAATTTAACATTAGTTATCTAGTGCTCTGTTTGTGAAATTTATATTGAAATAATATTTTATAGTTCTACATTACACTAACTAAAATAAGACACAATTTTACACTATATTCGTTTTTGTTTTTTTTTTGTTACAAGACAAGGTTTCATTTACAAAATATTTATGGATTTGTGTTTAAAATTGAAATTAATATCATAGGTTTAAAGATAATTAATCAATCAAGTAAAAATAATCGTAAATAATTAAAAATCGGTTAGTAGAAAGAAACAGATCTTTCAAAAAAAAACATTTATTTTAAATTAGTGTTATCTCAAGTATGGTGTTCCTAGTACGGTTCTGTTCCATTAAGGTGAAATAACTTTGGACTCATGTTTCTATTTTCACCTCATATATTTGCATACATTTTTAGTTATAAATTAAACACAGGTGAGAGTTTTAAAAGTTTGATCTACATTAATAGAAATACAAAAATGAGTTCAGATATATTTAATAGAGCAGTCATTGGTGGCACGCATACTATTAAAAGAACTTGTTTTTGCGTAAATAGTGTTGGTAAATTATTCATATATTATATAAACTGGATTTTTAAAAGTATGTTATTTGTAGAGAGTTTTTTTTAAAATTTATTAATTACAGAAATATTATGTACGTATGTATTAATTCAGTAATAGCACATAATATAGACTATTACACACACACACACACACACACACACACACACACACACACACACACACACACACACACACATATATATATATATATATATATATATATATATATATATATATATATATATATATATATATATATATATATTATTTGAATTTTTAGGGGTATAAAGTATAAGTAGTTGGTTTATTTATTTTATTACAGTAATTTATTTACGTAAAGAATATTTATACGGCAATAGCACATAATATTGTCTTAGTAATATATGTGTGTTTTCAATACATATCGTTTAATTATTCTTCCTTTCAAAGTTGGTTTCAAAAAATAATTAATTTACACATAAACGTCATTAAGGAAATAATCGAATACAATTATTAGTTATATTCGATTCAACTACAAAGTTGAATTAAGTCATAATTTCCTAAATTATAAAACATGCACAAACAGTGGATGTGGAGTAATTATTATGATACGACCAACTGTAAATTTCAATCAAGTCAATATTTCCCAATTTACAAAATATATCAAAAATGTTCATAAACTACATAACAAACTGAGAAGAACATTACTTTCATAAGAACATAATGAAGACAGATACTTAGAGATTTTACTCTGATTATTTATTATTATTATTTTTTAAATTATTATATTTTATGTCAAAATAACTACATATATGTATTGTATGTATTTACAAATATGTATATTTTGATAAATAAGTGCAACAACAATATTTTCTTTCAAGAAGTTGTTTTATAAGAACTAATTTTCATAATATTTATAATGAGTATAATGCGAATTAGTCTTCAAAACACAGGTTTATTAAAAGTGTTAGCATTTATCAGAATGACGGTTATCAAAAAATATCATAAAACTAAACGTGATTCCGTAAGTAGCTAACACTGAAAACCACTCATTGCTTATTTCGAGGTAATTAACACATTAAAAAAAAAAAACTTTAAAGTAATATTACTTATCCATTGCTTTTAATCACAGATGTTAAAAATATTTCCTGTTTAACTCTCCTATGACATACATACATAAGTGGAGTACTGTTTTCCAAAATCCAAAATCTGCGCCAACCTTGTAACTTCTAGTATTTATTTAAGTTAGCAGATATTACAGACATATTGGTAAGTATGGACAGTAACATATATCTTTTTAAATAATAACAGAAGTTATTTTTTGGATATCACTAAATTCAGAAAATATTCTTAAATGCGTCTCTAACAACTTCGGTGCATTTTAAATAGTAGGAGCTTGATTGTATAGTACCGTTTCAATTATCTCGGTATATAATAGCCATATGATCATAAAGTACAATTGTTTTTGTGTATAGCTATTTTATTTGTGTACGTATCTACAAATTAAGACAATTTGTTTTGAAATAACTGTAGCTATATTTGAATGTTGATCTGAATGTGTATTTGCCGTAACTAATGAAACCAATGTTTGGAATTCTTTTACATCACATTCTAATAGTTATGTGAACTTATAAAATATATCGTATTAACGGTCAAACGTAATTAAATGGATTAGTTTAAGGAGAACCTATTTCGATCCCAGAAATCGTGTAAGAGACAGCATTGATTGTTTATGATAGTGTTTTTTCTCATAAAAATAGTTCCAATTATAAGAACACCATATCACACTATTCTTGCTTTATAATGTACAGTTGACTATTATGCGATATTAAATATTTTTATGAATAATAATATTGTTGCGCACTGAACGATTATCCCAACAACAATAACGGATATCTTTAAATTAACTACTTCTTACAGTGTATACGTAATGCACATTTGACGTGTACGAAGGTTTTAATTCTATTTTACACTACCTGATGTTACTGCAAATTTTCGATGAAGCAAACAACCACAATTAAAGGATGCAAGAAGTATTAACTGGAATTTTTCGTTTATAGGTTTACTAATATATCGAGCATCATAGGAAGTAAACAAAATTATTCTCAGGATTGAGTCATATCATCAAGAAATTTATTTATTTAAATTTGCTAGGATTATGTTTTTTAAAGCCTTCTATGCAGATTATTCAACTGAATAATATAATGATAAATCCCTCATCATTAATAATAGTAAAATGAGACAATTTATTTGATTGTTTCTGGAAAACTATCATTATATGACTGCTTTATTAGACATGTTGTTAGAATTTTTATTATAAACTTCTTTTGTTCATCGAATACATGAATGTGTATATTATCTCTAGGGAAGCTTTAGTCGAAGGGAGTGTAACGTATGCAATTTCCAATACGTTATACAGATTACTAATTATGTTGTTACTTATTGATTTAGCCCAACATGCTTACAAAAGTATTCCGTTCTTATTTGTTTAGAGTTCATATAAAAGTTCATTAAAACTTCATTCTATTAGGTTAGTTTATTTTATTTTCCAAGTGTGTAAACATATAATGAAAATCAAAAATTAAATTTAAAATTGAGATTTAAAATCAAATTATTTTATAGACCTTAAAAAATTAATCGTAACGACGTACGTATTTATGTCTCTATTTTGATGTTAAACAATTCTTTATAGTGAACAACATTTTATTTTTTTTGTTGTATTCATTTTATTTGCTGTAAATGAAGATAAAATACCCAAAAATGTGTTATAGAAACGACCGACAAAAGGTAATTTCTCAATTTATTTCAGCTTACAATGAAAACTTGTGATTCGTATTAAACTATGGGATGAAACAAATTAAAAAGTAGTTATAAAGGCATTGGAAATTAGAAGGCGTTTCGTTTGAATATTCTTATTTTTGTTTGTATAGACTTGTAACAGAATTAAAACGTTCATTTTTTTTTAATTCTAACAGTATTTGTCAAATTTCTCAAATAATAAGGCACAATTTATCACAGTATTTATCTGTTTACGAGTTTCAGATTTTAATTGCATCCTGTGTACGTCAGTCCTAATTATAACAAATATTCCACTTTAAATGATTAACTGTTTTGACACAATATTTTTTAAATTTTGTGGAAAAAATATATATGTAAACATTCTCTGACAATATACGTACTACTAATAATTCTGAGAATTAAAAAATCACCCTTTAAAATGTAAAATTGTGGATCGTACTTTTTTCATATTTTATAAAGACAAGCTATTCATCAATTACAATCTAATAAAACTTCTTAATATCATTTGCGACAACGATTTAATCTTAATATACAGCGTCAGCACAAAAGCTATCCTTAAAGGATGACATACTACTTTTTTTATGAGTAATTGTTTTCACTAATATTCTAACCATTTCTTTAAGTAAGCCTTTAAATGTTTGTAATCTTTTAAACGGATTCAACGTTTAAACTATAATACTAAATTTTAGTGAATGAGGCATCTATTTAAACTACAATAAGATAAAACCAGATTTCATATATCTGGAAAAACTTCTACTAAAAAAATTGTTTTAGTGTAAAAACGTGAAAATGTTCTAACACTTAATTGACACATGTGTCATGAAGCTCTTAATAGTTTTATTGCAAGTATTTTACGAACAGTACATTAAATAACAAAAATTTGTTACAAACCAATAAGCAATATTGAATTTATTTATAATTTATTTCCATCCGAAATCGATTACACAACAAAATCGATTAATGGTCTTGCGTTTTTGGATTGTAAATACAATATATGCTTCTGAATAATATTACATCATTTATTATAGTCTATAACGTTACTGTTATATTTGTATAGTAATATCTCAAAGTTAGAATTAAATAATTTGTATAGCACAACTTATTCTTTGTCTAAAATAATGATAAAATTGTTGATCAAAAATTGATTCGAATACAAATTTGAGTTGTTAAACTCAAAATTGTTGGTTCTTAAATAACTTATTAGTAGATAATCGTAAAAATTGTTTCTTTTTTTAATTTTGTTTTATCATTGAAAGCAATGATTCTGTACTAAAATTATAATCAAGGAATATCAATAGATTAAACTAAAATGTTACCAAGTTACTGTAACATGTATTTTTTGTTAAGGAAAAATGTTTGATATATCATGGACCAGGTAAAAAATTGTATATATATTAAGCATATATATTATTTGAATATTTATAAGATTCAAATAAGCATGGCGTGATGTTATTATAATATAATGAATAATCTTTATACTATAAACACTAGTTTTTAAGCATAATCACTAAAGTAAATATTTTAAATTTTACACAAATTACTGTTCCAAAAACGCAAGGAGACTAATTTATGGCAAATCAATAGACACTTAAATAAATACATAAAATATACTTTTAACTATGTGGAAGTTTAGTAACATATTGAAAATATTACCAATAATGATTTGCATCGTAATTTTAACCAATGTTAGGATATAAAATGTAGTATATATTTACGAATTCAAACATAGTAGGTTTAATTTACCCTAAAACGTTTACATTATCTAGAAAGTTATTACAAACTTAACACTAAGTATCTTACTAAAGCTATCAAACTTTCTTAATTACTTCCTTTGCGACTCCTTATCTCGAAATTAGAGTATAGTTAATTAACTGAAATAATTTTATTTCGTAATTTAAAATTATTTATTATTAGTTCTACTTTCTAATTTCCATATTTTTAGGTAATCGTCGTATATTTTTAATTCACTTTTCTTTTTTTTTTACACATGTGTCTTTACTCATTATACATGAATACATATTTTTTTTATTTTAAAATCAAATTTAAATAAACTTTTGAATTTTGGTTATGATTTCTAATCGTATTTTATGACTTCATTTTCTCATAGAAACCACAACTCACTTATATTAATTTTCAATTCATAACTGCTATTTTGATTTGAATGTTCTATAGGATAAATTTACCGAGTTTGTTGAAAAAATCTTTTCTCAAACCTAATTCCCGTTTTCATACATATTATTATTGAGTTATATTACAATAGTTTCTTTTCCCATTGACAACCACTACTTATCTGACTGTTTGTATATCATGTTTTATTACACATACACTTTTATTCATTTAGTAATCCTCACTTTATACGGCATTTCAGGATGACGAGATCCATAACTTCTGCCTTCGTTCAATATATTATGAAGTAACAACTTACCTTTTAACAGTACTTTTAATTAGCGTAGGTAAGTTATGCTTTTGCAAATCGCACTTGTAAATTTCAATTAGGATAAATACAAACTATATCTCTAAGAAGTTATCTATTTCTAACATTTCAAAAAGGATCGGACTAAACACAACTCGATTTCAGTCATAAACATAACTACGGATGCATTAGTTTATTGAACAGCACCAAGCGTATTTCAATCAGTGAATAGTTTGAACAGAGTTATGTATTTTGCAAACTAAGTAGGAATTTATGTTTATAATTTTTTTCCACACAACTAAAGTAATTTTTATTAATTGCCATAAGCCCTAACTCAAATACTTCTTTGGTTATATATAATAAATTAATTTTCACAATGTATAAATTGCATACAGTTCAAGCACTCGAATATTTATATCCTTTTAAAGAGCTTTAACAATGAAAATATTAGTGCTAATTTCAAAAAGTACAACACTTTTAATATTTATGTTGCACTAAAAAAATCACAGTTAGTCATTTCATAAAGTATCACAAGATAACGTTTAGTTCACATAAACAATTATCCAAGATTGTATACCTAGGTAAAACAAATTAAAAATTAAAAATTTCTCTTTCCAAAAATAAAATATGTGAGCAGAAGAAACTATTGAAAAAAGAAATATTCTACTTTTAATAATTAATGTATAGAATTTGTCATATTTATAACGTTCAGTTCAGTCCTTACCTTTATGTAATTAAAAACTAATAATATAAAAAGTTATATTATACAAAATATGACTATTTGATTTTGTAATACACCCAACCACCCATTGTCACAAGAGTTTTACGAAAACAATAGTAATACAAATTGTGATTGCTAATTGTGTAGCTACTGTTAACTTGTATAACCAAAATATATAGTATCAGATCTTTTTGTCTATTTAAAAACTCTAAATATCTGTTTAAGCTACACGATACAGAAACGTTGTATATATAATCAATAACTGATATTTTTTCTGTATACCGGAGGATAATATTATGCAGCTTAATCTTTCACGTGATATCCTATTCTGGTTTTTAAATTATACTATTTGCAATTGTATCTGAAGTCTTTTCATCATTGTTTATACGGAATATTTATTTCAGTAATAATCTCCGTTGAATTTATAAATTGGTCATTTCCCCACTTCAAATGTGGTTTTATTTATACTTAACCTTCATGATTTCGATTAAAATAAAACGCAACTTATACATTGTTTATAAATAAAGGTGGGACAATTCATAGTAAATTTTGAAAATATTCAACATTTGGTGCTTAGTTATCTTGTGAATCCAAATAACACAAATAATTATTGGTTAGAAGTTTTATTGTAATTAGCTATATCTAAAACGAAGGCTAGGTTAGGTGTAAGTAAGGTTAGATATACCTTTGTTTTCAACATTTTGTGAGGTAATTGTTTACTACTGTCATCTAGTCTCCCAACAATTTGTAATAAATTGTTTTATAGTCTTAACCGCTAAGAAACAGTTTAGATGTTACATGTTAAATCTTATACACAATGCATATACCGAATTATTTCTACTGGGATATTATACGTTATCAGAGTACTCAAGGTTATTTTGACCTCGATTTCTAGTTATGTTAATAAACATTTTAATGCTAAATTATATAATAATTTATATTCACTTCACGGCCTCTCGTTAATTATTTTTTGTGACATGTCTCATGGTCTCCCAGTTTTGACATGTAACAGGATCATCCTTACCTCGCATATTTTTGAACATTATATTTAATCTTTCCTATCGGGTCTCTTTTGACCAACTACGGTTATTTTCCGACTCTAACTGTATTATATTTTAATATTGTAGATGTATCTCACGTTGATGCTCTTATCTTTTTCAAGCGATTTATCCGCTAATGATTTTGTACTTTGAATAAGCAATAAGTTTAATTATACAGTAAAATATAAGTATGATACATTGTGAAAGCTAATGTTACATAGTAGGACCGATGTTGTTTAACGTTGTGAACTATTGATTGTTTTACAAAAATATATCGAAACTGTAAAGTACTTAGTATATGTTTCTATTTTAAGAATTTTTAATGAATTCATTAACGAATTTTGTTTTTTAAATATAATAATTCATAATATGTTTTAAATTAGTTTTAATCCATGAATACTTTATCCATGTCCAATTATATGTAATTTAGAGATCGTATGCATGCAAAATTAAATCACAGCTCACAATTCAGACAAAAGGCAACAGCTGTTTTAACACAAACAGTAACACATGGTTCTTCTCTTGAAATGTAAATAGAGCGCTAAAATGTTTTAAGGTTGAATTAAAATGCTCATCTTGATAAATATACGTATAGGCAAGTTTTAATACATTGTAACAAATTTAAGAATATATTTTAATGTACTTAAACATCTTTCCGTCACTTATTTGACTACTGTAACACATATTAGGTTATATTGGAAAGAGCAACATTCGTTATAATGGAGAACTTTTTTTAAAAAGTGAATATAATAATTTAGTCTGTAGTTAGTAAACGATTCCAAATATATCATTGAATGACATATTAATTATTCTTTTTGACATTAAATATAATAAAAACCTAAACATGAAAATATATACTCATATTTTTCTTCTATTGAATACATATTACATATTATAATTGTTTAACAGGATGAGTAAATGCATTTTAAAGTTCCAAAATAATTAATACGGAAACGCGTTTTGGTTGATTTTTAAAATTTCAATAATAATTTTTGATAGAATTTTAGTGATTTTGTTCTACCTTTAATTAAGGACATTCGCTAATTGGTTCATTTGCTCCTTTCTTCCATTACAGTAAAGACAAACTAATGACGTATATTTGAGGTTCTCCGCCTATAGCCACTTCGTTTTATATTTAAAAATATTTTTTGCTTTCAACTCTTTTTTCCAAGATAGCATTTGTTAAATCAATTTATGTATTTATTTTTACATAGACTCATAATAAAGTTGTCGGAACTGACAACAGGTTATATATTACCTCAAAAAATAAATATAAAAACACATAAAAATACAAACAAACCCGATTAAATCACAGCTCAATAACCAACTATTAACATGATAACGTTGAAAGACACACTGAATTTACAATGTTGTTTTCGAAGGAACACAACAAAAAGGTAATAATCTCTCTTAAAGATAACTGTTTCAATATCTTTTTATAGATTTTAAATCTTTACGAACTCACCCGGCAAACAACTATAAGCATAAACGACATAATGTTTTCTTAATATTCCTCTAATCATATTGAGATAACTTATATTATGTAAATTCAATATATTTATACATATGTCACCTTGTATGCGTGTATACCTTTATGCTTAAGATATGTCGATATACTAGGGAGAATATCTTACAAAAGGTATTACAAATATGGAACGAATATATTTTTTGAGACGGTCTAATTGATTATAAATGTTTTGGAATCGTCAAAAATCTTATAATTTTATAGAATTAGAAATACTCTTCTTAATTATCGAACCAACTCCGTATCTGAACGCCTTAGCGTGCTCCTGACAAATACATAAAATTATAGAGTGCGACCGCTTCCAATGACAAATAAAATTACTATTAATTTTGTGAAGTTATTCAAATCACATTGGCTCCGCAATACGAAACAATATGAGTCATACTCCAAAATGACATAATCCATAAATATGAAAAATCAATGTGAATCATATACAGATATCCCCTGACATTTTAGTGTTAGTTACAAATGGAAAATATTTTCCAGATGAATAAATTAAACTACTTTTTAGCATTCCAAAAATATAATATATATATATATATATATATATATATATATATATATATATATGTATGTTTTGACTAGCCACATATTTGCAATCATACATTTTAGAAAACAATAACTTATAACATATAACTTTTCGTTGAAATCATGTTAGTTATTGTGATTAATAAAAACTGTAGAGCCATCAGCAAATAACACACATTTCTCTTACAGAAAGGAAGTAGATCACATTTGTAGAGTAAATTCATGATTGATTCCAACATTGAACCCTGGCATAACTGTCTCAGTATTTTATGTGGTCAAATGAGTTACAATGTGAAAAAAATCTTTGTTTAATGTAAACCTGCAATGTACCTCCAGACCTTTTAATGTGTTTATGTTAATGCATTTGTGTATCCCATATTTTGTTTTCATTAACATTAAATTATTTATAGTAATAATTTTTGTAATCCCTTACATAAAAATTTGTATTACAAAGTTGGTTTTTTTAAAGTAATAGACGTGATAATTAATAATCTTTCACACGTACGAAATTAATTGGCTTGACTTTAAAGGGATAGAATCTAGGAGAACGGCTGGTATCCTTACCTATGTAAAAGAGTGTTGATTTGACACATTTAATATAGACTACTTATTATTAAAAATTAGAAATAATTTTTAAAAACTTATGAAATTTTTGTGCTTTATTTTGTAACAAAATGTATGCAGGAAACCTTGTAGGGAAGGACAGATGCAAATCCTCTGCGATTTATGATCAAATAAACAAGATGTAAATTTCACCGGATGGATTAAATGTGGGAGGTCATGGAACATGGGAGTGGTTTTAATTTTACACCAGCCATTATGTCATGATTCAATTGTTTTACAAAAAGAGACTTTTTACTTCACAGATTACAAAGAACGAACAACAATCCAATACGTCACTATGAAGTTATTATAACTTTTTCCATTATACTTAGATGCATATGGTATGTTAATCTTACTAAATCTATTCTTTCATACATTATGTTTTTTTTTTAAAATATACTATTTTAGGTCTGTCAATGTATATATGGATTTGTAAGTTAAGGGGACTCTGTATTGTTGATATCAATATTTCAATATTCTGTAAATGGTAATTTAAAATACCAAAAATATCATTTTATTTAAAATGAATTATCATAACTAAATATAATATATAATACAATTTTAAATTATATATATATATATATATATATATATATATATATATATATATATATACGTGCGTTCCTGGTTTTCAATATTTATGAAGTTGTGACAATAATATATAGTATCAGATATATATCGTTATTAGATTATGGTTTAGTAGTGAAAATATGACCAATATAGGAAAACGTATCAAAGCAAAGAAATATATTGTAATAATCCAACGATGTTAATAAAATTAAATATACAAATATAAAGAAAAACAAGATTTACTATATATTATTTACCGAATAGGTAGTATATATTATTATGCCACCTTATATGTATTTTTTTATTTAAACATATTTATGTAATACTAATTCAAATATTTAACTGCGATATATGTTTCAAATTTATTGGTCTTTATACCGGTACGATACTAGACTGTTTTAATAGTTTGAAATATAATTATTGAAATGAGAATTTAGGAACTCATTTTGTTGGAACTACATCCAAAGTAATTATCTGTAAATCATAGAACAAGTTAGAAGTGAAATTCAAATGTTTAATTTTGTAATATCAGTGAAAAAGCTTGTACTAGGGCCAAATTATTAAAAAGTAAAAACTGTAGTTAGTTAAAAAAATTATAAATTTAATTATTAGTGTTTGGATTATTAAGAACAGAAGGATAGATCTTTATTGCACCTCTTAGGGAATATCAGTAGAGTAATAACTAGGACTAAATCATTAATTAACTCTAAATGTTTTTTTTACATTACTAACTTTTGTTATCACTAGTTAACTTACATAAATCATGTCCCATCTAGAATATAGATATAATTGAAAATTATTATAGTAACTCTTATAGTAAATATAATTCAATATATCTACTGTATACTATAATACAACTTTAAGGTACCTACGTTCACACATTTTATGTTTAACTTGCTCTCAACTTCACCAAAACAAGCTCTCTTTACCACCCTCCTCTCTTAACCAAACTGTTTCTCTTTCATCACAAATAATATTCTGTTGATATAAATATATTATTAGTTGAGCATGTTGGGTTATCCTGATCTGTGGCAAGTTAACGTAACCCAGTTCACATCAGTATATTATTATATGCAAAAATTGTTTAAATTATCTTATAAAACCAAAATTTTTGAAGCTTTGTTAGCTGCCGTAATAACAGTATTATACCCTTGTATAGGTAGCGTATCTTCGTAGTTTACATTATTTACGACTTGTTTCAAATCATATTATGTTTCGTCATGATATGACATATGTAGAAACGATAATTGTCTAGATACCACAAAAAATAACACAACACACATTACACAACATATTCAACGTAATAACTAACTATTGACTTCATAAAAAGACTAATTTAAGGCTCCTTTATCACGTAGTGTGTTATTCTGCTACTGCAATTGTTAGTGTTAACATTTTCAAAAGGTTATATATATCTAACTCTACTAGAGCGTTAATTTTCTTTCTTAAAAACATAAAACCAACTTCATTATTTTACACATATATACCACCTGTGGAGTATGTTTTAGAAAGTGGTAAAAATGACTTAATCAAAGAGCTAGCTCCCGGCACAATGTAATCTATTGCATGTGTTTAATATGCGATCAAACACTTTGTTAAAAACAAATAAAATAATTGCCAAAATGATAATCTACTTGTTTTTGCAAATTCCAATATATACCAATTATAAACCTTGCAATTATGTTAAATTCCTTGTGTAATACTATTAGCAATCAATATATTATTTTACTATCATTTTATGTGATTCATTTTAATGAAACTGAACTTGTTTTAAAATATAACGAAAATACATTTTCAGTATTGTGACGATTTATTGCATGTGAAATAATGGAAAAAGTAATATACTGTTTTAACAAAACTGGGGCATGTGAAATTATATTTCATACCTAATTACAAAAATAAATTTTAATATTTCTTGTCTTTTTTTAATTCGTCTAATTGTGATAGTTTTATTACCTTCATCCATCAAATAATTATTATAGAGAACATTAAATAATCCTCATGGGAAATTTCTTTCATAGTCACGTAATATTGTATTAAGTAGTGAAAAATATACAGAGAATTATGTAAAACTGGGCCATGATAGTTTCTTCAAACTTATAAAAATATTTTGTAATGTTTTACAGTTATCATTCTATCATGTATTATATTTATTATATTGTTATTAACATAGACCTTTTCTGTGGGTAGAAGCAATAACTTGATATGTCGACTTTTTACCGAAATTGAGTTATCAATACCACTGGATTCGCCTCGCTGAGATCTACAAGATGGTAAAATCAGATATGTAAAATTCCAATTAATAAAGACGTTATGAACAATGCCGAAACCTGATATGAGTAGAGTGTACTACAGTTTAGGACAAAAATGGTGGGGGTACCCCCACCCCTCCCCCCCTTTGCCCCTCCCCCCCTTTGCCCCTCCCCCTTGCCCCTCCCCCCTTTGCCCCTCCCCCTTTGCCCCTCCCACCTTGCCCCCACCCCTCCCCCCTCCCCCTTGCCCCTCCCCCCTTTGCCCCTCCCCCTTTGCCCCTCCCCCTTGCCCCTCCCCTTTAGGCCCCTTCCCCCATTGGTCCCCCCACCCCTCCCCCCTTTGCCCCTTCCCTGTTGGCCCCTCCCCCTTGCCCCTCCCCTTTAGGCCCCTTCCCCCATTGGTCCCCCCACCCCTCCCCCCTTTGCCCCTTCCCTGTAGGCCCCTCCCCCTTGCCCCTCCCCTTTAGGCCCCTTCCCCCATTGGTCCCCCACCCCTCCCCCTGCCCCTCCCCTGTAGGCCCCTCCCCCTTAGGCCCCTTCCCTTCCCCCATTGGTCCCCCCACCTCCTCCCACCCCTCCCCATGCCCCTCCCCTTTAGGCCCCTTCCCTTCCCCCATTAGTCCCCCCACCAGTGACGTATTGTTGTCGAGACACACACAAGACGCCATACACACATGACGTCATACACTTAACTTTTTTAATACCGGCGGGATTCGAACCTGTGAAGTTTGGATTGGAAGGCGGACACGCTACCGACTGAGCTATCGTGCATAGTATTACAAGTCGGATAATTAACGCAGTATATAAGCCGCCATGTTGTAACCGCAATAATGTGTTATATATAATGTGTTAAGATAGTTAACCTAACCTATAAGTGTCCTACTTTTGCCCATCCACAGCCTATCAGCTGTTACAATAATGTGTTATATAATTATATAATGTGTTAAGATAGTTAACCTAAAGTTTCCCACTTTTGCCCATCCACAGCCAATCAGCTGTTACAATAATGTGTTATATATTTATATAATGTGTTAAGATAGTTAACCTAACCCCATAGTATTACAAGTCGGATAATTAACGCGGTATATAAGCCGCCATGTTGTAACCGAACGCCAGAACATTTCGTAGAAGTTCGGACACGAACCCCTTACCGTAAGACTTACCGAGTTTTTCGCGACCGCGAAAAACTCGCGTACGTCTTACGGTATGGGTTCTGAGTCGTACCTCTAGGTTACTCTGACAACAAATAGTAGTGTCCAAATTTAATGTGCTTGTGTTAACCTAACCTATAAGTTTCCTACTTTTGCCTACCACAGCCTATCAGCTGTTACAATAATGTGTTATATATATAATGTGTTATATATTTATATAATGTGTTAAGATAGTTAACCTAACCTATAAGTGTCCTACTTTTACCCATCCACAGCCTAACAGCTGTTACAATAATGTGTTATTATATAATGTGTTAAGATAGTTAACCTAAAGTTTCCTACCTTTGCCCATCCACAGCCAATCAGCTGGTACAATTAATGTGTTATATATATATAATGTGTTATATATATTTATATAATGCGTTATATAATGTGTTAAGATAGTTAACCTAACCTATAAGTTTCCTACTTTTACCCATCCACAACAGCCAATCAGCTGTTACAA
Source organism: Aphrophora alni (assembly GCA_963513935.1). Lineage (NCBI taxonomy): Eukaryota > Metazoa > Arthropoda > Insecta > Hemiptera > Aphrophoridae > Aphrophora > Aphrophora alni. The sequence goes on from OY740770.1 coordinate 33,445,902, forward strand.
TAATGTGTTATATATATATATATATATATATAATGTGTTATACATTTATATAATGTGTTGAGATAGTTAACCTAACCTATAAGTTTCCTACTTTTGCCTATGTTCACCACAGCCTACTTGAATCAGCTGGTACAATTAATGTGTTATATATTTATATAATGTGTTAAATATGTATATAATGTGTTAAGATAGTTAACCTAACCTATAAGTTTCCCACTTTTGCCTATGTTCACCACAGCCTACTTGTAACAGCTGGTACAATAATGTGTTATATATATATATGTAATGTGTTATATATTTATATAATGTGTTATATATGTATATAATGTGTTAAGATAGTTAATCTAACCTATGTATGAAAAGTTTTTACCTATGTTCACCACAGCCTACTTGTAACAGTTGGTACAATTAATGTGTTATATATTTATATAATGTGTTATATATGTATATAATGTGTTAAGATAGTTAACCTAACCTATAAGTTTCCTACTATTGCCTATGTTCACCACAGCCTACTTGTAACAGCTGGTACAATAATGTGTTATATATTTATATAATGTGTTATATATGTATATAATGTGTTAAGATAGTTAATCCAACCTATGTATGAAAAGTTTTTACCTATGTTCACCACAGCCTACTTGTAACAGTTGGTACAATCAATGTGTATTTATATAATGTGTTATATAATGTGTTGAGATAGTTAACCTAACCTATAAGTTTCCTACTTTTGCCTATGTTCACCACAGCCTACTTGAATCAGCTGGTACAATTAATGTGTTATATATTTATATAATGTGTTATATATGTATATAATGTGTTAAGATAGTTAACCTAACCTATAAGTTTCCCACTTTTGCCTATGTACACCACAGCCTACTTGTAACAGCTGGTACAATAATGTGTTATATATATATGTAATGTGTTATATATTTATATAATGTGTTATATAGTTATATAATGTGTTAAGATAGTTAACCTAACCTAAAGTTTCCTACTTTTGCCTATGTTTACCACAAGTTTCCTACTTTTGAACATCCACAGCCAATCAGCTGTTACAATAATGTGTTATATATAATGTGTTATATATTTATATAATGTGTTATATAATGTGTTAAGATAGTTAACCTATTAGAGTTTCCTACTTTTGCCCACCACGGCCTAGGTACATTTAATGTGTATAATGTGTTAAACGTAGTTTCCTCCGTTGTCTACCAGGGTGTAGCACATGTGTTTAAGTATCGTGTTAAAATATTGTTAACCTAGACTTAATTCCTACTTTTGCCTATTAACCTAACCTATAAGCGTCCTACTTTTACCCATCCACAGCCAATCAGCTGTTACAATAATGTGTTATTATATAATGTGTTAAGATAGTTAACCTAAAGTTTCCTACCTTTGCTCATCCACAGCCAATCAGCTGGTCAATTAATGTGTTATATATATATAATGTGTTATATATTTATATAATGTGTTAAGATAGTTAACCTAAAGTGTCCTACTTTTACCCATCCACAGCCAATCAGCTGTTACAATAATGTGTTATATATATATATATATATATATATATATATATATATATATATATATATATATATATATATATATATATAATGTGTTATATAGTTATATAATGTGTTAAGATAGTTAACCTATAAGTGTCCTACTTTTACCAATCCACAGCCTATAAGCTGTTACAATAATGTGTTATATAATTATATAATGTGTTAAGATAGTTAACCTAACCTATAAGTGTCCTACTTTTACCCATCCACAGCCAATCAGCTGGTACAATTAATGTGTTATATATTTATATAATGTGTTAAGATAGTTAACCTAACCTATAAGTGTCCTACTTTTACTCATCCACAGCCAATCAGCTGTTACAATAATGTGTTATATATATATATATATATATATATATATATATATATATATATATATATATATATATATATATATATATATATATATATACAATGTGTTATATATTTATATAATGTGTTAAGATAGTTAACCTAACCTATAAGTGTCCTACTTTTACCCATCCACAGCCTATCAGCTGTTACAATAATGTGTTATATAATTATATAATGTGTTAAGATAGTTAACCTAACCTATAAGTTTCCTACTTTTGCCCATCCACAGCCAATCAGCTGGTACAATTATTGTGTTATATATTTTATATAATGTGTTAAGATATAATGTGTTAAGATAGTTAACCTAACCTATAAGTTTCCTACATTTGCCCATCCACAGCCTATCAGCTGGTACAATTAATGTGTTATATATAATGTGTTAAGATAGTTAACCTAACCTATAAGTTTCCTACTTTTGCCCATCCACAGCCAATCAGCTGTTACAATAATATGTTATATATATATAATGTGTTATATATATATATAATGTGTTATATATTTATATAATGTGTTATATAATGTGTTAAGATAGTTAACCTAACCTATTAGAGTTTCCTACTTTTGCCCACCACGGCCTAGGTACATTTAATGTGTATAATCTGTTAAACGTAGTTTCCTCCGTTGTCTACCAGGGTGTAGCACATGTTTTTATGTATCGTGTTAAAATATTGTTAACCTAGACTTAATTCCTACTTTTGCCTAAACCTATGCTTACCACAGTCCAAACGGGTGTTAGTCCGGCCACTATTTAACCGAACCGAAATTACCAATCGATTTACCAACCAAATCCAGCCGATTTACCAACCAAGATCAACCGATTTACCAACCGAAATATACTTTTACCAACCGATTTACCAACCACAATATACTTTTACCAACCGATTTACCAACCAAAACCAACCGACATTGCAAAGAAATTTAAAAATCCCATTGCAATCCCCTACAAGGTAGAGTTAGCGGATGTTGAGTTGGCTACTCTACAGGAAAAAATGCCCGAAATACTATTGGAGCTGCAAACCCACGACTTCTACCTTATGGATTTGGACATTACACAAGATTTTGTGGGGATCTTTAACAAGCGAGAGATGTGTGAGCATTTAGTACGTCATTAAAAATAAATAAATAAATAAATGTTTTAAAATAATATTCTTTGTAATTTGTTACCTCCATTCCACCAAAACTCTTTTTAGTAGAGAGATAGATATTTGATGTGACCTTGGAATTGTAGCCGAAAACGACACGACCCCCCAACCCCCATTTTTCCTTTTTAAATATATAACGTCGTAACGTTTGTTAGGAACCGATTTACCAAACCGTAGATAAAATTACCAAGATTTGGTTGGTAAATTGGTTGCAAAAAGTATATTTTGGTTGGTAAATCGGTTGGTATTGGTTAGGTTAGGTTAGGTTAGGTCTGGTTAGGATAGGTTAGGATAGGTTAGGTTAGGTTAGGTCTGGTTAGGATAGGTTAGGATAGGTTAGGTTATGTTAGGTTAGGTTAGGATAGGATAGGTTAGGTTAGGTTAGGTTAGGATAGGTTAGGTTAGGTTAGGATAGGTTATGTTAGGTGAGGTTAGGTTAGGTTAGGATAGGTTAGGTTAGGTTAGGTTTTTAGGAGAATGGTTGTTAGGTTAAGTTAGGATAGGATAGGTTAGTTTAGGTTAGGTTAGGATAGGTTAGGTTAGGTTAGGTCTGGTTAGGATAGGTTAGGTTATGTTAGGTTAGGTTAGGATAGGATAGGTTAGGTTAGGTTAGGATAGGTTAGGTTAGGATAGGTTATGTTAGGTGAGGTTAGGTTAGGTTAGGATAGGTTAGGTTAGGTTAGGTCTGGTTAGGATAGGTTAGGATAGGTTAGGTTAGGTTAGGATAGATTAGGTTATGTTAGGTTAGGTTAGGTTAGGTTAGGTTAGATTAGGATAGGTTAGGTTAGGTTAGGATAGGTTATGTTAGGTGAGGTTAGGTTAGATTAGGATAGGTTAGGTTAGGTTAGGTTAGGTTTTTAGGAGAATGGTTGTTAGGTTAGGTTAGGATAGGATAGGTTAGGTTAGGATAGGTTAGGTTAGGTTAGGTTAGGTTAGGTTAGGATAGGTTATGTTAGGTTAGGTTAGGTTAGGTTAGGATAGGTTAGGTTAGGTTTTTAGGAGAATGGTTGTTAGGTTAGGTTAGGATAGGATAGGATAGGTTAGGTTAGGTTAGGTTAGGTTAGGTTAGGATAGGTTATGTTAGGTTAGGTTAGGTTAGGATAGGTTAGGTTAGGTTAGGTTATGTTAGGTTAGGTTAGGTTAGGATAGGTTATGTTAGGTTAGGTTAGGTTATGTTAGGTTAGGTTAGGTTAGGATAGGTTATGTTAGGTTAGGTTAGGTTAGGATAGGTTAGGTTAGGTTAGGTTAGGTTTTTAGGAGAATGGTTGCCACACGCCCGGGAGATGGTAGGGATGGGGTGGAGGTTGGTAGGCGTGTGGCAACCATTCTCCTAAAAACCTAACCTAACCTAACCTAACCTATCCTAACCTAACCTAACCTAACATAACCTATCCTAACCTAACCTAACATAACCTAACCTAACCTAACCTATCCTAACCTAACCTAACCTAACATAACCTATCCTAACCTAACCTAACCTAACCTAACCTAACCTATCCTATCCTATCCTAACCTAACCTAACAACCATTCTCCTAAAAACCTAACCTAACCTATCCTAACCTAACCTAACCTAACCTAACATAACCTATCCTAACCTAACCTAACCTAACCTAACCTAACCTATCCTAACCTAACCTATCCTATCCTAACCTAACCTAACAACCATTCTCCTAAAAACCTAACCTAACCTAACCTATCCTAACCTAACCTAACCTCACCTAACATAACCTATCCTAACCTAACCTAACCTATCCTAACCAGACCTAACCTAACCTATCCTATCCTAACCTAACCTAAACTAACCTATCCTATCCTAACTTAACCTAACAACCATTCTCCTAAAAACCTAACCTAACCTAACCTATCCTAACCTAACCTAACCTCACCTAACATAACCTATCCTAACCTAACCTAACCTATCCTAACCTAACCTAACCTAACCTATCCTATCCTAACCTAACCTAACATAACCTAACCTATCCTAACCTATCCTAACCAGACCTAACCTAACCTAACCTATCCTAACCTATCCTAACCAGACCTAACCTAACCTAACCTAACCAATACCAACCGATTTACCAACCAAAATATACTTTTTGCAACCAATTTACCAACCAAATCTTGGTAATTTTATCTACGGTTTGGTAAATCGGTTCCTAACAAACGTTACGACGTTATATATTTAAAAAGGAAAAATGGGGGTTGGGGGGTCGTGTCGTTTTCGGCTACAATTCCAAGGTCACATCAAATATCTATCTCTCTACTAAAAAGAGTTTTGGTGGAATGGAGGTAACAAATTACAAAGAATATTATTTTAAAACATTTATTTATTTATTTATTTTTAATGACGTACTAAATGCTCACACATCTCTCGCTTGTTAAAGATCCCCACAAAATCTTGTGTAATGTCCAAATCCATAAGGTAGAAGTCGTGGGTTTGCAGCTCCAATAGTATTTCGGGCATTTTTTCCTGTAGAGTAGCCAACTCAACATCCGCTAACTCTACCTTGTAGGGGATTGCAATGGGATTTTTAAATTTCTTTGCAATGTCGGTTGGTTTTGGTTGGTAAATCGGTTGGTAAAAGTATATTGTGGTTGGTAAATCGGTTGGTAAAAGTATATTTCGGTTGGTAAATCGGTTGATCTTGGTTGGTAAATCGGCTGGATTTGGTTGGTAAATCGATTGGTAATTTCGGTTCGGTTAAATAGTGGCCGGACTAACACCCGTTTGGACTGTGGTAAGCATAGGTTTAGGCAAAAGTAGGAATTAAGTCTAGGTTAACAATATTTTAACACGATACATAAAAACATGTGCTACACCCTGGTAGACAACGGAGGAAACTACGTTTAACAGATTATACACATTAAATGTACCTAGGCCGTGGTGGGCAAAAGTAGGAAACTCTAATAGGTTAGGTTAACTATCTTAACACATTATATAACACATTATATAAATATATAACACATTATATATATATATAACACATTATATATATATAACATATTATTGTAACAGCTGATTGGCTGTGGATGGGCAAAAGTAGGAAACTTATAGGTTAGGTTAACTATCTTAACACATTATATATAACACATTAATTGTACCAGCTGATAGGCTGTGGATGGGCAAATGTAGGAAACTTATAGGTTAGGTTAACTATCTTAACACATTATATCTTAACACATTATATAAAATATATAACACAATAATTGTACCAGCTGATTGGCTGTGGATGGGCAAAAGTAGGAAACTTATAGGTTAGGTTAACTATCTTAACACATTATATAATTATATAACACATTATTGTAACAGCTGATAGGCTGTGGATGGGTAAAAGTAGGACACTTATAGGTTAGGTTAACTATCTTAACACATTATATAAATATATAACACATTGTATATATATATATATATATATATATATATATATATAACACATTATTGTAACAGCTGATTGGCTGTGGATGAGTAAAAGTAGGACACTTATAGGTTAGGTTAACTATCTTAACACATTATATAAATATATAACACATTAATTGTACCAGCTGATTGGCTGTGGATGGGTAAAAGTAGGACACTTATAGGTTAGGTTAACTATCTTAACACATTATATAATTATATAACACATTATTGTAACAGCTTATAGGCTGTGGATTGGTAAAAGTAGGACACTTATAGGTTAACTATCTTAACACATTATATAACTATATAACACATTATATATATATATATATATATATATATATATATATATATATATATATATATATATAACACATTATTGTAACAGCTGATTGGCTGTGGATGGGTAAAAGTAGGACACTTTAGGTTAACTATCTTAACACATTATATAAATATATAACACATTATATATATATAACACATTAATTGACCAGCTGATTGGCTGTGGATGAGCAAAGGTAGGAAACTTTAGGTTAACTATCTTAACACATTATATAATAACACATTATTGTAACAGCTGATTGGCTGTGGATGGGTAAAAGTAGGACGCTTATAGGTTAGGTTAATAGGCAAAAGTAGGAATTAAGTCTAGGTTAACAATATTTTAACACGATACTTAAACACATGTGCTACACCCTGGTAGACAACGGAGGAAACTACGTTTAACACATTATACACATTAAATGTACCTAGGCCGTGGTGGGCAAAAGTAGGAAACTCTAATAGGTTAACTATCTTAACACATTATATAACACATTATATAAATATATAACACATTATATATAACACATTATTGTAACAGCTGATTGGCTGTGGATGTTCAAAAGTAGGAAACTTGTGGTAAACATAGGCAAAAGTAGGAAACTTTAGGTTAGGTTAACTATCTTAACACATTATATAACTATATAACACATTATATAAATATATAACACATTACATATATATATAACACATTATTGTACCAGCTGTTACAAGTAGGCTGTGGTGAACATAGGCAAAAGTGGGAAACTTATAGGTTAGGTTAACTATCTTAACACATTATATACATATATAACACATTATATAAATATATAACACATTAATTGTACCAGCTGATTCAAGTAGGCTGTGGTGAACATAGGCAAAAGTAGGAAACTTATAGGTTAGGTTAACTATCTCAACACATTATATAACACATTATATAAATACACATTGATTGTACCAACTGTTACAAGTAGGCTGTGGTGAACATAGGTAAAAACTTTTCATACATAGGTTGGATTAACTATCTTAACACATTATATACATATATAACACATTATATAAATATATAACACATTATTGTACCAGCTGTTACAAGTAGGCTGTGGTGAACATAGGCAATAGTAGGAAACTTATAGGTTAGGTTAACTATCTTAACACATTATATACATATATAACACATTATATAAATATATAACACATTAATTGTACCAACTGTTACAAGTAGGCTGTGGTGAACATAGGTAAAAACTTTTCATACATAGGTTAGATTAACTATCTTAACACATTATATACATATATAACACATTATATAAATATATAACACATTACATATATATATATAACACATTATTGTACCAGCTGTTACAAGTAGGCTGTGGTGAACATAGGCAAAAGTGGGAAACTTATAGGTTAGGTTAACTATCTTAACACATTATATACATATTTAACACATTATATAAATATATAACACATTAATTGTACCAGCTGATTCAAGTAGGCTGTGGTGAACATAGGCAAAAGTAGGAAACTTATAGGTTAGGTTAACTATCTCAACACATTATATAAATGTATAACACATTATATATATATATATATAACACATTATTGTAACAGCTGATTGGCTGTTGTGGATGGGTAAAAGTAGGAAACTTATAGGTTAGGTTAACTATCTTAACACATTATATAACGCATTATATAAATATATATAACACATTATATATATATAACACATTAATTGTACCAGCTGATTGGCTGTGGATGGGCAAAGGTAGGAAACTTTAGGTTAACTATCTTAACACATTATATAATAACACATTATTGTAACAGCTGTTAGGCTGTGGATGGGTAAAAGTAGGACACTTATAGGTTAGGTTAACTATCTTAACACATTATATAAATATATAACACATTATATATATAACACATTATTGTAACAGCTGATAGGCTGTGGTAGGCAAAAGTAGGAAACTTATAGGTTAGGTTAACACAAGCACATTAAATTTGGACACTACTATTTGTTGTCAGAGTAACCTAGAGGTACGACTCAGAACCCATACCGTAAGACGTACGCGAGTTTTTCGCGGTCGCGAAAAACTCGGTAAGTCTTACGGTAAGGGGTTCGTGTCCGAACTTCTACGAAATGTTCTGGCGTTCGGTTACAACATGGCGGCTTATATACCGCGTTAATTATCCGACTTGTAATACTATGTGGTTAGGTTAACTATCTTAACACATTATATAAATATATAACACATTATTGTAACAGCTGATTGGCTGTGGATGGGCAAAAGTGGGAAACTTTAGGTTAACTATCTTAACACATTATATAATTATATAACACATTATTGTAACAGCTGATAGGCTGTGGATGGGCAAAAGTAGGACACTTATAGGTTAGGTTAACTATCTTAACACATTATATATAACACATTATTGCGGTTACAACATGGCGGCTTATATACTGCGTTAATTATCCGACTTGTAATACTATGCACGATAGCTCAGTCGGTAGCGTGTCCGCCTTCCAATCCAAACTTCACAGGTTCGAATCCCGCCGGTATTAAAAAAGTTAAGTGTATGACGTCATGTGTGTATGGCGTCTTGTGTGTGTCTCGACAACAATACGTCACTGGTGGGGGGACCAATGGGGGAAGGGAAGGGGCCTAAAGGGGAGGGGCGTACCGGAGAGGGGCATGGGGAGGGGTGGGAGGAGGTGGGGGGACCAATGGGGGAAGGGAAGGGGCCTAAGGGGGAGGGGCCTACAGGGGAGGGGCAGGGGGAGGGGTGGGGGACCAATGGGGGAAGGGGCCTAAAGGGGAGGGGCAAGGGGGAGGTGCCTACAGGGAAGGGGCAAAGGGGGGAGGGGTGGAAGGACCAATGGTGGGAAGGGGCCTAAAGGGGAGGGGCAAGGGGGAGGGGCCAACAGGGAAGGGGCAAAGGGGGGAGGGGTGGGGGGACCAATGGGGGAAGGGGCCTAAAGGGGAGGGGCAAGGGGGAGGGGCAAAGGGGGAGGGGCAAAGGGGGGAGGGGCACGGGGGAGGGGGGGGGGTGGGGGCAAGGTGGGAGGGGCAAAGGGGGAGGGGCAAAGGGGGAGGGGCAAGGGGGAGGGGCAAAGGGGGGGAGGGGTGGGGGTACCCCCACCATTTTTGTCCTAAACTGTAGTACACTCTACTGATATGTAATTTTTTGTAAAAGTATACTGTGTCATAACTTGATATGTAGGTCATATCGGCATCTGCTGCGAAGATTTGACTCAATATTTATATATGTGTAAGATGGCAAAACCTGATATGTCACCATATCCACTTTTAACATCTTTGAAAATACCTCATTAGCTTTGTTTCACAAGACGTCAAAACCTGATATGTTGACTTGCAGTAATGTTTATGTTTGCTTTATCTCAAAAGGAAAATCTTCATGTTATCGATCAGACGTTCCTTTTACCAGGTCAAACGCTCCTGGAGTGTGACAGTGACCATGCCAGAATTGAACGGTCGAAAAAACGTTTGGGATCATCTGGGTCATCAACAAACAAAGAAGAAACACTAAGGATCATGGTTCCTCGTGATTGGTGCCAATTTGTGAGAAGCGTCTCAGGGAAAAAACAGTTCAAGGTAATTGAAATGTTTTACAGAGATTTTAAGGCGTTCTCTGCACTTCTCAAATTTTGGTACATCGAACAAAGGACACAGAAAAAAATTAAGTCAATTTGCATAATATTAAATGGTTGAGATACACTAATGAGTTTGGGATTGTGTACTTTGTACGACCTAAATCCGTTTTCACCATTTCGGACACTAAACCTGATCTGGGACAGAAAAGGCCGGAGGGTTTCTACGGAAAATCTCCAAGTTCCGAACTCATACTCCAAGCAGCTAGGAGTAAATCCCAAGAAAAAAAAGGATCTCCTGTCAATGTTGGACCTAATAGATAAAGGATTCCACCATTTCTACAAACATCTACCAACTGGTGGGCAAGCCCGGGATTTCGATGAGCTGGATGGCGAAGAAGACTCAGAGAATGACTGCAACTAAACCTCTAAAACCCACTAGGAATAATCTAATCATAAAGTTTTTTCAATAAATAAGTTACTATTGTACCATTTAATAAATATTTGTTTATGATTTTTTAATAAAACTTTTTTCACCTGTTCACCCATTAGAAAATGTTATCTTCATAAAAGATGTCAAAACCTGTTATGTTATAAAATCGTAAATATCTCACGTTGAGAATTATATATCGATTTCATTTGGATGGCATTAGAAGTTTATAATTTTAGATGCCAAAAAACAATTTGGTTAACCAAATTTGTTCAAATTTGGATTTATCACAGTAATTATAACTTAAAACAGCTGTCCTGTAAAGTTAGAAAAAGTCGACATATCAAGTTATGGCTTCTACCCACAGTTTTATAAAAGTACAATTTGTTTAGTCTATGTATACGTAGACAATTTAAAATGTATGTGTTATATAACATAACAAGTGATATCTCAGGTCCTAAGTAATGCAATCTAATATTAGGTTATATATTATGAACGTTGGTTAAAAATAGTATTACGATATTAATATATGAAAATATTCATTATATATGTTTACAATAGTCTTATCTCTTCAAGTTAATAATTTTTATTCATTTATTACCTTTTTTTTCTCTTTTTTTTTTAAACTGGGCTGTGATAACCTCCATCAGAGGCCTCACCGGCGTCGACCTAAAGGTCTTTTGCCGCCCCAATTTCCTTCCTACACCCATTCAGTAATACCCGTCATCCTTATGAAGGAACAGATACTACCGATAGGGCTGTCTAGGATGGTTTCCATCTCTTTTCCCGGAGGGCCTAGAGAGTACAGCCTGGCTCGTCCTAACGCCTCACACTCTAAAAGAATGTGTTCTGCAGACTCTTCAGCCAAACCACATTTCCTGCATGTATTAACTGCAGCAATTCCTATCCTGTGTAGGTGTTTTCTGAGGTGACAGTGGCTCGTTAAGAGACCAACCACCCACCTCAAGTTATCCCTTCTGAGAGAGATGAGTTGTTCCGCATGTTTCTTGCTTGGTCTAATTAACCTTCTAGCAAGTCTACTAGTGGTTGAATTCGTCCAGACCCTGTTCATCCCCTCCCGCATCCACTTATCAACCGCTGCCCTGGAATGTCAATGAGATTCCGAGCACCGGTTCCGGGCCCACGAAAGGGGATTCAGAGCCTGACCTGGCTAGTTCATCTGCTCTCTCATTACCATCTTACTTTTATCTCTCTCATTTATTACCTTACTTTTCTATTATTGTTACAATTCTGGACACAATTCACGGTGACACTGTGAAAATACTTTAGATAGATCAAAGTTAGATGGGTACAAGGAATGGGAGAAAAGAAAAACAATGCGTAAATAATATAAAATCAATTTACATAACGTAGAATAATAATTGTGAAGTGATTGTTGCGAAGAGCAATATGGAAAGAGTGTTTCACAATATTTTTGTAATTTTTTTATTTTTAATTTATCAACTACATAACAACTTTATTTGTTGAATATTATCACTATTCGTAAAAATTTGTACATGTTACATGTTTTGTACTGATATTTATTTAGATTCGTTTAATAAAATCACAAATTTTGTGTAAATGGCTATGTTTATTAGGCTATGTGTATTAATATTCCGAGGTGAAATTTCTTTATGAAGAGGAAAAGAATTATGATAATGTGTCAAAACGTGTAATGAAACAGTACCTCATTCCTCTGACAGTGGACGTGACTATTACCCGCTGTGTTAGTCTCGAAGACCAGTATTCTTCTCTTAACTCAAGAGAAATTGTCACGTTCAATCATACATTTCAGAATAAAGGTACAAATTAATAGTTATAATATACCACCATGTACATAATAATAACAATAATAATAATAATAATAATAATAATAATAATAATAATAATAATAATAATAATAATAATATAATGGCAAAATTTTTTTTTTTTTCCGAGTAGGGGGGAATGCTTTACGCACGATCAGGAGCCGATCGCGGCTCCCGGTGTGTGGGACTCGCCATAGTGGCATACCCACTAATCCCTAACCTCGTTATCTAAGGGCTTCACCTGTCACACACGGAACCACCTGTCGGCATAACTTCGTATGTGACAACCCTTCCTTCCATAGCCGCTGTTAGGCTCTCATCATATGTACACCTTATATTTGTTGAGCAGCTATAATCTTATTAATGTACATTGCCACGGTTTTCCAGCACTCTTCCGAACGCAGCATCAACTTTATCATGTTCTCCACCTTGACCTCGGTTCCTATCGCCTTATTCATTTCCTGCCGCTCATCCTTCCATTTCTCACAGTCAAATAACGTGTGTTTCACGTCGTCATACATTCCATCGCAGTAGTTGCATGCCGCACTTTCTCTGATCTTAAAACGCTGCATATAGCTACCAAAACTCCCATGACCCGACAAAACCTGGGTGAGAAAGTAACTTACTTCCCCATGTTTCCGGTTTAACCATTCCGCTATCTCCGGAATAAGAGTCCGCGTCCACTGCCCAGACGTCTCCGACTGCCATCTATCTTGCCACACTCTCTAAAGTTTATCCCTGGCTCTGGCTTTAATATCTTTCTTAGTGTTCGCGTCATATGCTCCTATTTTCCGTGCTTCGTAAATTTCCAGTCCTTTCCTCGCCTTTAGGTCCCATGGCGGTAAGCCGGCTATTACCAGTAGCGCGCTTGTAGATTATTATTATTATTATTTTTATTATTATTATTATTATTATTATTATTATTATTATTATAGTAAATAATAATTGCATGTTGGATCCAAAGTAGTGGCCCCACAAGAAAATCTGCAAAGTACCTAGGAGTAACTCTTGACAACAAGCTAACCTTCTGGGAACATATACATGGCGCCTGCGACAAGGCAGCAGCTGTAACTGCGTCTCTTGGACGACTCATGGCAAATACAGGAGGGCCGAGGTCCAATAAGCGACGGCTGTTACTATCTGCGGTACAGTCGGTTCTGCTGTAAGGTGCCGAAATATGGGGAGATGCAACAAAGTTAAGGAGGTATCGAACCCGATTGTTATCAGTGCAGAGGATGGGGGCACTAAGAATAGCCAGTGCATACCGGACTGTGTCCGAGGTAGCGGTGTTAGTCGTCGCTGGAGTTATCCCCATCGATCTTCTAGCCCAAGAAAGGAAAGCCATCTTTATAAAAGGCAAAGAGCTTGACAGAGCTGAAACTTTCAGTAGAGCGCGACGGTGTACGATGGTTGCGTGGCAGAGGCGGTGGATGGTGACACTGGGGGTAGGTGGACTGCGAGGCTGATTGGTAACATTCAGGACTAGATGGACCGCAAGCATGGGGAGGTGAATTTCTATCTCACCCAGTTCCTGACAGGACATGGTTACTTCAGGGCGTATCTATATAGCATGGGGAAGGTGTCCTCACCTAACTGTAGGTACTATCGACCGGATAGGAGCGATGACGTGATCCACACTTTTTTTCCATTGTGATCGATTTGAGCGTCAGAAAAAAGGCATAGAGGAAATCATCGGAGAGTTCACTCCTGATACGGCAGTGAAAAATATGATAAAAACGAGACACAATTGGAACGTGGTATCGACATATGTCGAATCCGTGTTGCGTAGCAAAAGAGAGGAAGGTTGCCTGGAACAGAGATGACTGTGGAACAGATAGAAGTCTAGTATAACAGACAAGAGCAGAACACAAGGTGATACAGGCGGCCAGGCTGAAGTTATGCGAAAGCGGTTCCAGATTGGATTCCCGCGGTGAAGAGAAGGTTTTTTAGTCGGTAAGAATCCGGCACAACCTGGGCAGAGCCCTAGGTGAGAAAAGGTCCATGATGGATTTTTCCTTCTCTATAAAAAATAAATAATAATAATAATAATATTAATAATAATAATATTTTATTAGTATTATGTATCAATATAATTATATTATAGGTAAACATATGTGATTAAAATGTGTATATATATATATATATATATATATATATATATATATATATATATATATATATATATATATATATATACTTAAATTCATGTTTGGACCTCCTCACATTTTTCTTACATTCAAATAGGCAGAAAACATTCACTTCGACAATGATTTCGTTGGTGTGTGGTGAATAGTATACGATTTATATAACTTTATAGCATTTATGTCTCAATATTAGATTGTGCGTATTATATAAACTGTTTAAATACCAATATTAACTGTTTAATAAATAAACGAATATTGTAACTCCAAATTGCCTACAATTTTAAATGGCTATTTTAAATTATAAATATTGCTTTAGATACATTTTTTGATATTTTAAATGGTATATTTGATTTTAAAATGAAATCAACAACTGTAAATTTATGTGTAAAGTAATATGAGGTTTGATGAGTGGTAACATATTAGTAAATTGCATGAGGATTATTGAAAAATAAGGGATAGATATAATAACAGTGATTGATTGAATTTAATAAAACTCATGAATGAAAAACTGTGTAATTTTTTAGGGTTGCAAAGTTTTAATTTGACATAGGCTTGTGCGTTTTATGAACAAAATACAATAAAAACTGAAACAAAATTTTGTGAAAAAAACATGATTTCCCTTTCTAATCTACCTAATTAAATGTGTTAAAAACTTTCTTTTATTTTATTATAAACTAATTATAAACTTATGTAACTCTACAAAACTACATGTTAAAAATTTAAATTAATTACATTTTAATTTTAAAAAACTACACTCTAATTATGTGAAATTCTCGTTTTTCATTTCATTCTCTTTAATTTTACGTATGTAGATAATTAATCAATAGTAATTGTTTAATAAACCAATATTCTATAAATTTTGAGCAAATTGTTTTCCTTTCTTTATAATGAATATTAATCAGATATTTATTTTGTAATCGTTTAATAATAATGTTATAAAGTTGACATTTTATTGTGCTTTGTCAAAGAAATGGTATGTAAAAAACTCAATTATTTCGAAATTTAAATTTATTGAAACGTTTTGTTTATAACTCAAAAGCAATATTTCTAAAATAAATAAGTTATGTTATTAATTTCTAATACAATTGGACCCAATGAATACTTACCAACATTTAGTTCCCTTCTGTATAAAACCTATGATTTATAAATGAATAAGTTTTATTCAATGTTTATCATGTTACTTTAAATTCCATTTCTTAATGTGTAATATAATATAATAATATGAATAATATTCATCAATGTCAAAATCTATGTCTAGTTTGAGATAACTATAAAACAGGGAACAAACTTTGGTTTTAAATAGATATATCAACCTCCTGTCACTAAAAGATAAACCTGCTGAAATAATAGATAAAAAAAGGTATTACCATAGTTTCATAATTCCTAATATATTGTAATAAAATCGGTAAAATTTCTATTTATTATTTATACACATCAAAGATAATAACAATAAAAACAAATTACTTTTCTAAAACTTCCCTTATTGCATAAGAATAATCAAATCAAAAAGGAGATAGAGTTTAATACAATGCATGGCTCTGAATATTAAAATATAAACAAAACAGCTGATTGGTCATATTACTACATCGCATAAGTCTTTGTTTCAAAGAGATACAGAAGTTCATTACAAACTTAACATCATACGAGAGTACTAGTGATGAATATTTAAGACCTTAGTGATTTTAAAATGGACTGTTGCAAACGTGCTGGTATTTGAGTAGAGATTTTAAGTCACCCTTTCATCCATTAATTAAAAGAAACAGTTGTAAAAAAGGTCATCATCTCAACAGACTAACTAAGTTACGCAAGTAGAAAATAACATTTAATTAATTGAATTTCTTTTAGTTCCTTAAACTTTGATCAAAAAACCGACCAATTCATTTTTAATTTTATTTTAATGATTCTCTAATGTTTTATAAAGAAAGAAAAACTTAAATTTCTACATTTCGACTAAAACTAAAACTTCAGTAAAACATTATATGTAACTTCCATTTTTAACCTGTGTATACCTTATGCATGAATTTTAGGAATCCTTTCCAATTCATTTTTACAATAACAAAGTCACGTTTTACAAAAGTGACAATAAGAAACTGAAAATCTACTATTTATTTTTCTTTGTCAAGGCAATTAAATTATTGGCAAGTATCCTACCCAATAATTCTCAAAAGCTATCAGAATTTTTTAATAAAGCCTTCTTACAAAACTTTTATGTAAATTAAAGTATCATTTTACATTTAGTATCGTGTCTTTACGTAACAAAATATTTGTTATTTAACAGTTAAAAGAGGTCCAATTGTTTTCCACCTACCATCCACTTATTTTCCATGTAACTTCACGGAATCTTGAAAATAACAATTTACTGATAACTAGAGACTAATACCCTAAATGTCATAGGTAAAATTGACATAACTTTGTTTACTATTAATCGGATATAGAAATTCCTCCCCACTATATTGATTAAGTTAAAAATTCCGAATACGTTATCCACATATATCAACTACACTTCCAATTTATTTATGAAAAACACAGCTATAAAGAAGACAGACAGTTATCCATAACTCTGCCATCAAACCCTAAATATTCGTTGTTACAATAATCTAATTTTTATTCACTAAAACTAATTTTAAATTGATATATTATTCATCAATCTCTTTAATAATTCTGCATATAAAAATGAATTGACGACATTTTAATTGGTGCAAATAATGTACACATGGCTTAAGAATAACAAATTTAACATACCAATATACTCTCAAAAAACTTCTTTATTTTTTTTCAGTTTTTAGCGTTATTACAAACGCGACACTATTTCCTATTCAAAATTAGACATTCCAGAAACAAAACATTGCATTTCATTAAATTCAAAACATCCAACTCCATGTACAGTAATTGGTTATCCGTCCGGTGCTGTAACCTGGCAGAGCGAACTCAACTATAGAGTCAGGTAATACGCTAATCTTGTAACATCGGTTTAATATAATAATACAATAGCATAACAATGAAATATGGGAGGCGAAGTCGGAGAAAACCACAAAATAATGTGTATAGTTTTGAAAGCTTGTAATATATATATAGGTATATCAATTACTTCCTTGAAAGACATTTTCATGAAACTGTACCACGTACTAATGTTCGTTTTATTCATAAATCATTATCAATCTGAGGATTTAATTTCTTTAATGAATAATGAATGACAAATAGTAATTATTACGTATATTGTTAAATCTTAAATACATAACCTTAATAAATGAAGTTTAATTTCGACACCAACGTATGTGAACTTTTGCAATTATATTTAAGTGTACACATTTATACACATAATTTCAAAAGTGTTGATCAACTATCGTTATGCAACGATTTAACCTATGATAACAAAATAAACATAACCAATATAGTTCAACAATCAATTTGGGACATATCGAATAAATATATATATATATATATATATATATATATATATATATATATATATATATATATATATATATAACTAAGAAAGTAGTATGTTTTTAAGTCTAAACAATTTACAGATATCATATATCACTTAATATTACAGCAGATATCAATTATATTACAATACAATTCCTAGTTACTTGAATATAAAGTTATATCTTCCACTTGAGAGTTGCCGATAATGCGTAAAGGGTGTGCAAAAGGCTATTCATGAATAATATGTTTGAATAAAAACGTGTATTCTAAACACCGTAACTAAAAATTAGTAAATAGATGTGAGCAACAACAATGAAAAATGTTGAATGCTGTCTAGCACTATTCTTTTCGTCTAAATTATTTTATTCAATATTTAGTTGACAATGAGTTTAAATAGCAATCGGTAGTTTAAAATTTATATATATATATATATATATATATATATATTCGTAACGCTATAGTTTCGCGTCCTTCCATTGAAAAATTGCATTACGTTTTGCGTCCGCAGAAATTTGACGTCCGTATACGGACGCCCGATGACAATCCTTCGTTAAAATAATAACAGTTTCGAACTTTCGCGCCAAGTAATTTTTATAAGGAGTATTGCTGACCAATTAACCTTTTCCTTCATTTCCCCCCTTTATATTATCACTCCACGAGTCAGTATAAAGTTATTAAAGATTTGTCTTCGGACGCGAAACGGCGGTAACATGAAAATTTCGTATATTTTGTTAGTTCAAGCTTTTTTCGCCACGTGGCAGCTGCGTCGCCCCGTATAGTCTTGAATGTGTATAAATCTTTTCGTTCATCTATCAATTTCGCGTCAAATGATTTGACAACATCGCAATCGTAATTCTTCGCTGGCTTTGCGTATTACTACTCTCGACAGACTACCGTCACCCGACATTTTTCTCTACCGTTCATCCGATTCAGTTCTTAAGCTTAGCAGAATTCAGAAGGAAACGCGTGTTTCAGTATTGTTTACGCCGTTTGAAATACACAATCATTTCAATTTTCATTATTGATGTGACTGTAGATGTTTGGTGGACCATAAAATATTATTGAGCTTTCTTACAAAAATTATATTAAGCAAATTTATAAAAGTTACTGTTTTTCTACAAAAAAAAAAAAAAAAAATTAAACAGGCTTATAAAAAATATTTTAAAATACCAATAAATTATACTGAGCTTGTGCATACAAATTATACTGTTTTTCAACGAAATTATATTGAGTACGCTTACAAAAACTGTTTTAATATCCCATTAAATTATACTGAGCTCACTTGCAATTTTTTTTTTTTTTTTTTAACAGAATTACATTAAAAACGCTTACGAAATTATTTCAATATCCTATTGAATTATGCTGAGCTCACTCACAAAAATTATATGCTTGTTCAACAAAATTATTTAAAGCATGCTTATATAAAATATTTTAATTTATCATTAAATTAAATTATACTGAACTATCTTGCAAAAAGTATACTGTTCTACAACAAAGTATATTTATATTATTTAGAAAAAAAAAATTAAATTTATAAAAATTAAGAAATTTGCAATTCAATTATACTGAGCTCATTCGCAAAGATTTCCTGTTAAGGTTATCCGATTCAATTCGGTCCAGCCCGGCTGGCCGAATTAGAATGATGCTATAGGCCTACATGTTCTTTAAATGGAGGTGGCTACTCCTGTCCCCTTCGTTACGTCACGATCATTCCGTGTTTTAAGGGTTTAGAAATCGAAATCTCCGGACATTATCGGAAATACCAAAAACATTGCTCTATTCGGATGTGAATGGAAGGATCTTGACGAAACAAAGCGGACCGAATCGGGCATACACGTATAGAATTCATCTTAATTTGGCGGACCCGACCGTCCGTACCAAACCGTCTGAATCCCAGAATGTATTTTTTTTAAGTGGCATAGATCCAGTAGAGTATGGGGTCATAAAACCATGTTTCTGGTGTCAAAATGTTTAAGACAAGGGCGCCACGTAGTTTTAAAGGTATAGGCCCCACATAAAATTTCTAAAATGTAGAGGCTAAAACTACGAACTTACCTCTATGACCTGTTTTAATGATATGTAGCTCTGATTTCTAAAGTTCTCCATGAGACAAACACAACCTTCCTTCCTTACGGCCCAACTCCCAAACAAAAAATCCTGCCCTGTCCAATAAGTCAACCGCCTTATCTTGTTTACTTAGTCTCGATGTCTATGGAACTGTTTATTTACAACCGTTTCAAGTATCTGTTCTCTATATATTGGTCAGTATGTGTTTAATAACTTAACATCATATAATTCCAGTTCATGTAAAACAAAAACCTTGCAACATGCACAAAAATGGCCTGTCGTTCTGGGAAATTCAATGTGCCAGTTGTACATTGACCCAAGTGTGCTGAAAGAGAAACTTAAGCCAAAGAACTTTTACCCACACATTTTAACTGGTATAATGACAGAGAAAAGCAATATAAAATGAAAAATATTCATTTAATTTGTTTCAACTAAAAACAAAAAACACAATTTTAAATATTGTAAAGTTGGAATAATAAAATATTATTAACTTACTAAATTATTCAAACTTACATAAGTTGCATAACATTTACATTTTTTGAAAAAAAAAAATACATGAAAAGTTCTAACAAAGTATTGAGCCTTTGAACTAAATATAAAAAAAAGTATAACTATACAAAAATATAACAGTAAGAAATAAGTGATTAAAATAATTAATATTAACAATTATGAGAAATATTCATTTAACTTGTTTCAATATAAAACAAAAATATAATTTCAAATATTGTAAAGTTGGAATAATATAACATTATGAACTTACAAAATTATTCATACTTACATAAGTAAATATACATTTATTTTTTATTTTTAATTACATGAACTAGTCTAAGAAAGTATTGTGCCTATGAACTAAATAAAAAAATAATGTATAAAATTGGTAAATGTGTAAAATTCGAAAATGTGACAGTAAATAATAGGTGAATATTAATTATTTAATACTAACAATATTTTTTTCTAAATAATAAATACATTGTACAATGACTATGTACTAAACATGTCAAATAATTCAAATTAACAGGTAAACTTTTCAAATGTTCGACATGAAAGTTAATTAATTATAATGTAATGTATATATTTATTATACTAATTACTCAATTTTTTTTAAATTTTTTTTAAGCATTAGCAGTAGCAAAAAATATTACTTTTATTACCATTACCTTCTCGAGTCTTGACTTTCTGTTTTAAATTTTATTTTATCAAATGGCATTAAAAACTCAAAAGAGAGATAAAATATGAGTTACTTATAAACTATGAAATAAAACACGTTACTCTATTTGTAATTTAAACACAACTGACGTATCATGTTTTAACAATTAACTGAATTGCTCAAGGCAATTTTGTATAAATATTTTGCACAAAAACTTTAATTTTTAACCAATTTTTATTTTTTAGAAGTTCTTTATTTTTTGATATTAATAGCTCACATTCATTCTTCTTTGGAGGTATTTTATTTTTTATGTGCATCTTGAAAAAGTCATTTACAATTTTTTTTTGATCTGGAGACCAAGGTATTAACACTCGCTTTTTTTTAAAAGATATTTTAGGCCTACTTTCTGAAAAAACATTTTCACCGTCATCTTTTCCACTATCTTGAGAAATATCATAATATTCTTTAGCGAGTTCTGCTACTTCTTCTTTATCAGAATTTCCATCTAGTAAATTTTCGTCCATGTCTAAATTGATTTCGTCTAACTTTTTACCTTTCCAATCAGCAGCTTTTCCTTCTTCCATCGCCAAGAGTAATTTACAAATTTTTGCCGTCTGGAAAACGTCATCTGGAGTCGGTATTCACCTCTATGTATATGGTCAGTGTGACCCATAAATGTAGCTAGTTGTTCAATATCACTCTCAGACATATTAAAAATCTGAGTGATGGTGGCTAAGTGCTTTCTTAAGCGAGTTGCGGTTAATGCGGTTGGGTTTTTTGCTCCACTTGATAAAGCCAATTTCTGTAACGTTTTATACCCAACAATTGGTGTTTGATAAAAAGGTTTTCCAAAAAGATATGGATTTTCAATCGTTCCAAACACGTGTGGTCGAGACTTGTGTAAAAGTTCCAGATGATCTTGGACATCGTTACTAAAGAGGACTGGTACGCCTCTACCTCTTTTGCCTCGAATCACAACTCTTCTAAATCTCTTCATTAAAATTTTTTCAGAAGCTGTTACAACGTCGGAAAATTCTTCATAATTTGAAGATTTCTCATAACGAAGATACGTATTTAAATGCATCCTCTCCAATTCTCCCGGCCGCCTTCTGTTTAGTAGGAGTACTCTGCAATAAACAGTTTCAAGTAAATCGAGATATGCTTTACTATTTTGTGGATTAGACTCTAGTTCGGTCACTGCCTCTTTTCCTTTTTGAAGAAGATAGTCCTTAAAAATCTTTAAGTCACTTGATAATGGAATAATTGTAAGTTTATTCCATTTTTTCATATTTATATCATTAGACGCCTGCTTCGATATGTCGTAAAGCCAGTTGTTGTCCAATAATAAAATTGTGGTCTTTAAATCGGCTTCCGATTCCGCTGCAGTTTGCGAGTGATAGACGTGTTTTTCTTTTAAAGCAAAATTAATTGCTATATTGCAACAATCTTTTAAAGATTTTTTAATGTTTAGAGCAAATGTAGGTGAAGATAATGTATTATTTACTTCACAATATTGTGAAATATTTTTAGTCGCTTGCAATATTGTATCATAATACTGAGGTCTTAAGGCTTCAAAAAGATTTGTAACTTTACTTTCAAGTGTCTTTATCTCAATCAAAAGTTTTGAAAGTTCGCGCATCTTTCTGCTGGTAACGGTAATAAAATGTTTGTCCCGAAGGCACTTTAAGTAACGAGATCCAAAGGCACAGATGAGGGCATCTTTCTTAGCAGCTACAGACACTTTGTCCGGACGCATTCGAGGGAAAACTTCAACTATGAGTTCCTGGTCAATTTTAAATGGAAATAAAATGTTTTTATTAGGGGTTAAATCATTTTTATTTGTGTTTTGTGGGCACCGTTTTTTATGGCGCCAAAGACTTTTCCTTGAATAAAACCCAAGACAATATTCACATGGCTGGCAATCAGTTACAAGTGCAACGTCAGGTTTCTTTACTGGTCTAACACAGTCATTAATATTTAACAAATAATTTCCTTGTTTTCTAACTTGTGCAATAATTTGTTTTCTTTCCGCGTTATTTTTTTTCATGGCCAAAAACTTTTGAACTTCCGTTTCTGCAGGGTGATTTATAGCAAGATGTCTAGCGAAGTTATCGATACTAGACTCACAATAGATACAAAAAACTTTATTTTTTGTTCTCCGTTTTTTCTCGGGGCCCTTATCATTGGAAGATCGCGGAACACTTACAGAACTGCTAGTAATAGTTGGGGTTTTTGAATGGTCATACGTTTTTAAACTTTTGGAAGTCAAATCGTTTTCATCACATTCATCTTCAGGGAGTAAATGACCTTGAACGTTTTCGAAATTAGTTTGCATTGGAGATGATTCAAGATTTTTCTGTGTACATGTATTTTTAGGTGGAAATGATAACGCTCCAGAATTTTCTTCAGATCCACAGGTATTGTTTAAACTTGATGATTCAGTTTCATCTCCGGAAGGCAAATAATCAGGATCTTCATTATAATTATAAGCAATTGGAGATAGATCAGGTGACACTGATACGTTTTGACTTATACACGAGTCCCTAGAATTTTCATTGCATTCAATTTCAAAATATAATTCATCCGCAGAAGGCAAATAATTAGGATTTTTCTTGGAATCGTAATCATTTGGAGACTTTTGGGATGTCACAGAAACGTTTTTATTGTCAAATGATGATACTTTAGTGCTGTTATTACACTTATTTTTTAAAAGAAATTCTTCTGTTTCATCTCTTATAGGCAATAATATCATTGGTAGAATTATGATATATTAGGGGAGTGGATACAATTTTGTTGAGTAATCCTGTTGACGAACCTGTAACAAAATGTACATACTTTTTTTAAAACTTTTGGAATATAAAACTTTTGGAAGTCAAATAGTTTCATCAAATTCATCTTCAGGTAGTAAATAACACAAATAACGTATTGCATACCTTTCATGGCCTTGATTTTGTCCAACTCTGAAAGTCCCTTTGTTGATTCATAATTGGGTATACTAAGCAGTTGTAAAATATCTCCATCTCTCTGCCTGCCGCTACTACTCGGTGTGTTATGCCTATTTTGTCCATCCTTTAACTTTTCCATTATTTTTATTGTTCTCGGCAGCATCTAAGAAAATTAACGAGATAGTTTAATCAATTTCACAATTTAATATGTTCAATTATTTAAAGAATTATTAATTTTACATTACATTTGTACATTAAATAATAAGTAAATCCTACAAATACAAAGTTATATATATGTACAAAACGTACATAAACTTTTACATAATACATTTTTGCAAGTTGTGATTATATCATATTTAAACCGGTATGACATCAGTTTAAAACTTAGGTATTTCATTTATATCCAAAATACAAGTACGAAGACTAACATTTTAATTTTAGAAGTATGTTTCCTTCTTTAGTAGAAATAAACAATAAATATTAATATTTAAAGATTATTTTAGACACATTTTTGAATAGGTTGTAGCTTACAAAGAATTAGCCTACTCAAATTCATTCGAGAGGCGATTTTTTTTTAAATTAAAAGTTACAGTACTGGCTACGTTTTACATAGAAAGGTTTCATATTTAATCTGTACTTTTCCATGAGGGAATTTGGTCATCTCAAGTCTGTTACCATTAGTAAATGGAATATTTTAAAAATAGTACTGTACAATGTATGCCGTATTGATTAATACATATTTAATTTCACAAACATAATATGTTACAAAATAATAGTTTTAATTGAATTGAATTAATTATCCATATCTAAATCTTTTGATCTCAAAGATTTAAGCCTATAATTAATTATTTTTTCAGCATATGCAAACAGTTTCAAAATGGAATCTATCTAAAACCGGCAAAAATAAAAGTTATTGGAATTAGGATGGGAAGAATGCACTCATTTTTATAAAATTTAGGCATAATCGTGTATTTTATTGCATTCTTTTCTGACTAAATAATCAAATACGAATTGTCTGAGTTAGGGAAACGGTTGTCAACTGATAACAATTCAGCCAAAAGGACGATACAAATAGACTAAAATTAAATGAAATAATAAAAGTTTAATTCTTCATTATATAATTTCTAAAATGGATATATTTTATTCATCAATGGCAATTACATTAAATACTTTTTTGTGTGTACATTAACGTACATCTGAAAGATATAACTATAGAAAATTTCCATTTATACACTATTAATCTTACTATCGGAAGTCTATATAATCTAAATTTATTTTAAGTAATTTTATTCTTCTAATTCTTAACTTTAAAAGAGATTAATAACTTCATTTGCGGTTACTATATTATTAAACATATTTGGAAAAAAAAAATTTAAATATACAGCAGTTTTATTTATACAAATTTTATTTTTCAGAGCATTTATAAATTATTATAACTCTTTTGAAATTGTAATTGTGTTTCCAAAATTCAAATATATATTATACTTAAGAATACTTTGTCATAATATATAAAGCAAAAGAAAATATGTAATACAAATATATAAAAAACACTTCCTATACGAGTAGGTACTGTGTAACAATAACGGGAGCGTAAACTTTCATGCAACGTTTGTCAAACAAAGAATTCTGACAAAACTATCATTCGTAGAAAAAACTTTTTCAAGTAAAAAAATTAGTTCATAAAACGTTGTCTTTCCCGCAAAAACCTTTTTTCAGACTCAAAAAATACGAAAAATCTGTTTTGTTGTCACATTCGGATCGGAATTTTTATTATTATTATTTTTTTTTCCATAAAGTTTGGTAAATTAATTTAGATTTTAAATATATGTATTGAATTGAAAAAAAACATGATTCTATAATCCTGATCAAATTTAAATTTAGTAAAAAAAATATTTTGATGGATTGAAACATTATTCATTAACATTTTTTGGTGTAATTGAAACGTTCTCACTTGGTCAAAAGTTTCCGCATTATGCCTTGCATTCAACCAGACGTACTGTACTTCTAGTAGTTGTGGGAAGGTATAGACAACATAGGACAAATAAAACTGTCACGTTGTTATCAGAGGATAAATGATGCGTGTTGGAAGGGGAAAGTCTACCTATCTCTCTCTACCTCGCACATTCTTCGTCTCATTCGCACAAGTTCTCCAAAAAGGTCACCGTTTAATAAATCTATCAACAATACGTGCTGTGTAATTTCACACCCACAATTTTAGCCAAGTATGTACACACACACACACACACAAAACAAATTTAAAAAACAGAAGTTCTGTTGATTGAGAAAGGAGTTTTCTTCTTCTATTACTAAAATGGTCAGTTTTAATAATTAATGAGCTAATATTAATGTGCTGTGTAGAAAAAATTAACATATGTGTATATTTGTATATATAAGTTATGACCTAGTTTCGGGTCATTCGGTTTTTAAAAAAGTTTTCTTTTCTTTAAAACCGTTCTTTATTTATTAAAATACAATAATATTCACTTATTATAAAATAACAAATAAAGTTTAACGTGATACAGTAATATTCATTTATTGTACACGGAGACAAGTTACTAGCTCGGAGTCAACTATGATTCTAAGTGCACAAAGGCTAACTACTTCTATTTATAACCTATGCTTACTTGCTAACACATACAATAATTATTACTGACTAAGGGATGCTCCTGGACATAACTCCTCCATCCCTAAACAGAACTTCAGGGGTTGATTGATTTACAACTGAAGTTACAACAGGTTTTCTCATATATTTGTAAGCAATGTATAACACTACTATGACAATCAAACTATACAAGGTTATAGTCCAGATACTAATATTTGTCGTTATCTGAAATTTCTTATTTAATTTTGAAATATTATTCAATTCTATTTTATCCAAATGAATTTGTTGCAATTTAATAGAAAGCTCTGGTTCTTGATTTGGTTGTAGCTTAAGATCAATAAAATCTATTAATTGAGGAGATCCTGTCTTAAGTCTAGTTACATGTTCTAGTATCCTATTATTATATTCAATAACATCCTTATTATTTAAATTCACTAAATAAATTCCTTGTAACATTATTTCAATTGTCTCCTTAGGATTATTATTTTTAAGGTTTCAGGATTAAGGAAAAGCATTAGGTACTGGTTAAGTTCTGGGATCCAATTAACAAAGTTTTCATTAATTTCTAAATTCAAATAATTACACTCACTTGGTCTTCCATGGTTAATCACTGATTGTTCACAAGTAAAGTTTTGAAAAGTCACTTGAGAGAATGAACATATGTGGGTTTCGTGAATGCTACTGATACACTGATCCTTAAGACCTAATATTATGTTATTTGACATTGTCTTATAAACTAACATATATTGAACTTTAGTTATCATAGTTACATAAGTAGATTTGTATATTGTAGGTACAGAATTCAATTTGTACAATCTATATTCCATTGGGTCAACAATAGGTAAATTAACAAAGTATACAATTTCCTTAGAGCTAATTTTACAGTTAACCTCTAACAGTTTCTCAATTTCCCACATGTTTCCTAATTTTACTTCAATAGGTAATTTATTCTCATAATGGTTTGTTATCTTACTGATCGCCTGATACAATTCTTGCGTTGAAATCACGCTTGGGTGTAAAGTACCTAACTTACAAAATGTTAATGAGGTTTCAATATCTTTCATTAATTGTAACATGATGTCATATACAATATTTAACTGATTTAGGATATTTCTGAAATGTTCAATTTTTATATAATCACTGACTTTTTCATTTACAACTAATAATTTATTTTGTAGTTCATCAAAGTTATTTCCAATTATTCCAATAGTTTTATTAAATTCTTCAATGATATTTACACTAATTGAATACTGTGATTCAAATTGATCTAACATATTACTTTGATTATTTTGCAATTCATTCAATATTTTTTCATATTTTTCTCCATCATAGGAGTCTAAATTTCCTGTAATAAATTTTACAACGGATCCTAACCCATTAATAAGTCCTCTTTTATTTCTACCCTTTTTAAATAAAATTATTTCCATTTTTTCTTTTAATGTATCTCTAGTATGGTTAACATATTTTATATAATTAATCATGTCTCTTACCTTATTACCATTATCAGTTACTGAGTCTATTTTGTTGTATGCACTTTCATAGGCACTTGAATTACAATTTTTACAATGCTCATAAAAATAATCTATTACATTATTATAATACTTATCAATGTTATCTACCTGTACAAAGAAACTTTCTATATTATAATTATGGACAAATGTGTGATATGATGTTTTTAATCGAGCTTTACCTAGGTCGATCGGGATCACTCCTATGTTTTTCGAAATGTTTCTTATTTCGTAAGATCCAACTGCTGCTAAACTGTAGAGTGCGATGTACCTGGAACAGGAGAATCATTATCAGGTTTTCTTGTTTTAATTTTCCGCGGTCTCTTGACGTTGGATAAGTGAATCTTTTCCTTTGTATTATGATGCCGTTTTTTGATTTTTGCTGTCTTCCTTGCAGGATTAATTGATGAAATTTCTTCCTTGTTATAGTGATTTTTTGTCTTACTCTGCTTTTGCACAGTTTTTACATAAACTTCTTCTGGAATTTCTGGAAGTTTTTCTCGAGTTTGGTTCCTCTTCTGTAAAATATTCCCTTTTGTTTTCAAATTTATTTCCCTAATATGTTCATATAATTTCTTTGTTTTTTCCTTATGGGAACCCATATAATCACTCATAATTTTACTTTCCAAATTTATGTCTAAAATTGAGTTCGTATTTATGTGTCCAAATAATACTTCAACCGGTGTTAGTTTTGTTACCGAATGAATGGAATTATTATAGGCAATTACAGCGTATTTAACCTTTTTTGTAATTGTCTCATTTTTAAATTCTGGTTGAGTATTCATAAGCCTAATGTGTTCTATTATTGTGGATATACCTTTTCGCATAATCCATTGGATTGCGGATGTTGTGTACTTATGTAATGAATTTTGATTTTATGTAATTCCATTAGTTCTTGGATTACCTTGTTATTAAATTCCGTTTCGTTATCGGAAATAATAATACTCGGCACGCCAAAGTTGCTAAAGTGCTCAATGAGCTTATTGCTTATCTCTATTGCGTGTTGGCTTACAATTCTGTACATCTGTAGGTGTCTAGAGAACGTGTCTATCACAGTAATAAACTTAGCCTTATCAAATGTCACAGTATCAATTGATATCACTTCTAGCGGCTTGCTAGACGTGGGGGTTTCTGACTCTATCATACTTTGATACTAAGCAAACTTCACAGGTGTTGATGAAATCTCGAATGCTAGTCTTTATACTAGGCCAATAATATTTTCGTTTAATTTGGTTATAAGTTTCCATAATACCTCTATGATTGGTTTTACTTACATGGTAATTGTTTATTATTTCTAAGACTTCCTGCGGGTCAGTTACATCTAATAATTTTATATTATTTTTAACCAAACATAACTGTGAACTTTTAAAATTTCTTGAAATACATGGTGCAAAACGTTCATAAAAATCATCCTTAAAGTATAAATTATATTTAACATTTGGAACTAAATATTCCTTAACAAAATTAATTATGTCTTGTTCAAAATTGTTTTCTGAGATTTCAACTAATAATCTCATTTTCGACAAACCAAATAATTTCTGTATTACTACCCATTTTGGCTGGTATTTTACTAATGAAAATATAACTTGATTTTTCCCAAAGTTAACGGGTTCTTCGGATATGGGAATTTCCACTTGAGTGTTTCCTTCATAGTTGGAATGAATGGTTTGGTTTGTGTCCTCACTATCGTCTAAGTTAACAATTATTGACTCATTGTCGTCTAATTCCGGGAAATATAATTTAGTCGAGTCCTTAATAATTCTTCTTAAGTCATTATCGGGTTCTATGTTATCAGCAGATTTTTTCTGTGTAATATTTAGTTGTATTCTAGAGAGTCCATCGGCATTTTGATTAGTTTTACCTCTTTTATACTTTATCACATAATCAAATTCTTCAAGTTTGAGACGCCACCTTAATAATTTTGAATTTGGTTCTTTTATTGAAAATAACCATTGCAAAGGTTTGTGGTCGGTGTAAATTGTAAATTTCTTTCCAAATAAATAAGGCCTAAAATATTTAGTTGCCCATACTATTGCTAATAATTCACGTTCTATCACGGAAAGGTTGACTTCCCTGTTGTTCAAGGTTCTACTTGCGTAGGCTATCGGCAAATCGGCTCCCTTTGTTTCTTGGCTCAAGATAGGTCCGATAGCGAAATTACTTGCGTCTGTAGTCAATATAAATTCCTTTTCAAAATCCGGGTATTGCAATATGGGTTCATTGCACAAAATATTCTTACATGTTTCAAAACAATCAAGATAATCTTGGTTTTCTATATCTATTTTAACATTCTTTTTTAAACAATTAGTTAGTGGTTTCGTAATTTTTGCGAAATCTTTTATAAACTTTCTATAATATCCTACTAAGCCTAAAAATCCTTTTATTTGTTTTGTAGTTTTTGGTATTGGATAATTTTTTATTACTTTTATTTTCTCAGGGTTTGGCTTAACTCCTTCTGACGTCACGACATGTCCTAAATAAGCTACCTCTTTACGTAAAAATTCGGTTTTGTCCAATTGTATCTTGAAATTTGCTTTTCGTAATCTGTCGAAAACTGCTCTTAATCTATCTATGTGTTCTTGTAAACTAGTTGAATATATAATAATATCATCTAAGTATACTAAGCACAATTCATTTTGTAATCCCCTCAAGATATTGTTCATTACCCGTTGAAATGTGGGCGGTGAATTTTTTAAACCCATTGGCATCCTTAAAAATTCATAATGTCCGGTTTCGGTAGAAAAAGCTGTTTTTGATATACTATCCGGATCCATTTCCACCTGGTGAAAACCAGTAGCTAAATCTAGGGTCGTAAAGTATTGTGATCTTCCTAGTTTATCTAGAATGTCCGTAATATTTGGCAAGGGAAATCTGTCATCAATAGTTTTTGCATTTAATCCTCTAAAGTCAATCACTAACCGAAATTTTCGTTTTCCTGAGGCATCAGGTTTTTTTGGGACTATCCAAACTGGACTATTCCATGGGGATTTAGATGGTTGTATTATTTTTTGATTTAACATGTCCTGAATTTGATTATTAATTTCTTTCTTATAGATTTCTGGATACCTATAATTTCTAGTGTAAATTGGAATTTCGTCTGTTGTTCTAATCACATGTTTTATTTGATCCGTGAAAGTTAAATTATTTCCTTCAATATGAAAAATGTCTTGATATTCTAATATTAAATTTGTAATTGCGGCTTTTTCTTCTGAATTCATATGATTTGTCCTAACCTTACTCAAATTAAATTTATTATTTTTCTTATAGTTTATGGAATTATAATTTATTGAACATGGGTTTTTCTTGTAATTACTAGTTATTTCGAAATTTTCCAACGGTTCAATTTCTATCGGTTTTGATGCAAATTCCACGTCTTCCATTGAATTATTTATTATGGGACATAGTGCTTCGCCATCTTTTACAGTTACAATACATTGTGGTATTTCCAGTTCATTAAAATATTTATGGGATATTATTCCCTGCCCATTCCGAATATGTTTTACTTTAAATTTAACTATCTGTTTGTTTCGAGCACATATTGTATAGCTATCAATCTTCTGCTTAATTAGTTTGCTGTTATTATTATTATCACTAAAATTAGTTTTTTGTTTGTCCTCCAATTATTCCGTGTTAAAATATAAAATTTGAATTTGTTTATCCAAAGTCCATAGTTTATTTTTAATAAAATCCAATTTTAACTTTAAGTCTTTCAGATTATCTAAACCTAATAATAAATCAAAGTCTTTGTGAAAATCAAAAAGATAAAATTTTGTTTTCCTTTTTCTTAATAGCGGTAATTCACAACTATATTTTTCCTTAGACACGCCATGTGCTGTTGACACTTCAAAAGGTTCTAATTTTAATGTATTTTTATATAATTCCATTGCTAATTGTTTTTTTATAAATGATTTAGTTCTCCCGGTGTCGATCAAGATTTTAAAATTGGTTGCTGGGTCAAGAAAATATGGTAGTTCATAATTTTCAACTCGGATGTTCATTATCCTAAATTTATTGGTAAACTGGCATTCTCTAAAAAATAATCTTCGTCTTCTTCCGGACTATTTAATTGAAACGTTTTAGATTCTTCTTGAAAGTTATCAAGGATTTCCGAATCGCATTCTTGTCCGTAATTTCCTTCATTTAAATCGAATTCGTTAAAATTTCCATCATTTATTTCCTCCGTTGGTTTTCCCGTAAATTGAAACATTTTTGGATTTCTCATTGCATTAGTGGTCTGTTTTGTTGAGATACTCATTGGGGTTGGTTTATATTGTTGATTTGGGTTGACATTTGTTTTTTGTTGAAATTGAGGTCTCTGTGAAAATGGTTGATTTTGGTTTTGGTTTTGGTTTTGATAAACTGGTGGTTTTGATTGATAGAATTTATTTTGAATAGGTTTTTGTACTTGTATCGGCCTACTAATTTGTGGTTTATTATTCTGAAATAATTTATTATTTTTAAACTGAACATCGTTTGTCAGCATGTTTAACGCTTCCTCCAAATCCTTCGGATTTTTCGTTCGCATCAGGGAACCTAAGGGTTCTTGTAATCCTTTTAATAAAACTCTTAACACTAATTTCTGTACGTATGTACATAACACATCACTAGCAACGGGTTCCTTATTTTTAAAGAAAGCTATTTGCAAATTTAGCATTTTCTGAATTTTCTCGTAAAATTTAAACGGAGATTCATTAAATTCTTGTTTTAATTCTGCCATTTCCAAGTTTAAGGTGAAACAATCCCTTTTATCTAAGTAAGTGTTTAACAGGGTTTTTCTAACATCTATCCAAGCGTACGTATTAGAACTTACAACTACATCTAGAGCTTGCCCTTTTATCTTAGCCAAAATTGATGAATATAAATATTCATTTTGAAAATCTTCTGGATTTTCTTGTACATAAAATTTTGAAACAACTTTATCACAAATTGAAATAAATCTACTCAACATGGTCGGTTCGCCATTGTATTCAGGAATCATGTCCAGATAATCTTTTTTCAAAGTTGGGGTTGCCATTTTAATTTATTATTAATTTTCTTATTAAATTGAATTAAAATAAACGAAATTATTTTTCTATCAAGGGAATTTTACTTGTTATTAATACTTAATTAGCTAACATAAAATATAATAATTTTCTAAATTATTAAACACAACTATTCCTACAACCTAATATTTTCTTACGCTAAATTCACATAATTTCAATAAAATTGAATTACATTTAATTATTTTTTATTAATATTGACTTTTCTTAATTCTCTACTTACAGAATCCACCATATGTTAATCCTGGGGACCTGGGACAGTATTTCTCGAAGAATTCTTCTTTTTTCATTCTTCTT
Organism: Aphrophora alni; assembly: GCA_963513935.1. Taxonomy (NCBI): domain Eukaryota; kingdom Metazoa; phylum Arthropoda; class Insecta; order Hemiptera; family Aphrophoridae; genus Aphrophora; species Aphrophora alni. The sequence goes on from OY740770.1 coordinate 33,479,693, forward strand.
TCTTCTCTCTTCTTTCTTCTTTCTTCTTTCTTCTTTCTTCTCTCTTCTTTCTTCTTTCTTCTCTCTTCTTTCTTCTTTTGGCGAGATGCCCTTTTGGAGATCCTCGGGTCTCGTATCCGTCGATTCCGGAAGATGTCCGCTCCTTGGTTAACGATTAAGATCGAAAGTTCTTATGTTCGCTAAAAACGCCAAAGTTTGTTTTCAAACGTCTTCGAAAATAGAGTCCTACCGACTGCGCCAGTTATGACCTAGTTTCGGGTCATTCGGTTTTTAAAAAAGTTTTCTTTTCTTTAAAACCGTTCTTTATTTATTAAAATACATTAATATTCACTTATTATAAAATAACAAATAATGTTTAACGTGATACAGTAATATTCATTTATTGTACACGGAGACAAGTTACTAGCTCGGAGTCAACTATGATTCTAAGTGCACAAAGGCTAACTACTTCTATTTATAACCTATGCTTACTTGCTAACACATACAATAATTATTACTGACTAAGGGATGCTCCTGGACATAACTTATATATATATTGTTAATTTATCGGTCATTTGTTTACAAATACTATAAATAATAAACATTATCTTAATAACACAATACAATAACCTCTAATGGTAATATATTATGTTACATAATGAAATGTAACAAACCCAATATTATATTATGTTTTTGGGTGAAATTACATAATGAACAAAAAGTTAAAGAACTATAAAAATAAACACTTTCTTAAGGAATGTAACATACTGACCAACTTACTTTATTTTAAACATAATTTAGTTATCAAAAGATGTTTCATAATATTTAAATATAAAATGTAAACATAGATATTTTTCTAATGACTTTAAAGTGCTTCTTTTCAATATAACTTTTTATACAACTACTCTCTCTCTCTCTCTCTCTCTCTCTCTCTCTCTCTCTCTCTCTCTATCTCTATCTCTCTCTCTCTCTCTCTCTCTCTCTCTCTCTCTCTCTCTCTCTCTCTCTCTCTCTCTCTCTCTCTCTCTCTCTCTCTCTCTCTCTCTCTCTCTCTCTCTCTCTCTCTCTCTCTCTCTCTCTCTCTCTCTCTCTCTCTCTCTCTCTCTCTCTCTCTCTCGTAGCTATCGAAAACAAATTCATACGCACACAATTGCATACACACACCCAATTGACCCATTCACTAGTGATAATTATTTTAATTAGTGTAATGTATTGAAGAAGTACACCAACAATAGTTAGTTTTTTAAAAATGGTTTCTGAATAATTTACAAAATGTATATCCACTTGTAAATTCTATAATATTTCCAGGTAAACGCTTGAAAAATCGAGCTAAACATACATGATAAAAAGGTTTAGATACAGAAACATTTAATTCATTCTGATTTTTAAATATTTTATACAAACTAAATACAAATTTTTTTTTTTTTAAATTACTTTTGCATTTATTATTTTAATCATAATTCAAACTTTACTTTGTATTGCAATGATAGTTTTCCACTTTTTCGTTATCTCATTTAGCCTATAAAATAATTTTATTCTCAACTAATAAAATAATGTTCGAATATAAAAACGTCCAGCAAAATACCTATATAAAAAAATAGTAACTGCACAAAGACTGTATTTATTTTAGCTTACTGTTATTGTTATTAATCTTAATTGCAATAATATATTTACAAAAATAAAAGATCATACCGGTTTTTTTTTAATTAAGAAGAAAAAAAAACAACATTATTACACGGATCATTTTAATAAATAAAATTAAAAAATGTGTTAACAAAATATTATTATTATTTCCTATAAAATATATTCAATTAAATAATAAGTAGTAATAAATTCTGTCTTACCTTAATAATTGCATGTAGGCGAAATAGAACTCAAAACATCTTCACAACAAACTGTATTAGAAAATATAGAATAAACATGTGTTGAATAATATAGACAGTCACAGATTTGAAGGATCAAGCAAGAGACAGAAATCAGCTCGCACGTGTATGACAAAAATGAAACATAAGCAGACACTTATCTAGGTAGAAGGCGGAAACCGATGCTTACGACTTGGCAACGACGTAGGACCCTAAACATCCTTATCGCTGATGATAATATTCGCTACGGATGCTAAATGTAACTGTTATAAACAGGATGTAGAATATCCTCAGCTTGAAAGGAGTTAAAAATGATATGTCAGTGCACGTGAAAAAAACGGATTTTAATTTTGGAAATTTTAAGAAATTAATATAAAAACATAGGGTGTAATACTAACATTTAGATATATACTCCACACAAACACAAATATACTCTTCAATTAAAGAAAGTGTCAAATGTACGTTTTTTGAAAGGAGGGCAAATTGTTAGCGGGATGAAAATATATATATATATATATATATATATATATATATATATATATATATATATACATAAAGTTTTTAATCCCCACCACCATAAAAAGTTACATAATGTAACTATCTTATAAATCTTAAAATTCAATACAGGCGTATCAGAACACATATCATTACCTTAAATAACTGAATATCAAACAATAGTAAACATATTGTGAATATAATATGTGTTAGGCAACTTCAACAACGAAAAATATGCACAGCCTCTTACTGATACTTACCATACTATATAAAACAACTCATTATTTTAGTAAGGTAACAATCATTGTTATTTGACAGCTTACGAAATAATTCGATTATTTATAAGAAATGAGCGTTTAGTATACCATTACCTTTGACTATGTTACAAGTATCAACCAACATCAGCACATCGAGGTCTTGGGCTCGAGACCTCTGTGTTGTAAAGACCACGTTATATGGTTATGACAGTACCTTGGTTAAGGTCAAATAACAATATTATACACATATTATATTCACAACATGTTTACTATTGTTTGATATTCAGTTATTTAAGGTTATGATATGTGTTCTGATACGCTTGTATTGAATTTTAAGATTTATATGATAGTTGCATTATGTAACTTTTTATGGTGGTTATGGTACAGTATGATAATTAAGTATGCATTATTGCTGAATAATTCAAATATAAATACAAATTACCTGTACAAATTTTTGTTTGGAATGCAGATGTACTTTGTTGTACTTTTATTAACTTTCACCTCCATAAATCTTTTCCCTTTTTTGACAACATGGTATTTCTGTGAATGTACATCAAACTTCGAAAAGTTTACATTTCGATTTACTAAAATAGTTTTCAAAGACTTTAAATAATCACAGAACTCACGTCTTGGTATAGTTGTTGTGGCAAGTTCAGTAACTATAATTCATATCAAAGAAGGTGATCTGACACATTTATAGTTTAAAATCTAAAACAAATATTTGCAAATAGATACAAAGGCCCAAAGTTAGTTCACATAAATTTAGAACAAACGTAATAGAAATTACCACGTTTGGGATATTGTAAATTAAATTTTTTTTTTTATATGTGTCTTTCAACTAACCTGTTTGGTTCCGTTCGATTTTTAAACACGTACAATTTTTTGATTAATTCTCTTAAATCCTATATTATTAGTAGGACGTTCAAACACAAATCCAAGAAGCTTTTGTAAATGAAACTTATACTAGATACAAAAGAAAAAAAATATAGTGTAAACTTGTCGAGAGTTTTTATTTACGCGTACTTCATTAGTCTAATATAGATCAATAATTATTGATTTGAGTATACGTTACATAAACCGAGCGGTATATAAACAAATTTTAATGTTGTTAATCACCCAAAAAACATCTTTTATCAAAAAATTATAATATTATAAATTAACAAAGAATCCTAATTTTATAAATAATTATTAATCATTGCAATTGCTGAAATTTTGAATCTAGGTCACTTATAAACTGAAAAACATATTAGAAAACGTTTACAGTGATTATTATATATGTGACGAATACTGAAATTTAGTTCGGAATATCTGTGTTGCATTATTTCTATTTGACGTATCTTCCTATTGGTTCTGGTTGGCGGTGTTTAACAGTTCCCTAGCGATACATACATCTCAATTGAAAATAGATGTGCCAAATCTCAAACGACCACTTTGTGAAATGGGGGTGAGCTGACGCAATTGATTTAACACGAGAGTGATCAGCTTACCTTCCAGAAACGGTTCTACATTTGAATGTATTAAATACAATTTATTTAAAAATCATAAAACTAGAGTTAAATCCGGTAAAACGAGTATCAAGTATTTTATTTATATTACTCTAACCATAAACTTTTGTTTGTTTTAAATGTACATAAAATTTAATGGAGATAGTAACTAGCAGATTAGAGAAATCAAGATGAAGAATTTTTTTAGTATATTGCACAAAGCATTGTAAACATTCCTAATACCACCGGTACATATTCCCATCTTTAAACTGTAATGGAATAACTTGCTAACGTTTGTTCGGGGATTTTTTTAACATCCACACAATTCAACGGTACTGAGTCGAACCTCTCCTGCACAGCATATATATTACTTTGAAGTTTTTTATGCTCATATGTACTAACTTATATCCTATTTTATACCTAGCAAATTCTCACTTAATGCAAATATCTTAATATTGGTTATTAAAGTATATGTCGCTAACCAATGCTGTAAGGTCTCCACTCCATGTCGATAAATAACATGAATTCGAATAAGCAACGGGTACTGATGGTCTCAATTCAGAGATTTATAGCAAATTATTGACATTAGAGGAACATATTTATTGTGTTATGTAATAGTCTTGGCAAAAGTAAATTTCACAGACTATGCAGGAGAGAGTTGCGCTATCCAAATTATAAAAGAAGACGTATATATAATGATAAATGTTACAGACGAACAAATCTTTTACGTGGCATTATTAAATTATATTTACAGTAAATTGAATCCATCATTACAACATTCACAGGGCAGAATTCAGAAATATATTTTTCATCTATCAGGTGAATATCAGATCAAAACCTTGCACGTAATGTAATATTTTTGTAAATTAAAATATCTCGTAATTAAAATTTGTCCAATAAAGAGGACAAAAATATATGTAATCGATGTTGTAATAGCCTCTATAAATATTTGGAGTTTAATATTATGACACAATTTTAAAACATAAGACATAAAATTTAAATAATAATAATATTTATTATTCTGTATTTATTTATTTTTCATTTGCATTTATAAATACGATCAATGTACATATTTGAATATGGAAGAGTTCTTTGTTATTGTATATCTCTTTATAGACGTTTATTTACAAAGATTTTTGTGTTTATTGTATTGTAGTTTATTTCTAATTATGTAGTTGATTTAGTAATTAATTGTTATATTATTTATAGTTTTATAAATATTGTATTTATGAGAACAGATGTTTTCTATAGTCATGTTTTTATTGCAATAGTTATGTTTATTTATATAATTTGTTTTAAGTATTGTTAATATTATTCTTTTTACATATTTATTTGACATTTTGCATGACTATGGTTGTTTGCTATCTTTTGGCAATAATGTTGTTTCTTGCATGAATAAAAGAAAAATATTTTTGTCTCTTGCGCGAGTTTTGACAATGATGCAGGACAAGTGGCCTGTTGGCCTGCAGAAGTTATTATATTTCTATCCTGTCCCCTATACCAGAGAGACTTGTTACTATCCACCACCTGTGAATGCGCTCTTTTGAATTGTCTGAGACTCCCCGCAAGCTTTGTGTATAAGTTGGTAAACTGAATACACTTTATTTCAACTATTACAATAATAATACTTTTAAAGAATATTATTTAAATATTCTTATCTTTAAAATTAAAGATAAGAGTATTAAAGAGTATCTTTTAAAATACTGATCAAAAGATTTAACATTACAAGATTTTCATAAAAATATAACTACTCTAGTCCCTGAATTTTATCTCGAAAAAACAACTATTAACACAAAATTATAGATACAAAGAACAAACCATTTTTAATTAAACAAATAGTTTGAATTTGCGGTGTAAGAAAACTTATTTTAAAAATGGATAATCAATAGGTAAATGATCTGAAATAATAATAAATAAATTTCCTTTACATAGATTTAATGCATATCGTAGAAGAGTTGAAAATGTTAAAAGCTTAAGAAGATTTGTTAACTTTATTAAAGATGTACTTTAGCTTTTACCTTATTTAATTTTAATACAATTATTAGTTACTCTAACGACAAAATCTTGTGACTTAACGACCTTACCTTTTAATTAAATCTTTTGTTTTGTCACAAGTTAAAATTGTATTAGAGAATGAGAAAAGTTGCTTCTGAAAATACAAAGCATATCTTTAATTAATGTCAGAAAAGTCGTTGTAGGGCGAAACAAAATCAAATTATAGCAAAAGTCTTGTTTCTGTAACGAACATTCACTTTACATCTAATATTAATTTAATTTTTTTCATAATATATTTTTCTTGTTGAATAATCAAAATAAATACAATTCTCAAAATAAAATATTTGAATGTGAGACTGATACCGATATAACAGAAGTGCTGATATGTATAACAAGTAACAAACATTTTAGGAATCGACTGATTCATGAAAATTATATGTTGTAGTTTATAGCGAGACTTACCATAGGAGCCAAAGTGCTTGGTTGACGGAATGATGGATCCATTTACAACATAAATTTCATCATTTTTCAACCCGTTTCGGTTCATTAGCACAATCACACTCTTTCCCCCCAAAATTCCACACCACCCTATTGCCCAAATCATCCCCTAAACCCGTTTCTCCTAAACACCCTCCCACTATCTCCGCTATATCTACAAGGAACCCATAGAAGAACCGGGAATCCTAATGTGAATCTTGTGACAGACAATATAGTTCTAGTTAAATCGATGATTTTTTTTATTTTTTTTATCAAATATTAAAATATAAAACTACTCAAATAGTGCAGATCAAGCTATATGTGTTAATGTGTGTTTATAGATTATGTATCTCGAAACTGTCAAATATTCAATTTTCGTTCAATCGTTTTGATCACCGGCTGATTACCGCAGGGTAAAATTAACAAGGATCTCAAAAAAATGAGTAAATTCAGCTAGGATCCAATACATTAGCGTTGTGAAGATGTACATCCGGAAAGTTGTATATCGTGAATGCCAACTATTATATTATGGTTCAAATGTTTTAAACAACGGCTAGGTAACTCAAGAGCCTAAATTATGTTTCTCAATAAAGGTGTAGAACCATCCAGGGCATGTCAAAGTGTTAAACCGGCTAAGGTATCTCGGAACGGTAAACGATTCTATTTTGTTTCAAATAATTTAATTACAGAATTTTACTTTCATCTAGGTATTGTAGGAGCCTGAAAACAATGTTTCGGAACCATCACTTAAAAATTTTACACCCTTCATAATTACTAAATATGTTGATATTTTGAGGATTTTGAAAATGAAAACCTTTCGCTATGACGTAGTTGATTAAGTATACGTTGAGATTACTATTATATAAAAAACTAAATTTAAAAAATACAAGTTTAAATAATAAAAAGAACATATACCAAGATCGAAAATTTTGCCTAATAGTTACTGGTATCTTTTCCACGAACACAGAGACTAACAAATATATTTTTCCACACGAATAAAAGTACTTTATATTGAACAACTTTTGATTGTGGCTTAGTCTCGATTTGGAAATTAGTTAATATCTTCGCTTAATGTCTTTTCCATGAGGTATATATGAACAGTTGGTCAATTAGTGTATTTTTGAACTTTTTTTTTAGATGAGAATAGAATATAATAAACGGTTTTGAGATAATTTGCGGTAGCCTATGTGCATTATGTAAAATAAGAGATTACTAAATCTCAGTTGTGAATTAACTTAAAATTTTGCATTTTATTTCTTTTCCCATTGTTTGCCTGTAAGTTAAAGTTACTAATAGATGTATTTTCAATACAAAACGTTCTAAAATCTTTACATTTGCATACAACCCTGTTACCAGGGGACTTAAATTTAAGAAAGGCGGAACCAAATGGTAACAATGTTTGAAAATAGAAATAAAAAAAAGACAAAGACAAATTTAGTAATTAACAAGGCTCAAGTTTATTGAACAAAAAAAGAAATTTCGACGTTTCAGATTTTATCATTTACAACTGAGAAAGACATCCTGAGACAAAATTATCATAAACACCTCATGATTAACAATATTATATTTAAAAAAAGATTATACGCCCTTAAAGTGAAATATTATAATTAAAAAAAAATTAATCAATAGAGTCTGAAAATTTATCCCCCCCTTTTTTTTTTTTAGTTTATATATTTTATAGTTACAAAATTTAACAAAAGACAATGAGCACAGCTTAACAATTAGCTGGATTATAATTAATCCAAAAAAAAAAGATAATACGCCCTTAAATGTAAAAATTACAAAAATAAAAAAAGGATGAAAAGATACTGATATTTATTTCCCCCCTTTTTTAACTTTATGAAATGATAAGTTTAAAAAAAAGGTTATATAATATTACTTATTTTATAAATTACTTAAATGCTATATTGGCCAATAAATATATATATATTTTAGATAAAGAATTTATTATAAAAAAGAGAAGTTTATTTAAAAAGAAAATTTTGAATATTAAGTTTTATTAATTGACGTCAATATTTTAATTTAGAAAATAACCTCTGGGAGGTTGTTAGGACCGAAAGTTTGCATGCAGGCTCCACCCAATAATTTTTTATATATTTTATAATTAATTACACAAGTCTACATCTAAAAGATAGTTTTTTTTTTGAAAACATATTCGCTGAAATAGATTTAGGCACATATACAATATGAGTTTAATTAGAGTTCTATAAAGTTAGTTTTTTTTGTAACATCACTTTTGTGCACGTGAAACTCTGAATCTATGTTGAAACAAAACGTGTTTTGTTAACAGGGCGAAACGTGTTCAGATCTTTAGCCGTGTTTCTTCTACCAGCATATTAGCTATGGCAAAAAACATGTTTTTTAGCGTCTTGTACAAAATCAGACATGTTTTAGCATTAATGTTCATTATTAAAGAAAATATCTGGTTTTTTGTCAAAATCAAAGAAAATTGATGGTATAACAGAAATTCGTTAAGATGGTACTTAAAAGCTTCTTAGATTATTATAAATCTATTTATATATATTTTAATTTTGTTTGAAACAAAGCTTGTATAAGACTTGCAAGGTCTGCAAAGTCTGTAAAACGAAATTTTCTGATTTAGAACAGATTTCTCCAATTGTTTTATATTTGACATTTTCAATAAGATATTTTAATCATTTAAAGTTCAACATTAGTTTGCACTTATTTCACATAATTGTTCAAAACTCAAAATGTGCCTTTACAAGGTTTTGTAAAGTATGTTTTTTAAAAGTAAATTTTTATAATCACTCAGTTTCAAAAGAACATTGAATATTAAACAAAACATGAAATACATATTTTAAATAATACATGATAATTAATAAATTATTTTAAAGCATTAACAAAAATTTAAAGTATGATAAAATCTGTAAGGTTCAGTACCTGGGAAAATCCTGTCGCAGATCACGTGAGCTTGTGCCGTAAAAAAATAATAATTTAACCAACATTATAGACTAAAACGCACAGAAACTGTAGATTAAGCATCGTTGAAGGTTGAAGCAGAATTTTTGAGAATCAAGAAATTTATTATATCTAACGTAACGATGAAGAGTCAGGCATTGTGAGTGACTACCGGTAGACTAGATAAAGGTTTTAGATCGGCTCGCTGACCAGCCGTTGTACTCTGTACTTAGATAGAGACGGAAGATAAGAGGCACGGCGAGTGGACTGCCGATAACAAAATGTAGATTTATTTTATGAATGCTACAGCTCTCCCCCCCCCCGAAAGACGGAGTTGGGGTGGAGTCAGAAAAGAGGCCAGAAGGGCCTCCCGCAAAATTTTGAAAAAGGGCCAGAAGGGCCTCCAAGAAAAGATAGAAGAAAGGGGCCAGAAGGGCCTCCTACAAGCTTCTGAAGAAAGGGGCCAGAAGGGCCTCCTACAAAATTTTGAAACGGGGCACCTGATAGAAACAACGCTTCATAATGCTTTTATAATCACCACTCTAGGGTGTAGCCTCCTTCGGCACTTACTTATTAAATTTTGAAATTTCTATAGCGTCTCAGCTCTTCCCACCTATGATTGGGATAAGCCCAGGACAGAAAGAGCTGAAGGGTGACGCAAAGGTCGACATTGCTGTGCATGAACTGACTTTGTACTCTAAGGTACGTGGGGAAAAGGGGTGGAGTGGCACCTCGGGAAACCAAGTGGAGGTGACCACTCCGGGGACCAGGGGAGGGAAAAGTGCATAGCACTAAGGACTTCAGGAAAGGTCGGACTCAGACGGGGGGGAGTATCCTCTGAGCCGACCTTAACATTTAATTACAAAAATAAATAAAAATAAAAGAAAAACTCCTGAAGCCTTTTTGGGTCAGATCATGCTCAGCGTCGTTATTTTTAAATTCCTCTTCTCCCATACGAAGAGAAATTTAAACTATTCACGGCTCTTAACAATTTCCGTGAGAAAAAAAGAATTTTGAAGGGTCTAAACAAATAATCCATTTGAAAAATAAACAAAGAAGCAGTATGAAACGTTGGGAAGTCAAGATTGTTTTACTGCACAAGGCAGGGCATGTGGTGTTTGACTTAAGGTCTTATATGTGTATCATGTGCCCCAAAAAAAAAGGAATTTAATTTAATCAAAAAAAAATTATGTAAAAAAAAATTTCATCAAAATTTTTAAGTGTTAAAAAGATATGCAAAAGAAAGTAGTAAAAAAAAGGTGTAGCAAAAGAGTAAATATGTATTTAAAAAGGTGACCCATGACAAAAAAAAACAAACTCCGGTTTTCTCAACCCTAGGAAAAACTAATTAAGGAACAAACATGTTGACCTGCTAATAAAAAGACAAACAAATAATTTAAAGAAAGGAATAAACAGGCCAACCATGTTGTCTTACATACAAAAACTGGGCCCCTATAATTTGGAAAAGCAAATTTAGCACACAAGATGTATTATTAAAGAGTTCAACATTTCAATTTACTATTAAACAAATGCCACCATCTGCCTCAACCAGTCCACCGCCATGATGATAAAATTAAAAAAAAATAAATAAAAATAATTTTCCTTCAAGATGACAAACAAAAAAAAAAAAAATTCAAAAGCAAGCTCCGTGTTCTTTAACGAGTCTACTAATCGCAGCAAATCCACTGCCATTTTAACTATTGCTGATAATAATAGATAAAAAAAAAAATAAACCAAGTAATTTAGAAAAAAATTTCTTTTAAGATGATGCAAAAATAAAAATGAAGTGAAAGAGCGAGAGAAAGACTCAAGAATTATATGTAGTGTAGTTGTTGTGTATATGTGTGTGTGTGTAAGTATGAATTAATACAGACAAGCGAAAGAAAACTCGAGAAAATTTTTGAAGGAAATTTTGAATATTTTTTTTTGTTTTTTTTTGTTTCTAACTATTTTTGGGTTTTATTATTTTTTTTTTTTTTATTTTTTTTGGAATTCCCGAATGAGCCCGCTGTCTGGATCAAATTCAGTGAATGACTAGTGTGCAGAGTATGTAAATATATATATATATAAAAAAAAAAATATTTAAGCAGACAAAATAATAATAAAAAAAAAATTTATCGAAATTGGTTTAGAAGTTTTTGTGTAAGTGTTTATAAAAATAAATAAATAATAAAAAAGAGACTATAGATTTATAGATATCTAAATATTTAAACTAAATATATAAAAAAAAAATTTCATCAGCAACAGTTGTGCAGTATTTGAAAAAGCTGCAAAACATAAAAATGAGCCTTGTTTAACAAAGATAATTTTGAATTTAAATTTAGATGGTTCCAATGCAAAATTTTGAAAATTAACTAAGGTTCCAGAATTTAAAAAATTAACCAAGCTCTGTAATTTAGAAAAAAAAACAAACTAGAATTTAAAAAATTAACCACGCTCTGCTACCAGAAACATGTTACCAGGGGACTTAAATTTAAGAAAGGCGGAACCAAATGGTAACAATGTTTGAAAATAGAAATAAAAAAAAGACAAAGACAAATTTAGTAATTAACAAGGCTCAAGTTTATTGAACAAAAAAAGAAATTTCGACGTTTCAGATTTTATCATTTACAACTGAGAAAGACATCCTGAGACAAAATTATCATAAACACCTCATGATTAACAATATTATATTTAAAAAAAGATTATACGCCCTTAAAGTGAAATATTATAATTAAAAAAAAATTAATCAATAGAGTCTGAAAATTTATCCCCCCCTTTTTTTTTTAGTTTATATATTTTATAGTTACAAAATTTAACAAAAGACAATGAGCACAGCTTAACAATTAGCTGGATTATAATTAATCCAAAAAAAAAAAAAGATAATACGCCCTTAAATGTAAAAATTACAAAAATAAAAAAAGGATGAAAAGATACTGATATTTATTTCCCCCCTTTTTTAACTTTATGAAATGATAAGTTTAAAAAAAAGGTTATATAATATTACTTATTTTATAAATTACTTAAATGCTATATTGGCCAATAAATATATATATATTTTAGATAAAGAATTTATTATAAAAAAGAGAAGTTTATTTAAAAAGAAAATTTTGAATATTAAGTTTTATTAATTGACGTCAATATTTTAATTTAGAAAATAACCTCTGGGAGGTTGTTAGGACCGAAAGTTTGCATGCAGGCTCCACCCAATAATTTTTTATATATTTTATAATTAATTACACAAGTCTACATCTAAAAGATAGTTTTTTTTTTGAAAACATATTCGCTGAAATAGATTTAGGCACATATACAATATGAGTTTAATTAGAGTTCTATAAAGTTAGTTTTTTTTGTAACATCACTTTTGTGCACGTGAAACTCTGAATCTATGTTGAAACAAAACGTGTTTTGTTAACAGGGCGAAACGTGTTCAGATCTTTAGCCGGGTTTTCTTCTACCAGCATATTAGCTATGGCAAAAAACATGTTTTTTAGCGTCTTGTACAAAATCAGACATGTTTTAGCATTAATGTTCATTATTAAAGAAAATATCTGGTTTTTTGTCAAAATCAAAGAAAATTGATGGTATAACAGAAATTCGTTAAGATGGTACTTAAAAGCTTCTTAGATTATTATAAATCTATTTATATATATTTTAATTTTGTTTGAAACAAAGCTTGTATAAGACTTGCAAAGTCTGCAAAGTCTGTAAAACGAAATTTTCTGATTTAGAACAGATTTCTCCAATTGTTTTATATTTGACATTTTCAATAAGATATTTTAATCATTTAAAGTTCAACATTAGTTTGCACTTATTTCACATAATTGTTCAAAACTCAAAATGTGCCTTTACAAGGTTTTGTAAAGTATGTTTTTTAAAAGTAAATTTTTATAATCACTCAGTTTCAAAAGAACATTGAATATTAAACAAAACATGAAATACATATTTTAAATAATACATGATAATTAATAAATTATTTTAAAGCATTAACAAAAATTTAAAGTATGATAAAATCTGTAAGGTTCAGTACCTGGGAAAATCCTGTCGCAGATCACGTGAGCTTGTGCCGTAAAAAAATAATAATTTAACCAACATTATAGACTAAAACGCACAGAAACTGTAGATTAAGCATCGTTGAAGGTTGAAGCAGAATTTTTGAGAATCAAGAAATTTATTATATCTAACGTAACGATGAAGAGTCAGGCATTGTGAGTGACTACCGGTAGGTTAGATAAAGGTTTTAGATCGGCTCGCTGACCAGCCGTTGTACTCTGTACTTAGATAGAGACGGAAGATAAGAGGCACGGCGAGTGGACTGCCGATAACAAAATGTAGATTTATTTTATGAATGCTACAACCCTATGTCTCAAAAGTAAATAAAGTTCATTGCACAGTCTTAATACAACATGTACCTAATTACATGTACAGTCTTAAGTTCATGGACCTATATCAAATACAACGTATTAATTTAGTTATCAGATGTATTTGGTATCCGTGAACTAGTGTTGTTTTGCGATCTATTAGAACATTACACTAGTAATAATTATTAGTTTTGTCGTTTATCTATTAAACGTTATTTTCTGAATTTTCATTATAAAAATAAGGTTGAATAACTATCTAATACTCAACATACATACGTACATTTGGATGTTTAATAATCTGTAGTGCCAATACTTTTAGCAAAGATATAATTTAAAATAAAGTTGTGGTTCCCTTAAATGTTACAAATTATGAAATAAATATACGTTACTGTCTCATCTCGCTTTAATTTGTATAAATTTTAATTATTGTTTTGATTGAAATTAAAATTGTTTATCGAATAAAAGAAATTGAGAAATATTAATATTTAATCGTGATTATTCGTCTTAAATCCGAACAATAGGGCACAGTAAATGAACTCTATGATGAACACTTTCAAGTTATTATTTTACTCCTCCCTATTTGTCAGAACAATAATAATTACCCTTCTACCGCAGCTGTAAGACAAACACTTGAAGCCTTTCATCATAAGGACGGGAAGAGATTCAATCTGCAGCATATGTTCTATGAAGAAAAAATGTTACATACTCGCTATTTTCCCTAAAATTTATATAAATATTAGTTTTATGATTTAAAATGTGTAGCATATATTATTAGATATAATAATTTTAAATTTATTGAGCTTTGTATAAATTTAAAAAATATAATTAGCTATTAAGGTATATTTATATTGTGTAATATATTGCTTTACAATTAATTAATTTTAAACATATTGAAATCTATGAGGATATAGTAGTTCCTCAAAAACAATACACATAGGTTTTTCTTGAGTTCAATGTGTAGTTAACAATACTATTTATAAATCACGCAAGACATGATAACTATAACAACTGACGTCATAACATTTTCCTTTAATCGAATCACATTATATATGTACTAAATAATAAAAGTACATAATTTACAAAAAAAGGAAATATATAAATTAATTTTATAATAAGCATAAAACAAACAAGATTATTATTAATGTCTGTAATATATTTCTAAAATCTCAACCAATATTTTTTATAATACCATTTCCTTAAATTTAAAAACATTTACTAAAAATACGTGAATTGATACAGTAATCGTAAACAATAATATACCAGAAAAAGCAGACAAATGTGTGTTACCCACATTAATTTTTAAGAAGACTTTTTCATTAAAAAGAACGATAAATAATATATATTACATTCTAGAACACTTTTAAATAAATCATTATGATCCCAATACCATTCATACCAATCATTAAAAATTTTATTATTGCTTTTTTTATTTATTGACGATATAAGCATTTATGTAACATACTATTAAATAGAACATTGCATCGAAGTTTACTTTTTAAGGCACTGGTAATATTATTACATTTAGCCGTTTTAAAATAAAGTTTTTTTCCGTATTTAAAAAAAATTATAAATTTTCATTGATGACGATTTATAAATAATCAATTGAAATAGTTTTATGTACAAGTTAAACCAATTAATGTCTTACATTTTATGAGAGTTACCTTTTAAATATATTTTTAAACATTCATATATTTTAAATTCAATATAGGTTAATAAATATGATACCTAAATTTGTTCGAAGGTGATAACCGCCATAATATCCAAAATATTCATTTGATACTTCATATACTACTTCACGAATAAGATAACAAGACAAAAATATCGTGTACGGCTTTAGTTTACTTTAATTTCCGATCTATTTACACAATAATAAAATATATTAATAAATATATTTAATTAATTAAATCAGTAAAATTATCAATTTATTTAAAAAATAAATTATATAATGCTGTACCAGGAGATATTTACAAATTTTGTTCTATTTATTACAATCAACTAAACGACCATGGAAATCGTTTATATTTTGGTTATACCAAAACAAACTAATGTGATTTATTGGAGTCTGAATTGAATAAAGTAGCAAAATTAAATTTCGTAAAAAACCACTATTACGCAAATATATAGTATATTTTAGTCGTTTAATACTATATACCAATTATATGTTTTATTATTTATACAATTTAACCGTATTGATAGAGATAAAATTAGAGGTACGTGTTTATCGAAGAAGCCTGAAAGAAAACACGAAACTCCTGTTTGTTTTTAGTTATAAATATATATTTTTTACTATTCTGCTAACTTTATTGTTATAGTACTCATTAACATATAGTTAACGTATTTAAATTATATTTACAAAAACCTAATTGTCTATAAAAATGTAACAAAAATGTAAATATATTTTTTAACAAGTATATATTACAATTTGTGTTATCATAAGAAATCTAGGCTATTAAACAACGATCGCCTTATTTGGAGAGTTATAGTTTTTCTAAGTATTTGGACTAGTAATTTTGATACTTTAGATGTGTGTCGTCATAATATTTGTTTATTTTTTTTGTGATTTTGTAGATATTCTTTATCTGTTGTATAAAGATTTGTTTAGTAGATAGTATTTAAACATAATTAATAATACATCATACATTTTCCACTCCTCACTGACTAATTTAATTATCCCAACATGCTGCTTCTTGTTATGACATAATAATCAACTCCTCGTTATGGTATATGTTAATAAATTTATTAAAGATATTCACTTACATCCCTTTATGTGTTAGTCACATTGATATTTTACTTGATATTGTGCTAAAAGCTTTCCTGAAGTTAATAAATGTCATGTAAATTTTGTTTTCCATTCCTTTGTTAAAATGTTTATACAATTTATAGTCCGTCAAATATCATTATGAGAAGTGCTAATTTCTGCTCCAATTCTACACTTAGAGAATGTAATTTTATTTAAGACATCTGCACAAATGATAATCCACGATAGAATAATCTCATATATGTTTAGTTAGTTCCAGCAATATATTGAATACCCTGTAGGTTTCCGGTCAAATTATATTCTTTATCCTTATTTATAGTATAAAGTAAACCGCTTCTCCATTCCCTCAGAAGTTTGTTTTTAAGGAAATTATTAAACAAGTTCAAAATAATATCCTAAATTTTCTTATTAATGCGCGAATTCTCACAACACTTACAACGGTGAGACGTCTATCACTACGGGATTCAGTATTTTAGCTTCTTTCTACACACTCTCTTACGTTCCCGGTTAGATGTTAGAACTATTTAGTCATAAAATATCAAAAACTTGCACAGTTAGTCAACATTAGGTTTACTTTAATTTAATGAATCTCCCATTCATCTACCTCACAAAAACAATAACATAATATAACATTAATTTCTATAGCACATTATTAACACATTTCTTGAATATTGTGGGTATAATATATATATCTGCTATTAATGATAATATCAAAGTTATATTGAATATGTATATATTACAAATATTTATTTATTGACAACGCTATCTCATGTTATTACTTTTGATTAATACTTCATTTTATTTTCAAATTCTGTTAAAAAAAAATATTTATTACAAACATAAACAGTATCGGATTTAAAATCCACCTCATTTGTTTTTTCTATTAGAGTTAAGGCTGAATCTATCGAAACTGTTTGCTTCGAGTGGAATTAAAATAAACAGTCTAGAGTGATTTACCAGCTTTATTTCACTTGTATTACTTTGATAAATGATTTTACCTATAAATGATTACCTATATTATTTTCGACAATCTTGTAATCGACAGATGCTCATCTCGATAAAATGTTGGATAATTTCATGTTGTGTATAGTTCTCATATTACCTAATTGTACAAAACAGAATATAATAATCCTAGTCAATAATTAATAGAAGAGTAATATAGACGTCTTACGTAGATTGTAAATGATATTTTTATTATTATTTTTTTATTTTTTGCATTGTAGTGGGTATTATCACGGGACTCCTAAGGCTAAATTCTCTTATTGTACTTCTTACATCTAAATTATTTAACTTAGTTGGCAGTTCTTCATGGGATCCAGAACGTGTTATGCCTGATCATAAATTCCTTTTGGAGGTACCGACGGTCAAAAGATTATTTGTCTTTATTGTCCCAGTACCTCGGACTTTGAAGTTTAACTACAGCCTCATAGAGCCGTAGGTTTCAGGTCGTCTGAGTCTGTAATGTTTTCCTGAAAGGCGGATGACATTTACAAGTGATATAGTAAACATAGGACAACATAATTAAAGTGTTAAGAGTTCCTCCAAGATATTTGACGTCACTAGAGAGGTCTGTGTCTTTTTCCTTACATAGATTCTTAATTATTCTTGTTTTACGTTCAATTTAGAGGAAACAACGATGGTTTTGTCAGGTTTGCCTTTAAAACCCCTATACCATACACATTTCCGTTGTTATTTTTAAGACTCGATTCATCAAATATGATAGAACCTTCACATATTACCTGCCAATTATTAACGGAAAGTCTAAACAAACGTGTACAAAGTATCACAGTTTATTTACAACAGAGTCCACAAATATGTTTAATAACAACGGAGTGAAGATGCTACACAGAGGAATCCCTCTCACTTCGGACACATCGTGTTTTACCCAGTATGGAATTGTTTGGATTTTTCCACTTCTAAACATATTTATAATTATATTCTAGTGGTTTTATCCATCACCATTAGATTTGCAGCCCCTAATCGTAAATCGTTTTAAAAGGATTGGTGTCGTAAATCCAAGTGCTAATTCTATTGTGCCTGTCAAACCTGTGATCGTAATTACCAGTTGATGTAGATTTATTTCACAGGTTGTTCCTAACAAATCTGCATGTTGAATAACATGTCTAGGATTTTCAATCAGTATCATCATTGAATCTCTATTTTTAACAACCTTCCCACTGTTATTAGCTATAAGAATGAATAACCAATTGGGGGTATATCTTTAGAGTCAGAATAATACCCCTTCCTGATTTCGGGATAAATATATTTAATTACATGACCAGACTATTTGTGAATAGCCAAAGGTCAGATACGTTCTGTCGTTTTCACAAAGATAGGCCATTTGTTACTCAGGTGTATTTTGTATGATTATAGATGAATTTTATTCTCCTTCGGGGTTTTGCAGGGATTACATTTATTAGTAGTCCTCTTTAGAAAGAAATATTTTTCCATGAAGTTTTCCAATCAGCTTGGTACACTCACTTGAAACCTTGCCAACTTAGTACCATAACAGAATCGGTCTCTAACATGTAAAAAAGAAATTTCTTGTAAAAAATCACTTTCTTAGTTTCTAGAGCCGATGTAATCAGTGTACCATCCGTACCTCTAAGAGACGAACTCTGTTAGCCATCCCGCTACAACAAAAACTTTTATATTTTAGAGTCTTTGTGGAGTGCATTTCCTTGAAAATTTATAGAGAATTTATATATATATATATATATATATATTTCTTTTTTTTCTAGACTACACGACTTTGTATAACAAGATTAGTGCACATTCATTTTAAAATCAAAGAATATTAAGAAAGATTGGTTAATAGTCTGTAATGTTGTAACTAGAGGACTTTATTTTATTAAATATATTTTTTTATAATTAAGGTGAGACGAACATACTATTACAAAAACTGTGTGTGTTTTCTAAGATATTCATTTTCCAAATTTAACTCGTTTCCGACATTGAAATAGGGTGGAATAGGGGATGTTTTCCAAATTGAAATAGGGTGTAAAGTTTGAAACTGAGTACTATAAAGATTTCATTATATTTGTCATTTCATTTCGCTACTTTGAAAACTTTCATTTATTTACATATATTTACCGAAACCTATAACAGGCTTGTTTTCTTGGAATCTGATTTCAAATGTGATACATTTTTTTAAGGTACTTGACCCTTTTATCTACTAACATATAGAAATATGTCATTTTACAATGACTTTAGCTTGACGCAGGAGAAATTTTAACTTATTTTTTAACATGTCATGCGATATTTTGTTCGGAACTCGATACACTAGCTATAATTTATGCCTTAACATGTATGAATTTAAAGTGATTTCAATAAAAATGAAAAAAAAACGCTATATCGATATTGTTAAAACGTAAAATGTTAATATTCCATCTGTTGTAGTTCCATTTTTTTTTTAATGTATAACTTTGTCAACTACTTAAAAATATGTGTCAAATTTAAAATCAGTGTCCAAGAAAACAATCCAGGTATAGATTTCAGTAAATATTTGTGCACGAATAAAGTGTTCAAAGTAGCAATGAGAAATGACATGTAGAATGAAATTCATAAAGAATTCAGTTAAAAATTTGAAAACGCATTATACAAGTCGAAATAGAAAAAAAGTTAAATTTGGAAACGATATTGTTTAAAAAACAAACAAAGTCGTTGTATTGGTTTATTCATTAAAACAAATATATATATATATATATATATATATATATATATATATATATATATATATATATTAGAAAAATAATCAGTATAATAAATAATTCATCAACAATAATAATTGCCTTGTCGTTGTGCTAAGGAGAAATATAAAGTTGTGTTACTTATTTAAAATGTTAAATTGCGTACTGAGGCTTTCTCTTTAGACTTTTGAAGATAATATTCTAATTAGTAAATATTTTTGTTTAATTTATGACCCTTCCATGATATCAAACAGTTGGATCTCCTGTTGGATGCAACTCTCCTGTTAACCCATTAAGACAAATTATTACCTTTCATATCCCAAAATCCTAGATGGTAATTTTTATTTCTTAAACTTAAGACACAAGTCAGATACTAATTCACGATGTCCCTAATATAACATAGCAAGAGTTAAAAGTTTTAAATTATAAAAAAAATGTCTTTAAGTAAAAACCTTTATAGTTTCAACATACTTTTAATATCATAAATAAAAGTCAACTTAATATTATACTGTCATTTATTTTATTGTTTTAGAATTTATAGGGGGGGAGACAGTGAGAAAAGTGGGGAGAGAAAAGTTTTGTTATATTTGTGATGCTGACGGAAATTGAGTTCCGTATTTCTAGACGTACGTAATAACTAACTGCCAGGAACTCTGAGGGTTATAACAAATGGTATGTAACATAAGACAAAGTTATTGCTTCAAATGATATTGAAAAAGATTGAGTAATATTTCTGTGTCTATTTTACATTAGGAAGTTAGTCATAACAGAATATATACTGTACACATTTTAGTTATCATTTCACACAAATGTTTTGATAAAATATCATTTTTGATATTATGAAATTGCGTTTTTATGTAATTTTATGGACAAAATGCATGTTATGCATTTTTTATCTCAACAGTTCCTATAAAAGTTTTAACTAAATCTATTCATTGCAATATACAAAAAACTTTTTTTTTTTTTTACAAAATAAAACAAAACTAAAATAGGAGTAGTTGTTTACGAAATAAACATAATTTTAATAAAAAAGATGATAAATTATAAGTTTTATAAGCACTTGATAAGTAACTTAAAGCAAAGTTTTGCTTTAATTTAAACAATATGTACATATTAAATATTTGTATGGAGTACACAAATATTTATATGGTATAACATAATGACTATATTCAAAGTAAAAGTAATGAATGAAGAAAATTCCTTATTTAGTTATTAAACGTTAAGAGTATTATTGTTTTACTTAAAACTCTAAATTATAATATTACTACCTTATAATCGATACGAGTTATTAACTGAAAATTTTTATGTAAATAAAAATTAGTTTTTAAATTTTACATATTTTAAAATGGTAATCTAATGAAATTTATTTGTCATATTTCATTTTTTCATATTGCGATTTTGAAACTTTTTCTTCAATGTTTAGAGATAATTCACACAGCAGAAAATTTATATATTCTAAATACTTCCTAAATTCTGTTTAGTATCTAGTCTTCCTTGATACAAGTCATATAAGTTACATTCAGTAAAACACTTCCATAACATGTGTCCATGTGTCGTCACACACATGACGACAAGTATATGATATTACGAAACACAGAATAATATCTTAAGTTTTAACACTATATATGGTTGTTGTTCAATTATATTTAAATTACTTTAAGTTTATACATGATAAGGCATAAACAATAGCTAACGAATCAAGTTCCGAACCAAATACCACAAGAAAACTTAAAACATTTGTTGTTTAAGTCTGAAGCTTTACACGTTGTAAAAAAAACAAACACAAAAAAATAGTTATTTGTGCAACTAGTGAGCAAAGTGGCACTTTTTTAAACGAGAGAAAAATGTTGACACACGAGGCTTGCCGAGTGCGTCAATTTTACCGAGTTTAAAAAAGACACTTTGCTCACGAATTGCACATTATAATTTGTCTACAGTTGTTATTTTGTGACAAATAAAAAACACTGAGTAGAAGTTCTGACGTCAAAACTGAGGTTATTTATGAATATTACAAATAACTTAGGTGTATTGTTGTTTGGAAAAGTGATTGCCAACTTCAAAACTGGGCAAACGAAAAATACTATTCGTGTACATACACTGTCAATCATCTTCATGAATAATTACTTCCTTTTTCCACTTTAAAACGTTGTTTTGTTGTTTATTTATGTTATTTTACATGTAAGAATTAATCTAACCTACATACGGGACGTTTCCTGTACATTATAAATCAATTCAAATAAACTTAACTTAAATTTCGTTTTGTTCGGTTGCCATTCGGAGTGTGCAAAGTAGTGTGCAAAGTAGTGGGCAAAGAGAAACTGTTGAGAAATCAGCTGTTTTGCAAACTAATTTAAATGAACAATATGCCACGTTGTCAACAACTGTAGACAAACTCATTTTCTAGAGTCAGGTTTATAACAAAATTATATCTCTATAGCAATTAATTCACTGTAATTAGCGAGATAGAAAAAAAAACATTTATATAACAATGTACAAAATTTCACTGTATTTTTTTGTAAATCATTTTATCCTAATTACATAACTCTTAGGGCTCGATCCTATTTTATTATAGTGATATTACCTAATGATAATTAAAAGGCATTACCTGCGACAATCAAATTAACATATTTTAAATCAAGAATAAACCCATGTTTTTAATTAATTATAAAATGACGGGAAAGTAATAAAATAAATAAATTTTCAGAAGGTATTAGCTCATTTTACAAGACTATACCATGAAAAATATGTCGTCGTATTTAAATATTGATATACTATTTGGTAGGAGAGGTAATATTTACGATACTTAGCATTGTTCTCTAAATAAGGGAATATAGTAGTCTTTGTAAATACAATAACAGATTACAATTATTAATTTTTTCTAACTGTTTAATCTGATTTTTAGGTGTTAGTTAAAAACATTTAAAAACCACGAATAGAGCATAATATATAAAAATATATTTTACAATAACTTTAAAATAAATATTTTTATTCAATTAAGGATATACGTAAAAATTATAGCTAATGTTAATTTATGTTTGATTGTGGTTTGGAATTTTGTGTTTAATAAGATGGTATTCACCAAACAAATGAAAGCCCAATTTTACATAAAACCCACTACACTTCTTCAATGCAATTACATGCGGACGTTTATATGACTAAATCATTATCTTCAACTGCTACATGTCCATAAACCCAAATGAAATAACTGTAGTTGTGTCATTGAAAAACTGTGTCGTCTTTTATTTGTAATAAAATATAAAATTATTTTTGTGAATATTGTAATTTTAATTACAGTAGTTTGTTAATTGAAATTTCTAGAATTGTATCTAATTACAGTTGATTATGATGGTAATGAATGTAATATATTGGAAAATGTTTACTGATCATTATTTGTTGATTCAAAAAACTCAATTTAATATTCAGCGATTGTTAAGTTGTTAATTTTTTTTTTTTTTTTTATATTTGGATTTCAATAAAAATCACTCATAGTTAGAAGTGAATTGAAAAATCGATTTTCACTTTTATCTATAATTGTGGTATCAAATAAACCTATTATATATTGAGTCTGGTACATATTAGAAGGCAGACGGGGTAATTCGATTTTTGAACAAATTGAGGAAACAATAAATGAGATTGATAAAAACTTTATTGACATAAATCTGTTTATTTTTCTAATACAATTTTTCTTCATTAATTGAAGGTATTTTTATTATATTCATTATAAATTGTCATTAATTGATACCGGTTTTAGAAATAACGGAATTCAATACCATTATCGAAAGTTTAACCATATCTCACTATATGTTCTCAAATATTTTTATTTAAAAAAAAAATGATTTATAGAAATTCATTTTAAATTTCTACATGTTAGAACTAATCCCAACACATTAAACATGTTACTCGCTTCTAATATATATATATATATATATATATATATATATATATATATATATATATATATATATATATATATAGGTGAAAATATAACATCTATAATTCATAAATTATTTGTGACTGTTATTTTAAAAGCACAGCTGATGCTAAAATTCTGGCATGCTGCTCACATTTCGAAGTGTAAAAAACGGGAAATATACAGTAAAATTAACTGCTTATATTCTACCTGTTAAAAATATACATTTTCTTCACTTTCATTCTCATAGCACCTCAAAGTTGATAAAAACGATTTTTCATCGTATGATTTCAATAAAGTGCTTTTGAACAAACTAATATGTGGGCTGATGTAACTTGTAAAAATTATTGAATAATTCAATGCGTTTTTTGAAATTCCATTAAGTAATTATGGTCAGCTACATAACATTTCTAACTGGGCTATTCGTACGTAACCTTGAGTGCTTTGCATACAGTAGTTATAAATTAAATATGATCAATCATCAGATGTGTTCAGGCCATAAGTACTCAGTCCTTTGGTACTTCATTATTGTACTAGCTTCGTCATGTGTACATGTCTGACGACGTCGTGTAACTAATATCTTATTCTGTTTGCATACCGTCCTTTCAAAAAAAGAACACACCACTTAAGATAAACCAGGAAGTTAGACAGCTTTTTTTACTTCATTTTCAAAGGAAGAGTGTATGCAACTTGAATAGTAAGTCTAAATATTGATGTAGCCTAATTCATTATTGTAATAAATCACTCATTTTATAAGGTCTATAATTATGTTTTCAAATACGTAACCGTATATGAGATTAGGATCAACCATCGTACACAATATTTTTAGCTTTTTATCTAAGAAGGTGTAAATATAACCTGTGGTTCTTATAAACATTAATATAATTGACTTTCATACTATATATGAAATATTGGCATTATATAATAGTTTTCCTATAATATGTATGTGATTTATTATTATTATGATATACATTTATATGACTAGTGTAATAAAATAATGTGTGCTTTCTAGTTAAAAAAAATATAATAAAAAGGAAAATATGCTACAATGTAATATTATGATAATTGTAATTGAAATGTATCCTATACACAAGTGTTAAATACATAAAATTAACACTCATCGTTTGCATATGTAACATAAGAAACTATTTGCGTCTATAAATTTTAATATATATATATTAACATTGTTATATATATATATATATATATATAAAGTTTTAAATTATAAAAAAAAATGTCTTTAAGTAAAAACCTTTATAGTTTCAACATACTTTTAATATCATAAATAAAAGTCAACTTAATATTATACTGTCATTTATTTTATTGTTTTAGAATTTATAGGGGGGGGGAGACAGTGAGAAAAGTGGGGAGAGAAAAGTTTTGTTATATTTGTGATGCTGACGGAAATTGAGTTCCGTATTTCTAGACGTACGTAATAACTAACTGCCAGGAACTCTGAGGGTTATAACAAATGGTATGTAACATAAGACAAAGTTATTGCTTCAAATGATATTGAAAAAGATTGAGTAATATTTCTGTGTCTATTTTACATTAGGAAGTTAGTCATAACAGAATATATACTGTACACATTTTAGTTATCATTTCACACAAATGTTTTGATAAAATATCATTTTTGATATTATGAAATTGCGTTTTTATGTAATTTTATGGACAAAATGCATATATATATATATATATATATATATATATATATATATATATATATATATATATATATATATATATAAATTCGGTTTTGTTATACAATTAAAAGACGTTACTGTATATTGAACTGAGTTTGATATTACTAATTGTTTTCATTGCATAAGTAAAGTATATAGTAATTATTTAAATTCATAATTAGTTTTATTTTATTGTATTAACACACAACATGAATCATCTTATTTCACCCACTTTACATTTAACAAAATCATTCCATTTTCTACTTTTGTAACATTCAGGGACACACTCACGAATGCGGGTTGTGATGGACACAAGCACTCTAGCTAGACCTACATTTGCTTACTTCCGACTATGACGCTTTTAAAGTATTCGAGGGGAAGCGGTCTTTATTTTATACTATGACTACTTTTATTCTTTTTTTATATAAAACAAAAGTGACGGATTTCTTTTTTTCGAATAAAACAACAACAAGAAAAGTAATTAAAAATTTTTGTTTCGTATTAAAATCTACTACATACTCAGAAATTACCATTTTAATTATAAATATGTTTCAAGTATATTAATCAATTTTAACTTATGTATCTCCAAAATACATTACAAAATTTAATAAAATTTTTTCTGTATTCCTGTTAAGAAAAGTGTCACTTAACATAATGATTGTTGGTTTAGTATCTGCTTTTTACTTCTGTCGTTTTTTAAAGTTAAATTTTTCGTAAAATTCTTATTATATTTAATTGATTGTGAAGCTGATCACACACGTTCTTGCTCCTGGACAATTGTTACATAATAATTTAAAAATCAGTTCCGGCGGATTAAATAGTCAGAAATGAATCAGTTATTTCCTGACCTAATAATAGATATATGTTTTAATATATGTAGTAATAATTTATATCGCCTTTAATATTAATTATGAAGTTGTTGATTTGCATTTATGCTTAGGTTTTTATAATAGAATTATTTTATAGTTGATTAGACAGATATATTAAAAGATTTATCATTATGGTTTTACTAATTAATGACACATCCTGAACCAAACTGTTAGTTATTGGTTATTCAATACCCTTCCAAAGCTCTTACGCCTATCCTTCTCCTTTTCAGTTTTCTCTCAATATTATAGGTTATGCAGATATTTATAATACTTCAGCTTTCAGAATATTAAATTCTATTTTTATTTTTTGTGGATTTGTGTGTTTTTTAAGTAAAATTAGTTCTAAGTTTTTATAAAAAATGTAGATTAAAAATTGCAATCACAATTAAATTAAACAATATATATATATATATATATATATATATATATATATATATATATATATATATATATATATATATATATTGGAACACAACTGCTAATGTTCAGTTCATTACTAATGAGTACGTTTTTAACGATCTGAAGATGACATTGAAGTAAATATTCAAACTAGTTATCCGACATTTAAAACAAATGAACTTAAAAAGTCAGGAACGTTACGTAGTCTAGTAATAATTGATAATACTTAAAAGCCTCACTTTATACCACATAATATTATTTTTTAAATAATCTATTTTGTATATTTAGTGTGAATTTTAGTCAGCTAATAATTGTTATCAAATTTAATAAAAATTGTATTCGAATTTGTGTGTGTTTTAATAGATTCAATGCAAATGCAAAGTTGTATAAAATAGTGGAAAGTATTTAAGATAACCAATGATTTAATACTTGTGTAAAGAATAAAGGTAATTGTGGAAGATCAATAATTGATTTGCTAGTTTTGGATGTTGAACAAAAATTTAATTAAAATATTTATTATTAATTAAGAGTTATATTGAAATTGTTGATGAAGCTTACTTACGTTAAAAGTTGAATAAGTTGCAATCAATTAATAGTCTTGAGTTATATTCAAATGTAGTGCGTTTTATTTAATTTAATAGACTTCATCACTCCTACAAAACATTATATTTGCCAATTTAATGAACATAAATAAACAAAATACAGCAGAAAGTTTAAAATCAAGAGATAATTTAGGGCAATGTATAATATTTCAGTATCCTAATAATAATTGTAAACTATATATATATATCGAGTTAAATACCGTCCACTTAGCCGAAATATATATGTCATTTTTAGCAAAAATACTGCTATACATCCTGTTAAAGGCAAACTTCGCTGTTGACACTCTCTCTTTCCCATGATCTTTAAAATTTAGATTAGATTTTAGAGTAACCCCTAAGTATTTAAATGTATTTACAACCTCAACCCGTTCACCCTCCCAATACCATTTTTCCCGCGTTGACAAACTTCCACCACGTCTAAATACCATAATCTTAGTTTTTTCCCTATTTACAGTAAATCCCCATGTGTTACAATAGATTTTAAGTTTACTAAGCATCTTTTGTAATGATACTGGTTTATCCGCAAACAGTACTATATCATCAGCATAGAGGAGTGACCTGACCGAAATATTACAAACAACTACCCCCCCACCCAACTCCTCATCCAAATCGTTCATAAACAATGAGAATAAAAGCGGTGAGAGAAGACAGCCCTGTTTTACACCGATACCAACATCAAATTCCTGCGACAAACCTTGTTGACACCACACACGAGATACAGTATCAGTATACAACGATCTCAATACATTCATAAATTTAAATGACAAACCTATGCTATGCAATTTATAGAATAGTGCATGCCTATTAATAGTATGAAAGGCCCCCTTAAAGTCAACAAAACAGCAATAGACCCTGTTGCCTTTGGTGTTCAATTTTAAACTAACAATATTCACTAAAGTAAAAATATTATCATGGGTCGAATATCCCTTCCTAAAACCCGCTTGGTTTTCATTTAAAATTTGATTTTTATCAACCCATTCAACTAACCGATTTAATAATATTCCTGTGAGCAATTTAGCATTCACATCCATAAAAGAAATACCCCTGTAATTTTCAACTTTAGCTGTGTCACACTTTTTATATATTGGAAAAATAATAGCTATCTTAAATGCTTTAGGAACCTCACTCTTATCATAAACATTGTTAAAATAATCCACTAATAAATTTAAAAACTCTATAGGAGCATACTTATAAAATTCATATGGTATTCTATCCATCCCCGGAGCTTTGTTGTGCTTGGCTTTAATCAAGACCTCTTGTAATTCCTTCAAAACAATTGATTTATCTAAAATTTCATCCTCCACGAAATACGGGGTGTACAATATATCATCGTCATTTACACATGTATTAAATAAGTTCTTAAAATGATCTATCCACTCGGTAGGAGAAATATCAGCATTAGTGACAAAAGACCCCCCTTAATTATCTTTACACAATTCCAAAAATCTTTCGAATCCTCGAATAACATTATTAAAGAAATATTCTTTTTTGTGTTTACACAAATACTTATATTTTTTTAAAGCATGAACGTAATCACACCGCACCAAAGTGGAATTAGTTTTCCGGAATAAATTCAATAAATTAAAAAGTTTTTGCCTCTCCCTTTGACACTCTCTATCGAACCACCTTTGTTTCCCTACAACCTGCTTATCTTTGTTTGTTTTGCTACTATTAAACTTAGTCCTATCGCTTGAGTCAACAGCCCCGCATATAATATCCGATATTACTTCCAATGCTATGTTTACATCTTGAGATAATTTCCCTTTGGTTAGAACCGCATTCCTAACAGCTGTTTTATACTTCTCTTCCCCCCTCATCTCCCATTTTAATTTTGGCATAATCGGTAATAATCCATTTGTTTTACTAAGGTTCATACCGTCATTTCTATCCGACACTAACTCCAATACTAACGGCATATGCTGTGAAAATATATCTTTTCCTACCATAAACGTTTTTAATATTTTTTTTACGCTTTCATTTGACATACAGCAATAATCTATCACCGACGCTCCTTGTCGACTTACAAACGTGTACTCCCCACTACTATCCCCTTCTGCACGCCCATTCAAAATTACTAAATAATTGTTATTGCCACACATATCCAGAAAATACTTTCCTTTCTGATTTATAACGCAATCCTTGGAATGTCTTTTACCCCCAACACTCTCGAGCTCCAATTCTTCTGGCAGAAACTGTTCATCGCCTGTCCTAGAATTGCAGTCACCCATTAAAATAAAGTTGTTTGTATCCCCATTAATATCCAAGAAATTAACTAATTCTGTAAAATCTGATTCCCAGTCCGATAAATTCCCCCCTGAAAGGTATACAAAAACTAAAAAATATTCTTTGTTATCGATTACTATTTTTACCAATGTTTTTCCACCAATTTTTTCAAAATTACAAATATTTTTCAACTTCTTTTTATACCCTATCACTAGTCCACCCTTAGCCCTCCCACGGACAGCTTCCCTCTTTGCTGGATCCCAACTCAGCTCAAATTCCGTAAAACAACTATCATACCTTTCAATTACAAATTTCTCCACAAAGGTCTCCGCGAGGCAAAAAATATCAAATTTTGCAATATACTTAAAGAAAGACACGTGCTTACCTTTTAATCCTGCAATATTATAGTAAAGAACAGAAAACTGTAAACAAGACAGAGGTTGGGTATATACACACACATTTTTCACACCACTTTCACTCTGACAGACACTTCTCTTTCACTTGCTCTTCTTCCCGGAGTCATCATTCAAAACCTTCATCACTAAGTCTCCCACATCGTGTCCCAGAAGTTGTATCAGCTTTTGGCTGCCATCTTCTCCTCCCAGCATCAAACGCTTATCCTCAAGTCGAAACGCGTAATTTTCCACTATGAACTTGTCTTGCACCACTAGCATACGCTTATTCGGAGCCACTTTCATTAATTCTCTCTTCAACTGGAAAAATTTTGCCCTTGTTATTCGAGTGTCTTTACAAAAATCCCTGCTCACAAAGAAATTAGTCCCCTTAAGTTTCCCAGCGTTAAACAAAACACAGTTAAAATCATGGTCGTCAGGTAGATGCGCTATGATGGGACCATCTCTTCTTATTGACCCCAAGGGATGAGCTCTATTTATCCAAATCTCACTCCTTACGCCAAGCACATTTACACAGAAATCTTTCACAATCGTGACACAATCGGCCCTTTCATCGTGCGTTAAACCTCTAAATATAATGTTATTTCTACGGTTTCTGTTTTCTAAATCATTCAGTCTATATATAATCGTAGAGTTTGTCTGTTTCATCCCCTCTACTTCCTCTTTCAATGCTTTATTTTCCTCCCGCAGTCTACCGATTTCTGTCATCAGACTCTGTATATCACTTTTTGTGGCCAACTTTTCGAGCTTTTTATCCAACAATGTGTCCAACTGCTCTATCACTGCACCCATATCCATGCTTTCTTTCAGAAGTCGATCACTTGTAGATTTCTTCACAGTCTTTGGTTCAACCAACTCCGGAGACGTCTGAGATCGGCTACGTTTCCCACCGGACGTTGTTGAAAAATACTTTTTAATATTCTGTGACATATGCCAACACCAAAACTCGCATCACGGTAACTTATTACTCGAAATAAAATAATTATTTCACCAAGCTTAATTTGAGCTAAATTCTTGCAGGAACCAGCATAACAGATAACTTGTTTTATATCATCCACACAGTGTTTGCACAGTAGAGATAAGAGAGCCACAAACTACGTCCTTACTGTTTGACTGCTCGCTCGCTACTCAATTCATTATTACATATTAATATTAGTTTTAATTTAAATTATAGCCTATATATAAATGCCATTTTATATTGCTTGTAATATATCTAATTCACCTTATACGTCGAATGTAAATTTTTGAATATGTAGACACAATTACTAAGATATATATATATATATATATATATATATATATATATATATATATATATATTTATTTATTTATATACATATATATGTAAGATATAAAAATAATGAATAAGAAATCATTTCACATAAAAATTATTTCATTACAAAACTACGATTGAATAACTAGTTAAATTGTATAAGCTCATGTTTGTACGTTAAATTAGCTTTACCGGTTTTTATCGTCGATAAAACAATTAGTCAAATTTTATGGTAAGAGTTACTTCATGAAAATTAATTTTTAATCGTCCCTTGGTATAAATTGCAACTAATTAAAATGAATTGCTTTACTATTTCATATAATATGTATTTACAAACAATATATTTACTAACATTTTATAAAAACAAATTATTATATTTTATGATATGATGTCTTTAATAGTTATTGATATATGGTCTATAATTAAGAATAATAAATAAATATATTTTTCTCTTAAACGCTCTTGTCAAACTTGATTTAGTAAACGATATTTGAAAGAGGGTAAAGAGAGTTATAGTTGTGAGATAATACGTCGTTAGTAGTGATGATAACTGCTATACACCAGCAATAGTTATAATAACTCCATAACTAGGTAAAACTTAGCCGGATAACATGTCTCAGAAGATAAAAAGGAAAGGGTAGATAAAACTGCAAAAAATGGGACCATGAGATCCTTCATTGTCCCAGAACTTCTTTGCGGAATAAATAAAGCAGTAGCAAAAGATTGTCTAAGACAATGGCTAAACTCAGAAATTGAGTAAAGATGGACACAATACTCCACGGGAAAACTATACGGATTACTGGTCCAATCAGATATGATATACTGTAATTTCGTCACTTCCATAAAGTAAATGAAACGTGAGGAAAATCTTAAGCACAGTATTAAGTCTTGGCGCTTTCAAGAAGCATCTTAATTAACACTATGAGATTATTGCAAGGAATCTAGAAATGCAGACTATGTAATCAGCTCGTAGAAACTTCGAAAATTGAATCTATTAGGGGACTATGAAACTTCCCCGATATTTTAGCTACGTTTGGAATTATGAAAATGCCCGCTCATTAAAGAGGATCCAGATGGGTCGCCTCGCAAGAACAGAAATGCTTAAATTGCCCCGACGCAATTTCGATAGTATGTGATTACATTTAACCTCAATCAAACATATAAGCCTGTAAAGGGTTAGATTATGTCCCGTAGCGTAATATGTAAAATTAAAATTTTAATATTATTTGGGCGCTTGGGGCAATTTCAGCATTTATAGTCTTGCGAGGCGACCCTTCGTAATCCTCTTTAATGAGCGGGACAGTTTCATCTTTTCAAAAGTACCAAAATTTTCGGGACAGTTTTATTACTCCCAACAATTAAGACTTAGAAGGCATCTGATTTTCATCCCAGATGCGACCTTTGTACCTACAAGAAAAATGGCTAGAATAATATAGTTAATTACCTTAGAGGTTGTCCTCAGACCGTATAATAGTTATACGGACTGAGGACAACCTCTAAGGTAATTAACTATATTATATATTAAACAGTCCAAGGCAACACATTATACTGTATAAAATGCTAGAACAATCTTGAATATAGCCAAGTGAATAATATGTTTAGTAAAAGTCGTATAAGCTCTTGGGGAAGCACCATCTTTTATTTATAATAATAAATTGGTAATCAATACCTAAAGGAGAGTAAAATTAGTTGTGCTTGTGACATAATCCATCATTTGAAGGGATGATCACGGCAAAACACCTGTAGTAATTATAATAACTCTACAACATTTGTGGGGATAGTATATATTACAGTGATAATACGAAATCCCTCTATTTTCTATAGTATATAGAAAGTGCTGTGTTTAATGAATTATATAAAACTTATGATCATATAAATGGTGACAATATATAAAATATAATAATGGACTACATTACCACATGACTCTTTGCCGTCAAATCTAATATATTGATTACTTGGTGAATATTATAGGAATTTGTGTTCACAGTAAAGCTGGTAACAGTTACAACTTACTTTTTTTAAAGATGTGGTAATAAGTAAATAATTTCATATCGCACTATGGACTCCCTTAAAATATATCACTGGATATAATTTTATTACATGTAACTTAGTTAAACTGTTTGAATTTATTCAGTATAATACTTTTATTGTGTCACCCAAGCAGTCTTTAACATATTAATAATTTATATCCGATATTAATTAAATTATTATTTTTATTATTGAATATATATTTTATAGTAGTATAATATCACATATTGTTACTATAAAAGACAATACAAAAAATTCATAATATTTTTTCTCATAAATTGCCAAATAAAAATTCCTTTTATTCCTTGTTTTTAAAAGGCACAGGAAATCATCATACAAAAAAAGCAAATAATGGAAATATAGTAATTTATTTCTCTAAATTATATGCCTTATCCGTGTCCAGTGAAGAAACATGCACATTCCTAATATTAGTCAATATTGGATTTTTTAAAATTGCAAATAAGAGTTTTACGTTCATATTTATGAAATATTTACATTTAAGTGATGTTTAAAATTATTCCCTATATTTTTTTATTAAATTAAGCAAATTATATATATGATAGGAATAATAAAGGTTGTTTGACGTTATCGATAAATATGATAAACAATCAGGTAATATAATTTTTAGTTAAAAGATATAAGTTGCAAAAATTGTTTTTAGTAAATATAAAAGTATTTCTATAAGTTGAAACCTTATGGATTTCAATCTGAAAATAAATATGGTTTTATTTCTTAATCAGTACATTAGTATTTCGGAAACATTCGTATATTATATCAAGGGTGTTGTGCAATACGCAACTTTTTATAATTTTGTTTTATTTCAGTACCGAAGAAAATAGAAAAATCTATTATAAAATTATTAATTGAAAAGAAACAATACGCATGGAGTTTATACTTAAGGCATGGTTGTGTAAATGCTGTTACAATTAACCGGTAAAAATAGTAATAAAACAATTTTAAAAAATACCATATCATAAAAAAAAATTGTTGCTGAACAAAAAACTATAAACCTAAATATATAATTAACGGGGTAATATCATAAATATGTTATAACTTGAAATATATACATATTCAAGCAGTTCTGAAAGCGAGACATTATAGTATATTAGTTATCCTAAAAATAAATTGATTGTAGGAGTTGCACTAAGAGCAAATTTTAAAACTATTGATTGATAACATTACTCCAATATATCGTTTCACGGAGAAAGGATATAAAAATGCACATATACTTAACCAGAGCTACACATTTATTGACTAATCTACTTAGCTTAATTAGTAGTATATTTCTTATTCTGACGGACATAAAAAATTCCAAATATGGAATCATTATAAAAGTATGATTTTTCGCCTCTTTTTTGTAAGTCGGTTTAAATTTGTCTTAGGTACTATAAAGTTATTTTATAAGTGTTATTTTATTTCACATAGCTTTACAATATCATTATTGAATTCATTTGATGTTAAAGTGACGTTAAACAAGGGTAGTATCATGGCATACAAATTATTTTCGTTTTACTAAATAACTTTCATATATAGCAATATATTTATTATATAATAATAACTTACGATCATATGCAACATAATTTTCTAATAGACGTTTATGAAAGTTTGTTATTTCAAATAAATAATTTATTCATTTCTATAATATAAAATTATTATACAATTAAGAAAAAAAAAGTCTTTCAGAGATATTTAAATTAAGGTATACAAAAAATTTATTAAAATAATTTTGCTAACAATGCAAATTATATTAATTTTAAGGACACGATTGACTTATTAAAAATTGATTTTTAATAAATCAATTTGGGGGACACACGATTGATTTCCCCCCCCCCCAAATAAAATGTGTTTATTTTCTGTAGTTGATTCCGTTAAAATTTTAAAATGTAATATTGTAATTTCGTAATCACGATGCAAATATTTCTGTTCATGTT
Organism: Aphrophora alni; assembly: GCA_963513935.1. Taxonomy (NCBI): domain Eukaryota; kingdom Metazoa; phylum Arthropoda; class Insecta; order Hemiptera; family Aphrophoridae; genus Aphrophora; species Aphrophora alni. The sequence goes on from OY740770.1 coordinate 33,515,278, forward strand.
TATGCATTTTTATTTACATTGAAATTGAATTCCTTGAAGTTCAACATTTTCTGAATATATGATTGCATATGCATAATAACTGACCTACTGAATTCTGTCTCTTCATTTGCATACAAGAAGGGGGTGAATATAATAATCAAATATTTTCAATTCACTTCAATTTATATTTTCAAGTCCCCTTTTAGGAATTTTTTTATTATAATGATGTTACATTTCTGAATACATGTTCTAATTATTAAGATTTAAAATTGTGTAAATTATTTTGATTTATTTCAAAGTGATTTGATTGTTATTTTTATATAAATTATTTAACAAACCATGGAACAAGTCGGTTTTATATTAGGTATATGTATATCAAAAAGAAATTAATTGAAATATTTAAAGTTATCTTATATGAAACCAAATACCCAACAGTGTCATACTAGATTTTTTAAAGGTTTTTGTTAAGCTACAAATTATAGACGAAGTAATAAATAAAAACAAACTGTAGTTAATGTTTTTTGTTTTTGTTTTTATTCCACTGCTACTGGTTGCCATTCAGCGTCAAAGAATTGAGTATATAAACAAATCCTTTGACAGTTACAGGATAGAGAATTTGTAATCAAATTATTTTCCATTTATTCTACGAAAGTAAATATAGAGTTAGCTGGCTTGATGTGTTGTTGTGAGTAAATTGATTTTCAATATATCCTAGGATTTATTGAATAAAATACAACGGCATGTCTATTGCTACAAATATATTTGATATATATGTAAAATAAATAAGTCTTCCGATACTTTAGTGATTTTTCCACATTCAGTAATTTCTCTTTTATTGTACAAAATTGTTTAATCATAATAGCGAGACTAAAAGCTGTTATCACTCGACAACTCATTCTTTGTCTTACATGATGAATGTTGTGTGTGTAAATCCTATGCTTTTAGCAGTAAAATCAATAATGTGTGTACACGCTTGCCGTGTAATTAATTATAATTAATACAAAACAAAAACTGTTCTAAACTCTTTAAATTATACATATCTAGATACTATGCTTATACTTATATAAATATATTACCTGTTGTAATTATGTGTGGAATTAAGTTTCTAAATTAAATGAAGATAGACTTTTCATTACATTCGATTTTTTTTTATATTTTATGATGACGAACTTGTCCACAAGGTAAACAAGTGAATTTTTTTTTTTTTTTTTTTACTTATTTAAAAACGGAATTGCAACATGTTAAATAAATAAAATTAATCCTTCTATTTCTAATATTCTGAATGTAAATACTTATATATTTTTCTTATAAAAGGCGTTCTCACATATTTAATATTAATTTTACAGTGATTGGAAAAAGAAATTATAGTTATGAATGTGTAATATATCTCTTTTTCATTATTCTACGTATGAAGACACATTTTATATTCGATAAAGAACACCAACCCTTTGATATCAAACTCTATTCTTAGTTCTCAAAAAAATAATAAAACATACATTTTTTTTTTTCACTACACCCTATACCTTAACAGTAATGTAGGTTTATACAACCTGGAGCAGTTTGAACTTATAGGACTTTTTTAATGATTTGAAAAACCTCAGATTTACTGTCAAAAATATACTAGTGTTTAACAAAAGTGACACGATTAAATCAATGTTAATTAATTGTTGTCAACAGATTAGAAGGATAAAGAATAACATATATATTTTAAGCTGTTAATTTTAAAAATTGTCTTTCATGAAATATCTTGATTACTTCTTCGAATATGTGGAAAAATTTGTATTCAGAAATGATGATCTCTTTATTATAGTTTTGAGGTTTAAATAATAAACACATATATCTTTAAAATATTAAATCGTGGTTTATTTTGGTTTATAATATTCTGAATTTTTGCACAAAGTAGTATATTATGAATAGATTGTAAAGCCATAACTTCATTCAAGTCTATTAGGTAGACCTTATTTTCAGATGGAAAGTCGATATTGAAGCACATATAAAATTGCAAGTAATCCATAGCGTAAAATACAAAAAAAGATATACTCTGATTTATATATTATGTACTCATTAAAACAAAATATATTATAAATTGTGACAACATGTTGACAAATTAGATACACATTATCATTTTTACACAATGAATATTTGTTTTTAGTTGTGTTCATTATATTTAAGTTTATAAATTAAACGGAGAAGATAAAACATCCCCTTCTTAATGGCATAAACACTAATACACGGTCCAAAATTTAAATTTATTTGTATTCACGTTATAACATAATTTTTATTTGGTACTTAAACAAATAAGTGAAAATTATATTTATTCAATATTATAAAACGTATATATACAAAGATATTGTTTGTTATTAACCATTTCTTTTCATTAATTTAAATTAAATTAAAAGCAAAAAAATATTGGTTGTATAGCCTTTATTTTTTTAAATACTTAATTCTCGGAAATTCGGAATGTCATCAATTATTTAATCTTTACCCATATGAGTTTCTGATAAAATTAACGCATTCATCTTCTTAACATGAACGTCAATTGCTATATCATCTGCATACGCACGTAAACTTTGACAATCGAAGGAAAAAATAGACATTAAATTAAGAAGTGTTTTGGTGATGGTTTGCAAATGATTTTCACGTAATCTTTTCAATTCAATTAATAAATCTTCTCGATGTGTTGTTGATCTCTATTGATTTTTTGGTGCGTTCGAATCTTCCACCTTTGCGTTTCCTAATCTGCCATAATGAAATTTCCAGCTCGTCCTTGTGTTTTCTTGAGTAACTAAGAACAATCATTTTATAAAATAATTTTAATAAAATCTTCAAAATAAATATGCATTTTGTAGTTAATAGTCTAGGTATGTCACCTTAAATTACAATTTTACAATTATATCAGCAATTATAATACAAACACTAAATCCTTATTTTCTCGAAATTTGAAAAATGAACATATGTCGTTATTAGAGGAAGGCACAGATATAAAGTATAATCATGTAAATATATTGCAAATGAATTTTAATTAATATTTTTAACAATGAATTCAATATCAGAACATAATAGGCTATAGTTTTATTTATCAAAATCAAAATTATAAAAGTACAATGCACCTAAATAAAAAAAGGATTTTTTAGATTGAAAATTTACTATATTTATATAGATTTAAATATATATATATATATATATATATATATGATAGGAAATATATACTATATAGTATATACACTTGGCGTGCGTGCTGTACTATTTATATACACATATATACATTATATATCTCATGATAGCAGTGTCGGTGTCACTATAAAATCTGACGCGAGTTTAATGTTTTTTGCCCATCCAAAAAGTGCACAACGTCGTTAAAGAAGTTTTCACTAAAAAAAAATAATTAAAAGTGTAATTAATCGATTTTCTTGTGCAGGCAGGGTATAATAGCTTGATAAATCAAGCAAGCAATGACTACTTCAGATATTAATGAAAAGAATGCTTTACTTTCTGAAGGAGGAACCTTTTGTTTCCGTAATTAATTTATTACTTTTAATTAATCAATTTATCTCATGAATATATTCCGTTATTACTAATCTAAATAATATCGAATATCAAAAATCGTCATGCAATTATTAGTTATTTGATGTTGTATTTGTGTTTAGTGTTTAACCAAGTATCACACTAAAATATTATACTGGCCTAACATTTTTAACTAAATTGGTAGCTTTGTAATGAAGATGTATAAATATATTTACAGAATTTCAACGTCATATTACATAATATATATTGCATTTAATTTTATTCTGGTCAGAAGGAATAAATTCCATTACGTAATACAATGATTAGTATAAAAAACAAATATGTTTAAATAATTATTATAAGGTCAAAATGTGCAGATACTGAGACGTTAAAACCGATTAAAACCACTCTTCTTAATGTAATGAACATTAATATTTACTAAAAAGTATAGTTTTTATAATAAGTACTAATTTATTTTTTTTTCTTCTAACCCATTACGAAATATACCGATTACATATACTAAACACATTAAAATGCCCATAAAAATATAATTGTTGGCCAGAATAATAAAATGTATACATGAAAATCAATTGACATTGGAGATACAAGCCACAGTGTTTTGTTTGTAACTAATATAATAAAATAAATATATTTGTTCACTGTGTAAAAACATATGTTACTAGATAATACATTACTACAACAAACAACAAAATATATATTGCTAATATTACACAGGTATGGAAAAATAAACAGTGACTTATATTACGCCTAGTAGCGAATTTATGTAAAGGTTGATAAACCACTCACTTGTCATGACATTTTCATCTCACAAATTTATTTAACTTTGAAATATATACTCAATCTTAATTATACTATAATATAAGAAGTAACTTTACGTCAACTAAAACAATATTATGAACCATTAAAAATTATTTTGTTACCTTTTATAATGTATCGAACACAAAGTCGTATTGTATTTCGCGAAGTACTGGGTATTTAAAATAACTCATATTGATTGCAATGGTTAAATACTTGCCTTAACTGTAAATTAATATATTAGGTCAATATTCCATATTTAAGTGTTTATTTTTCCATATTTTGTATCACATTGTGTTTTTAGTAGGATGAAAAAAAAATGTATGTTTTGTTCTATATTTACAAGTATTAAGTCATTTTTAATTAAATATAAATTGAAAATTCGTAAGTATTTCATTTTTCAATCAAGTTTGATAGTAACATAGAAGTTCTAAGGTTGACATAGAAATAACAGCAAATAAATCAAAATATTGATTTTAAATTGAAATATGACTAATTGTATGTACTTGTGTCATAAGCTATTTTTATCATTTATATTCATAGAACAAAACAACCTTGTTTTTAATCTCAAACCATGCTTACCCTAACACAACGAAAACAATGATAAGTTGAAATATCGTTGGTACTAATATATATATATATATATATATATATATATATATATATATATATAGATTTATGTATAAGACCTTTCGAGTGCCTAATGGTACGGGCGACGACCTATTGGAGGCCTGGAGTGCTTGAACTCAGGCATTCAAAAGGTCTGTTTTCATACACTAAAACGACCTTTTGTGCCCTCTGTATAAAGCGAAAACGTCGACGAACCTTTTGGATGCCTAGAGTGCCTGGTGTGAAATGTACGGGAGACGATATTTTGAAGGCTTATATACGATCAGTTACAAATGCCACCTATTGAAGTCTTACACGATCAGTTACAAAAGTAACCTTTTAAAGGCTTTAGTTGACGCCTGTTCCTGTTAATTTCTATTTTCTGACGCCTGTTATCACCATGGTATAAGTCATCGTGTTTTAGAGACCTTTTGAAGACCTGCTATTATTTTAAATAGAACCTTTTGAAGACCTTATGCTCTCCAATAAACTTAATTTTGACATTACTTTGTCTGAAACATTATTTGAGTAAAATTTTGCGTCACATAACAATATTGTATAGTTTTAATACAAAAAAAAAATCGATTTAAAATTTTTCTCATATCACTTACTTTCTTTCATTAATACCATTGTTTGTCAAATACTAATGAAGTAACTATTTATTTTAAATATAACTAGAGGGTACATAATCCTCTGTTCGCGGTACAACTCCCGTTCAGCCATTCGTTGTCCTCGTTTTCATAATATAGTTAACAGAATGTTAAAATATGTTACACATTATTAATCAGAAGACGAAGATAGTTACATTTATTTCTCCAAACAAGTAGGCTACGGTATTTATTTTTTCAAGTTTATAAATAAAACTATATTTTAACTAGTTACCATTTTACTTTCACACTATACTATAGTATGGAGAAAGTATAGTGTTCGCAAAAAAAAATCGATGATGAGATTTTTGTGGATATACCCGTTTTGGGACCCCCTGAGTCCAAAAAAGTGGTTTTTACAAAATATCTGTCTGTATGTCTGTATGTATAAAAAGCTAGAGAGAAAAATATTCGATCGATTTCAAACAAATATGCACCAAGCATGTCAAATAGGCATGCTTTATTTTTGTTTAAATTTGTTTAACAACAAAACACACGTCATAGTACTTTTCCCAGCCCTAAAATGTATGTTGTACTGTACAGTCCTAATTGTAGTTATGCGATTTATTAAGCAGAAAAGTGTCTTAAATTAATTCAGCAGCCTAAACAGTTACTTTTGGTAGTGTTTAACAACAAAACACATGTCATAGAACTTTTCCCAGCCCTAAAATGTATGTTATACTGTAAATATATGTTAAGTGTACTGTTTAATTTGTGTGTGTGTGTGTGTGTGTAAATAGTGTGCGTGTCTACGATGAGACAGCGAGTTTGGTCCCGCCTGTTTAAGTAGCCTATGTATAGTCCACTACAAAAACATGTATTAAGTATCAAAGTTTATTAATATTTCACTACAATTATTATTATTGCATTTTATAGTGTGAAGCATAAATATTTACGTTATTGAAGAACGTTAGTTTCCGTTAACGTTTCGTTCTGCAGGTTAGTGATAGACCTCTCACCTGTGTATTATGTTCATTTTTCGTATTTTGCGGAATTTGAGAAATTTTTCGGGCCTATGAATGACTCAACGATTGACAAATATTTTTCCCCAAAAAATCCGAAAGGTTTAAAACGTTTCAGGGCGTACAGTTTGCCAGAATTTTCGGAAGACGCAAGTGTTTCGTTAGGAATGTCGGAAACTCATTGTGACAAGATGGATAATGCAAAGGTAGGTGACACGACGCATGGACAGCTAATGACTGGGTTGAGTAACTTGCTAGATACAAAATTATCAACATTGGCTACTAAAAAAGACCTCTTAATTGTGTCTTCTGAGGTGAGAAGTCTGACGGAAGAGAACAAAGTTTTGAAAGCAAAGATAGACTGTATTAAGAAACAAGAACAGGTTATTATGGATAAGCTTAATGATTTAGAAGGTAGATCTAGACGTAACAATTTAATTTTTGTAGGTCTTAAATGGAATGGTCAGACAGACTTTAAAGCCCTTGTGAAACAATTCTGTGTGGAAGTGTTAAAGTGTAATGGCGGTTTGTGGGTCAATAGAGCGCAACCATTAGGAGCAAAGGGCAGAGCAATTATTGCCCAGTTCCCTTCAGATGACGATATTGGGTGGATCATGTCCAATGTAAATAAGTTAAAGGGAACATCTTATGTCGTACATCGGGATTACACACAGGATGTAAGATTAAAGCGAGCCTACCTTGCTGCAGTCTGACGGGAGATAGAAAAAGAGTTGGGAAGACGTCGTATGCCGTTAGTTTTTGACCACATTGAATAGAATGTGTCAAATTCACCTGGAAGGACAACACACTGATGGCCGGCCGAACGGATGGAATAGTGAAGCTGAAGGATCTATTCAACTACGATTTCTCATCTCGCATAGCGGAGTTGAGAAAGGACGGTCCAGGGAAGCTGCAACCAGGACGGACAGACGAGAATGGAGTGAAGACAACATCTTCTTAGGGACTAAACACCAATTTCTCAGGACAATGTTCTCAAACAGCTCATAAGGAGTTGGACAATATTATAGTGCCTCAGACGGTTAGCAATTTTAAAATATTGTCTTATAATGTATGTGGACTAAGAGCCAAGGTTGGTGAAGATTATTTTTTTCATTTACTAAATAAGTATGATATAATTTTGTTATTAGAAACATTTATATCTGAACATGATGAAGAGTTTATTGTTAAGAGTCTTTCTAATTTTAAAATCGATTTTTTTAGTTTTGCTGAAAGAAATGCTAATTTTGGAAGGGCAATAGGAAGTATTATTTGTTGTGTAAATTTACAGTCATCCTTTACTAAAGAAGTTAGTTTCGTATGCAAACGTAATATAAAATTAATTGAAATTAAAAATTGGTTGGTTTTGACAATTTATTTAAATTATAACAAATGGGAGAACAGCTTTGAAAATTTGTGTAATTTTATTAATTCAAATTCAGAGCAAAATTTAATAATAATTGGAGATTTTAATGGCCGAATATCTAACGAACAAAATAATTCTGATATGTATAATTATATTAATGTAACTAGTACAATTAGAGTGGTCACAAATCGAAAGACAGGATATTAAATACAAGGGGGGGGGGGGTAAACTTCTAGAATTATTCCTTAATTTTGGATTAGTGGTTTTGAATGGCAGAACGCAAAGTGATGCTGAAGGAGAATTTACTTTTATTGGGAAGATGGGTAATTCTGTAATTGACCTTGCGGTTGTATCAGTGAGTTGTTTAGAAATAGTAAATGATTTTGAGGTTATAAGTCATGCAGGATCGGATCATCTACCTATTTATGTAAATTGTAAAGTTGGTAGACTTGCAGAGAGCCAAAGGGGTGGGGATTGTATACTACCATTGTTGCCAAGAATAAAATGGACTAATTCAGATAACGTCTTGTTCGGTAAAAACATAGATAAGGAAATGTCAACCTTTGATGTCTTGAATGATAACCAGATAAATGTCAATAGCATGATTCGTTGTATCAAACAAGCAGCCCACTTTAAACCGAGTACAAATAATAACACTACGGTAAACAAAAAACAACAATGGCTTGATTTCGAATGTCTGGTATCAAGGCAGCGAGCCTTTAAACTCTTAATGCTGTTTCGCAAAACAAATTCAACTATGGTTAAAGTCGCATATTTAGAGGCAAATAAAAACTTTAAATCGTTATGCAGAACTAAGCGTAAGATACATTACAATATGTTGTAAATAGTTTGGGGCAAGTTAAAGATGCAAAACAATTTTGGAATTCTATGAAAAGTTTTAAAAATACAAAAAGCAGATTAGCTGGAAATATTAGCTGTGTCGAATGGGTGGAGTATTTTAAAAATCTTTTGAATCCTCTTATTGTACCAAGGGATATTTCTTATACGGAACAGTATATTTTCGACAATGATCTCGACAAGCAATTCAACCAGCAAGAACTGCAAACGATTTTGGCAAAATTGAAAGATGGGAAGGCTCCAGGTTTTGACGGAGTACCGTATGATTTTTTTAAAAACGGCCCACGGTTTTTAAGTTCAAAGCTATTGGCTATTTTCAATAAAATATATATGGAAGAACGCGTTCTAGAAAGTTTTAAAAAATCTATAATTTTTCCCTTGCATAAAAAAGGGGATGTCAATTGTGTGCAAAATTACAGAGGTCTGTCATTTATAGATTGTATAGCGAAAGTGTTTGCTAGTTTATTGCACAATCGATTAAACAATTGGGTACACAGTCATCAAATAATTAGTGAATTTCAAGCCGGATTTAGAAAGGGTTATTCCACCATAGATAACATATTCAACTTAACTAGTATGATTCAGTTGCAACTGTCAAAGAAGGGGGCGAAACTGTATTGTTTTTTTGTAGATTTTTCCTCTGCTTTTGATACTATTGATAGAAAGGCGCTGTATTTTAAGTTATCGTGTTTGGGTGTTTCTTCTCATATGCTGAATATTATAAAAGAGCTTTACAAAGGTACAACATCGGGAGTGTGGTGTAATGCGGGCGTAACGAAATGTTTTGAAACTAATATGGGTTTGAAACAATGCTGTATTTTAAGTTCATTGCTATTCTCTTTATTTGTGAACGATTTGGCTGATATTTTAGATGGAGGATGCGATTTTGAAGGGTTTAAGGTCAGTGTTTTATTGTATGCAGATGATATTGTTATTCTGCCCCCTACTCCTGGTAGTTTGCAGAGTATGATAAATAAACTCGAAAATTATTGTAACAAATGGAATCTTCGGGTTAATTTAAGTAAATCTAAAATAATGGTTTTTAGGAAAGGGGGTCAGTTGTGTAGAAATGAGAAGTGGTGGTACAAAAGGCAACGGGTAGAGGTTGTCAATAAATATAAATAGTTAGGTGTTATACTTACTCCATCATTGTCATGGGAAACTCAATTTAAGGACAAATCTATAGCTGCAAAATATGCTATAATCGCGGTATGGCACAACCTTTTAGGTAACGAGAGGGTCCCACTTAGTGCCAAGTTTATATTATGTTTTAATTCTATTGTGAAGGCGATTTTATGTTACAGTTCCCAGGTCTGGGGCTACAAGGAAAGCGATGAATTGGAAGGGGTATTTAGATTATTTATAAAAAGAATATTTAAGTTGCCAAATAACACCCCAAATTATGTCTTGTTTTTTGAAAGAGGGTTTGAAAAGGTTTATTTGTATACATTGAGAATCCACCTGAATTTTCTTTTAAGGGTTGTAGCTTTACTAAAGAATAGATTGCCAAACATTCTTGCTAAACAAATAATAAAAAGTGGCATTTACTGTTACCAGGAGTGGAAAGTGTTAGGATATAAATACGGGATTGATGTGGATATGAGCAATATTGATAGGCTACGGGAACAGATGCTTAGTGTTATTGAAGCGGTCAGAGTTACTTGGGAGGGAGAATGTTTACAGAGGGCAAGAAATGCGACATATCATAAACAGTACCGGGACCTTGACTTTCAACTCTGCAGTAGACTTGTTTTATTTGATAAATATGATATACAAACAATAAGTTGGATCATCAAAGCAAGGTGTAACGATAAAATATGGTTATGCTCCTTATGCAACATAAATGAAAAGGAGAAGGTTTACCATTTTATTGCTCGCTGCCCTATCCTAGCCGATATAAGAAATTTGTGCTTTTTCAAACGCAGTTTAAATAGGGGGAATTTTAACTTTTATTAAATGGGAGAAATTGGTGGAGATTGTGTAAATTCATAAAGATTGAATGGAAATTTAGATGGGAATAATAAATGAATTTAATTTTTAACTGTAACAGTACACAAAATTTTGGTTGGGAAGGGGGGTTACACCTAAGTTCTTGGAAGGATTACTGTAAATCTATTTATATATGTAAGTAATTTTAATTGTATAGCTGGTGCCAAATTAATTAGTTCTGTAGTAATTTATATTGAATATTTTGTATAATTAATTATATGATTATATATGTATGGGTGCACTGATGGAAGGAAGGTTATATACACACAGGTCTATATGTGTAAATATATGTGACTCATAGTATAATTTTTAACTATATTGTTTTGTTTATGCCAACCCAGCTGACGGTCAAAAAGACCATTGCTGTAAAGTACTCTGTAAAGAAAGAATATTATTAAGTTTATTTCATTTTATTTTATCTTCTATAATTAATTAATTGTGAATTTATTTTATATTTTGTATGGAATACATGTCAAAATAAAGTACTTTTTCTATTCTATTCTATTCTATATTCTATTCATAGTACTTTTCCCAGTCCTAAAATGTATGTTATACTGTACAGTCCTAATTGTAGTTATGCAATTAAGCAGAAAAGTGTCTTAAATTAATTCAGCAGCCTAGACAGTTACTTTTGGTGGTGTTTAACAACAAAACACATGTCATAGTACTTTTCCCAGCCTTAGGGCATTTATTGTCTGGGCATTGAAAGACAAGAAATTGAGATATTCGGCAAAATACACTGGGAAATCCTCACACTTAACAAATATCATAAACCACCTAACTTATAGAAAGGTTTTGAACCCGAACGGCCATAAAGGACCACCGGGTTTTCACTAATTGGTTCTGTTAGAAGCATGCGTTAATGACATAATTATAAATATAAGTAAATATGTTTTTTTTTCACAACCACTCCCGAAATTACACGCCCTTACTACATGTAAAAAAAAAAGTTTGCTAATGGCCACCTTAGGATCGTCACGTTTAGGGAAACAGGTAATACAAATTTTCCCTAGGCCCTTTAGTGGAACCGACCTTATTAACCTATCTTGTTATTTGTGCTTTAGATAATAGTATTAATACATACAACTGCTATATTATAAATTGCAAATATACAGGATGCCCTCGAAATCTCTGGTCCCCTTTTGTGGATTTGTTCCTGGAATCGAGACAAACAAATTTCACAATATAAACATAGGTCAACGGTGCTTACTTTTTCGTCTGTCTGTCTGTACGTTTTTTCACAAAAAAAATCATATGTATAGAACGGTTTCACCAATTGAGTTCAAACTAGACTTGAAGTTATACCTAATAATGATCTATTATAAAAAAAATAAACGATTATATCCAATGATGCGTTTAAAAATGGCGACTGTTAAAAATGTCATACCTAACAAACTAAAAAACCATTTATTTTGTCAAAAAATTTCAATACATCTTTGTTGTAGCACTTTTCAATTTCCTATCGGAAAGTGTAATTATCAAAACAAGTGGATGAAGGATAATTGTTAAGTTAAGGATTATAACAGCATAATATGTACACACAAATATATTGTTGTGTTTACTGTGTTGGTATAAGATGCCGGGTTGAACAAACCGATTATTACACATAACTTAACTATTATCCTTCATCCGATTGTTTTGGTGGTTACACCATCCGATACGAAATGAAAAGGGCTACAAAAATAATTTGTTGAAATTTTTTGTTAAAATGTAGGCATACGGTTTTTGGGCAATTCAGGTTTTAAATTTTCAAACACCTTATTGTATATAATCGGTTATCTTGTTTAAATAGATCATTGTTAGATTAAACTTTGTGCAAAGTTTGAGCTCAATCAGTCATATAATTCTCTAGATAAAAATTATTTAGTGAAAAAACAAATTGGTGGCTATGGGGAAACAAAGCTTGTCCGGACCCATGTCTAATTGATTTTTTTTCTCATTCTTATGTGCTGAATCATATCCTAGAATATTGCAGAGTAATTACAAAACATCCTGCATATACTTAAAAATCTTATTAAAATTATGCAAAACATCCCAATATTGTGATTACGTACGCTGTTATTATCTTTAACTTAACTGTTATCCTTCATCCGATTCTTTTGAAGTTACAACATCCGATAGGGAATTAAAAGTGCTACAAAAAGGTGTCTTGAATTTTTTTGTTAAAATGTACTGTTTTTGGGTATATTAGGTTAGAAATTTCCAAACGTTCGCCATTAGTTTTATGACACTAAGAGACATTTTTAAATATATTTTAAATGAGCCTGACGTTTTATCTTTTCGGGAAAATCATTGTTTTTAAAATTCCTTTAGACTTAAAGAAAGCGAACACTATCCCAATTCATATTGCCAACAATTAAAAATAGCGTATGCCTTTTACATTTTAGGAATCTTGATTATCTTAGCAATAACGATGCCATTTTTTAATTAAGATAATTAATATTACTACTGTTACATATTAATTGTAAACAAGTGAATGGATCAAAACAATAACGAACTTTGTCTAAGAACTGTTTCTTGTTAAATAAGAAAGTTTGTGTGTATGTATATATTGAAGCACACTTTAAGAGTGTTATATAGGTAAGGAATTTTTTTTAAAAGTAATAAATTTAAAATGGATGAGTCAGAGGTGGGAGGCACAACAAATTACCTGACGTTAAAGTTGAAGAAGTCCTGGAAAATATTTCAAAGTTTTTAAACAATAAATCGTACTATAGCTCTTCAACAACTCGAGCAGAATATTGGAGAACTCAAAAATTCCAATAACTTATTTCAATAACCTATGTATGGTCAAAGTTATAGGCTTCTTTGGCGCAGAAGGATAGCACTTTCGTAAAGGATCTTTAATTGTGGTGTCTTATATTTATTTAATTTTAGCAATAATAAATGAATTACAGTACTGTAGTTATTAGTTAAAGCACAAATTTGGTAATTTCCCTAGTTCACAATATTATCCTGAAAACGGAAAGATAGAGAGCCAGAGTGAAGTCTATAGAGGACTTTATTTTTATTATATAGAGGAACTATATTAATCTTTGTTTTTCTAAATCTTAGGTAGTTGGTTCGAATCTAAATCTCGTTATTATTATTTTTTTTAATAAGCCTAAAGATTTCAATTTATTTAGGAAAGGCTATTTATAATACTAAATTAATTACGATTATACAAAGAAAGTACGTTTGTTGTTTTTAAGACTCGTGTTAAATAGAACAATGTTGAAAATACAATAATGAGACACCGTGAAAATAATAGAGGTTGCAGTTTTACAAGAACAGAAAAACATCCCCCCCAGCCCACATCCAAAACAGAATCACGGACGCATGTTATTCACAATTATCATCTCATCAGAGAATAAACTATATTTCCGTTCGCACAGTTGGTTTGTTTACATGTAGGGCTATAGGTTAGTCATCGACATTTGAAGAATTGTGGCAGGAAGTAGTTCTTCCTTCATTGGAACACACTGAGCATTGAGTTCAGATTTGATAAACGCATTTTTCATGTGACGTTTTACACGAGATTTGAAAATGATTTCCATTTTAAAATGTTAAAGTCGTATATATTGAAAACTTGTTAACCTTATAAAACAATTACAAGAGAGTAAAAACTTTTATTTGTTAATGACGAACAATATGGTATTTATATTTTTACTGTAGCAGTAAAAGAAAATATATTTGAACAGAAAAGGGAAAATTGCATCACAAATATTATATAATTTTAACAACAAATAAACTTGTGCTCTATAAAGTAAGAATCGGTTGACATTTGATGGTTGGAGAAGTGAGGGGTTGGTTTTGAGATTGTCTAGATAAACATTTATAGTTAGTTATAGAAATTCGAACAAACAATATTTTGTAGTAGCAAATTTAAAAAAAATAGTAGAAATAGGCTGTGGATAACTAGTTATGACTCACTTACGGTGAGTAAGGAGGGAGTACTGCAACGTTGTCACATGGTGTGTTTTTTCTACCTGCGCTCATTCACTGTTTATTTTACAGTTGGACACAATATTAATATTTGCCCGGTCGCAAATTTGACTACATTTGTATTCAGGAACTTTACAACTATATTTAAAATATTTAATAATGTTTTTAATTGATTAAAAAAATACTATTATTAGGTCTGGAATATGAAGGACAAACGTTTATTTATTGTTTACCTTATTTTTGAGGGTCACTCAAATTATAAAATCATACTATGCCACGTAATAGTCAGACTTTTTTATTTCTAGAAATGAATAGAGGTGTAAGTACGCCTTTGATAAGTTATGTTGTTTTTCAGAGACAAGAACCCTTAGATGCCGAGGATCCCCCAAGAAAAAAAAACAAGTGTTATCCATTTAATTTACCTTTCTTAACGGAATTAATTCAACAAATCGGTCGGGAAGAACACCCTGGATAAATTGTATTGTTTTATATAAACTGTTGTTTCCTAAGTATTACATGGAGAGAAAATTGCACTTCACCGTCCAGTAGTACAATAAATCAATGATTTAGGCAACTCAAGACATATATGTAATCTTAACATTCATTTCATCAACCATGATAATTGATCTGGTGATAATCACCCTGCTTGTCCAGAATTTAGAATAAATTTAGATAGTACTCAACAAAAAAACCTTTCAAAAAGGTAAAACTTTCGTAAGTATGACCTTGCGTTTTATTCCCTTTAACTTACTCAACACATTGTTACATTTTCCTTTTCCTTGTATCTGAAGTAATTTAATAAATAAGGCAGCGAAAGCATGAGAAATCATACTGGGGTGGGGGTTGTCTCTGAACACTATTCCAGTGGGCGTCATATCACCCCACATTTGATTTATTAATAAATTCCTAAATACTACCATCTTGGAAAAGCAATTTTTATTAATAAACCAATAATATAAAATTTATTGAGCATATATTATATTAATAATCATTTCGAAGTTGGATTATACAAAGACTTGAATATAACTTGCATAATATCATCAACAACCATAAAATAGAATTTAGATTTTTTTAAAACGTAAGTGAGCAGTTAAAAATCGAAAATTCAATTTAAAACTTAAAATATTTCTAAAGAAGATAACATGAGCAATATTATTTTATATTTTATTTACAAGTTAAAGTTTTTTCCAGCTTCAACTACTGCATTTTCTAAGTTTAGACCTTGACTTTTATGAATAGTTATTCCATAACTATTGCAAATTGGAAATTGTTTTCTTATTATAAAAGCATTCCTCATTAATTGAAATTTAGATTCTATACGTTCTATAGAATATTGTCTTTTATTGGTAAGTTCAATTTTAATAGTGTCGACAACATTATTATTATCTCTTGTTACAGAAATAATAGTACCTATTGTACCATTAGCCAAGCCGATAGAAACATCAATATTTCGTCTTATCATAATTTTTGATACAGCTTTTATTTTAATTACTCTAGCTAATCCTGCAGTTCGTGAACTACCCGCTTCATCATTCATTAAAGACTTTATTCTTTTTTTGTGCATATTCTTCGCTCGAATTGTATCTTCGGCAACAAGCTCAATTTCCTCGGTATTAATTTTTTTTAACATAGCATCTTTAAGGTATCGCACATTTGATTGGTACCTACTTTGCCAACAGTATTTGATGGCAAAGTATTTAGAAAGTTACAAAGTTAAGATATTTCCACTTAAAAGTTTAAATACATGATTACGCATTAAGGAATATGTATAAGTAATATTTTGCGGATCATGACCAAATACTAATGAAGTGGCAAATGCTATCGCGAAAACGCCACAATCAACTCCATTAAGTTGCTGGGCTACAGAAGGAAATATAATCTTTTTCATTTTTGTTAAAATAAAATGGTTAAAGCTTTTTCAAAAAAATTTTAAAATCTGCATCTAATGTATCAGATTTTGAAGAATCATAAATATATAATAACTTACCATCGTAATAGCTACATAACCAATGTTCAGAATTAGAAAACAAAATTTGAATATTTTTTTCACCCTCAGCCATTGGTTTGATTTTTGAAAGAACTTGAAGTCTCCCGGTATGTTGAGGCTTGTAAATAGTAAACCGTAAAAGTAGGTTATGAAATCTTTCAATATGATAATCATTTAGACGTCCTCCATTTTTTATGATATTATAATCACAATTGATCATTAAATATTGAAGATGCCAAGAAGGAATTTGAATTAAATGAAAAGGAAAGTTTTTTATAGAACGCTCTCTAAATATACGTAAGAGAAATTGTCGCATATAATTATTATCACAGTTATATCGCACATAATCTGGTCTAATACCATGTACAAGACATGTCGCAAAAGCAATTGCGAATATACCACAATCACACTCACTCTGAAGTTGAACTTCAGGTCACTTAATAGTCTTTCCAGATTGAAAATAAAATGGGTATAATTTAGCAAAACTAATCTATAAGTGACTATGATCTTTCTTTTCATTTAATGAGTCATAAATATAAATAGTTTCAGTGTCAAAAAAAAACTGCACACAAAGTGACCTCTGAGCATGTCATCTTCTGTTAAAGGCCGAAATAAAATTTGAATTCTAGATCTATCAGGAGAAGCGGGAGTAATCATATCATAAATTTGTAATTCTTCCATTCCTAAGAAATCAGTATTAAAACATTCTTTTATTAAATCGCTGAAGCGCTGTATATGTTCTACACCTAAATATGCATCTTTGTTAATAATAATACGTTCAAAATCTTCGTCACCAAAATCTAAAGCCATGCTAAAAATTTCTGTAGTCTTGTTTACTTTTTTTTTTCTTTCACAAAAATAATATTTCTTTTCGTAAGTATAGTATAATAAGTAAATTTCGAATAAATTCTTATTTCTTTTTGTGCAATATATATTTTTTCTTTTTAATGATACTTATATAAAATTTCATAATTTTATACTTTTATACAATTTGATGCTTACGTTAAGTCTAAATAGAATACCGAAAATTTCAAAAACTACCACTATGTTAATTATTTCTTCCTGTCGCCCTTATAAAAAGATACCTGTGAAGAAAAAATAAAAATGGTCGATAAAATACGTAAATTCTCGGGTGGGGATAAGTAAGGTAAACTACTGGTTTTCTTGTAGAAGTATATACATGCTAGAAAAAGTAATTTGTAGAATTGTGGGGTCCATTGTGTGGTGATTACACGGACAATGGGTGATGCGCGCGCAGATAGCCCCGACGAAACGGATGGACTATTATTTATTTAATTACTATTTATTATTTCGGAAGTTGTATAAATGTAAAGTTATTTAAAGTCAGTTTAGTATTTCAATATATTTTTGTAAAGATTTGACCTTCGATAAAAATAGTGTTTTAGATTGTCATTCAATCGCTTATCAGCAGATAAGATGTATGGCAGGATGCTAACAGACATAAATATCTCATGGTTCTAAGCCAAAGAAAATACGATCAACTAATTCTAATCTTTCTGCTGCCTAATTTAAAGTAATGATTACGTTCTGATTATTCAACTAAAATCACTTGCATTTATTTTTTATATTTATAGCCATGTATGTATATTTGAATTATTATGTATGTCTATATATGTATTCACAGTTATTTCGGCATAACCTTACGACAAAAACTTGTAATATTTAACCAAACAACTTTTTAACCAAACCGAGCTTTTTTTTCCGTTCTGGGCTGTGAAAGCCACCTTCAGAGGCCTCACCGGAGTCGACCTAAAGATCTTTTGCCGCCCCAATTTCCTTCCAACACCCAACTAGTGATACCCGTCATCCTTATGAAGGAACAGATACTACCAATAGGGTTATCTAGGATGGTTTCCATCTCTTTCCCCGGCAGGCCTAGAGAGTATAGCCTGGCTCGTCCTAATGCCTCACACTCTAAAAGAATGTGTTCTGCGGACTCTTCAGCCAAACCACATTTCCTGCAAGTATTGTCTGCAGCAATCCCTATCCTGTGTAGATGTTTTCTGAGGTGACAGTGGCTCGTTAAGAGCCCAACCACCCACCTCATGTTATCCCTTCTGAGAGAGATGAGTTGTTCAGCATGTTTCTTGCTTGATCTAAATAACCTTTTTGCAAGTCTACTAGTGGTTGAATTCGTCCAGGCCCTATTCATCCCCTCCCGTATCCACGTATCAACTGCTGCTTTGGCATGTCCATAGGAGATCCCGAACACCAGTTCCGGGCCCACGAAAAGGGATTCTGAACCTGACCTGGCTAATTCATCTGCTCTCTCATTACCATCAATACCTGAGTGGCCAGGAAACCGAGCTTACTATTTTGATGAAATTATTTTTATTTTTCATTATTTAGAAATTATACCGCGACTAATTACAACCGACACTTTTTTTATTAGCATACCTTCTTTCTTCGGCGACTTACCCGAATTAACGCTGAATCCGAAATACGTTTACTAAATATTGAACAAAATTAATTTGTTTTCCCCCAAAAATTATAATAGTAATTCCAAATTAAATTATAACGTTACGCATCTCTTTTATTTCTACTTAGGGTATCCCACTTAATTACTGACCTAGACTGCGTCGCTCGAGGTCAGATTATGATTTCCTTCTTTCGTTTTGATTTGACCAGCGTGTCAATTTACGGTGGGAGACCTATCCCGGAGGGCCCACCCTTAATATGTAACGGGAAATTAGGGGAACCTCGGGACTCACAGTCCCAAGACTGAAATCCCAAAATTTAAGACAATATTATGTATTTTTATAATATATATGTTAGCCATATGGTGAGAATCGAAGATGCGTGCGCACACATACTCGCATCCAGCGTTAATACGGGAAGCGTCGTGTGAATTTTTTGGCTGAAGAAAAAAAAATTTTTGTCGGTAAACCGTCAAATCAGAACTTTAACTTAATATAACTTAATAACTAGCAATTATAAGTGAAATATTATTCTTTTAATGATAAACTTAAACGTTTTTCTTACATCTTATAAGTTCAAGGGGCTTTTTGAATTTAAAAACAGTAATAAACTAGAAAACTCGCATAAAATTCAATGTATATAAGGGTGGTGGTTCGCCGGCCATACTTACATCTGGCGGCTATTGCCACCATCAATTATGTTGTTTTACGATTACGATGAGAATTTTTAGACTACGATGAGATTTAGTTCATAATAATAGGTCATTAGAAGAGTGTAGATCAATATGTAAACTGAATACCTCTACAATAGGAATATCACTTCCTTATTTTTTTATAGTCATTCTGTTCAATATGATGCGGTATTGTTAATTGTTAGTGTGAAATACATGAAAAATGTATAGTGCAGCCCGGAGTTTACACGCGAAAGACAGATGTGGTTGGAGCGGAAGTGACGGGGGAGGGGGGGGAGGTCAGTCAAAATAACAAACACCTCCAAAAAAAAACGCGCGAACATCGATCTCTCAAAAAGTCGTGAATATGTCTAAGGTATAAACCCAGGCATTTGTAAGGTCGCAATAATGGTATCTTTATATCAAGCACCCAAAATGCCGCGAATGCGTTTAAAGTATAAGCCAGGCACTGGAAAGGTCGCAATAGTGGTATCTTTATATCAAGCCCCCAAAATGACGCAAATGCATTAAAAATATAAGCCAGGCACTGGAAAGGTGGTAATTGTATACACGGTATAACATTTATACTCAGGCACCCAAAAGGTGGCCTTTATGTCTGATCGTATAACCGCTCCAAGGTCAGGAATCGCCAGGCACTCAAAAGGTCTTATACATGTATATATATATATATATATATATATATATATATATATATAAAGTTGTGAAATTTAGTCATTGCATATTAACATTAGGTTTATAAAAATATTTCAGTATAATAAATTTGAATTTAGATTTTAAACAATAGTAGGAAACGATGAAAAAAATAAAGCAGTACAATCTGAATAACAAAATCTCAAAAAGGTTTCTCTGTGAACAAATTATAAATAATATTCCCTGATTCTGAACAATAGAAAATTACCCACAATTATTAAAAATTAGCAGTTAGTTGTAATATGCGAAACATAGTAAACAATATAAAGATAAAACGAAATGACTGTTAGCAGTTGATCTGAACACTTTGTTAATCTTATTATATATCAATAAAAAAATTCCTACTACCTTACACTCCATTTATTAATTTACAATAAAAGACTATTAATTACAAGTTATAACTGTTAAAACATTTTCTATACAGGCAGATGTGTTTTTTCAGTTCCCTTAACGCTACTCGTGTATTACCATATCTTTTGCTGAATTTAAAATAATAGGAGTGTCAGAGAATAATAATATGGTAGTGTATTAAGCGTTCTCAATTCTTAAATTACTAAACTCCGTACTTTATATTTGTATAATTCCTAAATATAACAACGGGGATAACTAAATATCATGTTAGGGATATTACTATAATTATGAAAATTATAGATTCAATTAAATAATTATTATAATAAAAAACCTTTCAATTATCAAGTACTAGAATACTTTTCCAATTATAGTGCAACTCCATAATATTTAATTAATTACAACAAATCCAATTTAAACCTAAATTTCTAAATTAGAATGTATTATTGCAGATTGTTTTTGTATAACATTTCTGACCTCTGTTGTGGAGTTTCGTTTCCACCGATGACGTCATTTAATACAGTAATTTCAAATGTACATAACAAAACATATTACAAGCGTTAAAGCAAATTTAATATCAGTATTCTTTATTTGCTTTAAATACACGTGGGAGATGCAAACAAATATAACCCCTTCTACTCTCTCGGGGAGATGATTGTTTTATAATCGAATATTTACTGAAATATATGTATTAAACTGTGAGGTGCTTTTACAATATATAAATAACACAATTTACAGTTTAACACGTGTCTTAGTGACATGGTAACTGTATGATTCAACACGAAGTTACTTGCCGAAAAATTGAGTAGAAATATATCACATAGATAATTTATTTTTATAACTCAGAGAGATTAAATTCAAATTTGACCTAAATAAAAGGATCCCTATATGATAAATAATATGTTTATATAATTCAGTAAACGAAATTAATTTTAAATGTTACACTCAATAGATAACATACTTGTAAAATATAAAAAAATACAAATTTTAATAAAAATAGTGACATTGTTTTTTTTTTAATTTTAATTTTATTGCACTTTTATTTTATTAACTTTTTATAATTGTAATTCACACATTCCATTCATTAATACAATTAGAGTGTATGTAAATATAATCATTCATAACAAATAAAACCAATCTTCTCTGTCTCTGTCGTATTGTGCCCCCTTCACACATTACTCCAGTTACGACACTTGTCGCAGCCAGACAGAGTATAGTTAGGAATTTAGATTCTTTACAATTGGCCCACCAGTTTTCCTGGATCCTGGGTTTGTGGGCTTAACGTATAATATTTTACATACAAAATTTTATACCAACCGTTTTATGTTTTGGTCATGCTCCCCAAATTCGTGTAAATTTTGATTAGTTTCATATGTTGAACTTATATTTTGTTAATCAGATTAAAATAGTAAACTTTTATCGAAGAACGACTCCTAGTATAGACACATTTATCAAATCTCTGAGGTAAGGTAATACATACTACCTTAGAATAACAACTGAAAACGGCATTACAAGCCGACACGTATATTTAACGATACACATTTATTAATATTTAAAATCTTCCAAACGAAACTCCTCCTAAAAATATAATAACTTCCTTTTTTTGTGTGCTTTACTTCAATATGTACAATAAACGTTTCCAAAATGATATTTACATTCTATTTAGGGATATAAAATGGAGTTTATACCAATTCAAAATTATTACTGATTTGCATAATCGTGATTAAGAAAGTTAACAAATTACGTAATACGTGTAAATGTACCCTTTATCAATTTATTGAATTAAAAATACACATACATATAACCAATAACAGGATTTTGTTCAAAATCATAATATCCTAATAACAGTCTAACCCATTTTGTTGATAGGTTATGAAATAATAATTAGAGTTGAACAACTCTAATGTAGTTGATACATTTATTATATTCCAAGGTAAAATATTCAAACTTCATCTCAATGTTAACTAATTGTTCCACAAACTCGATGAACATCCATTTATTAACTGCATTGAAAGATCTTCAAAAATTAAAGAGCAATCAATTGAACAATCGTCATGGTATATATTGCGTACCAAACAATAATCTTGACGAAATTCGATGGATGTTCATTGATTGCAAGTTCATTTTGGACTACACAGCACTCTATAAATTCTGATTTCACACATTTCCTTACAAGTGAAATTACATCTCATTTGGAGTATGTGGTAGAATGAATATATGCCCTCAAACATTGATGAATCTGGTACTATTGACAGTATTTTCTTATACAAATGAGTAATGATATTGACCATCATCAGTAATTTATTGGCTTTTGCCATGTCACCTACCCATCCTGTTTACATTTGAATATTCCATTTGATGCCAGTTTCTGTGTTATACAAAAAACTCTGTGTTTGATTAGAAAGTTCGAACAACCTAATTTAAAACGCAAGAGTTTATTGGTAGAAGCAAAGGAGTTAGGAGTCCAATAGAATTTGCTAATAAAACACCTCCCCCCATTTCAAGACTTTTTACAATCTTGCCTACTAAATACCTGTACAAATTAATGTAAGTTAACAAATAACATGCATGACCTTAGGAAATACATGAATGATATCCATCGACAGCAGTTTTTTTATCACACATATGCATTGATGTGTACTAACCGTGAGGCTAGTGATGAAACTCTGGTAACGCGTAGGAGGGAAAGTCGCAGATTGTGGTGAAAGCTTTACCACTTCCGGAGTACCGTAGTCAGTGGCTAAAGATGTACTAGCCACCCGCCGAACATCAGTTCGATGCTATAGAGTATATACAGTTAAATGTACAATTATTCATTGACATTCTATCATTAAAAAACTTTTATTTGTAAATAATTATAAACCTATTTTTTGTTTCTTTTTTCAGTTGTAACATTTGAGATATCAACGAAGAAACGTGAGTTTAACACAGTAATTTAAAATGTTTAAATGTTAACGTTTAAATTTGTTGTATATGTGTTTAAATAATTTTGAAAAAGTGCCACTAATTATTAAACCAATACCATAACAAACAAGAATGACCAGGTTTGATAATGCCTGAATAATAGGCGAAACATTGTAACCATTAGGGAAAAAAAACAAAGATGGATTGTAAGCAGTTGAATAAAACATAACTTATTACACATGCAGTTCATTAGGGAAATCAGTGATAATAAAATATAATAATATACGATTAGATAAGAGATATTATATTCACATCACCATTGTGTATTTGATGTTTTACTAAAGTTTATGTATAATCTCCTACACTAACATGGGAAGCAATAGAGTCGAATCGTGTCACGGTGTAGCTTAGCTGCGTGTTGAACAAACTTAACTCAAAGTTTTGTTACAAATATAAATTACAAACTTTCTGGAAATCGTAAAATAGACAAAGATTATTGAATGCTTTTAGATTATATTATTTATATATTCCATTGCCTCATAAAATATTAACTCTGCATGACTTATAGGTAATATTGTTTGGTTCATAAATTGCAACTCTTTCCGTTATCAAATAATAATTTAAAAGAAGTAAACATTGAAAATATTTCAGTAAAGTCGTATATAAATGGATTTTTCGGCAGTTGTTTAGTTCTCGTAAGAGTTAGTTATTACGAATTATTACTTTTGAGTCCCATATTGATTTTTAAATTTATATAAAGCTATATAAATGAACTCTTATAGTATTTTTTTTTTAAATAACGATTGTGGAAAAGATTCATTGACTGAAGTTTTACATAATATTGTTACGTTTATTTAACGCAGTTATTGAATTCGACTGATAGCTTATTTGGCAAATGAAATAGGCAGTCATTTTAGTAAATGTAAGATAATAACTATTGTAATTAATACAGCTCACTGTTGTTTGTATAACATTAAAAATTGTCACCATTCTGTATTATTTATATCAATTTCATTCCTTTATTGAAATTAAAATTAAAATTAATCTTTGAAATCTTGTGTAACCTAAATATTAAGAACACTTTGTTATAAAAGATCCTTTGTCCTTTCATAAATATGATGTTATTACAATTATGGTGGTTTATTTGGTTAATATAAGGCTATACGTGAAATTGTTGAAATATCATAAACCTAATATATTACCAGAGAATGGAGAGTTATAACAATTTTTTCTTTGATCTTTTGTGAGCGTAAACAGTTTTATTATATTGGCGTGTCACTCAGAAATAAGCATAAAAAATAGTATAAACGTCCAGACTCATAAAATGGCTTCAGTTTCATGACTTACAAATGTCAAAATAAGTAAATCTACTGTAGTAATAAAGCTTAATATAGAAGGGAAAAAAATTAAATGCACTAATTTAAAAAAGAAAAAAAAACATTCATTGTTGATATTCAGATACAAAGGGATGAAATGCAAAATGTGGAAGTAGAATGTGATATTGAAAATGCATTTTGATGGAAGACTGTTGTGGCAGGAAGTGTGATAAAAGTAAAAATTTAAAAAATACGAAGTGACAGGCTTAATAATCAACTACATAAATATCATAAGGGAGAAAATTATCGGTTATATGAAAGAGAAGAAAGAAACGTTTGGACTTGACGTCCAAATTTATGCTAAAGGTTGAATAAAATTTTATACAAAATACAAACTTTAAGAGATAATATGTAGGTATATTATTATAAAAGCTGAATTCTCTTGGATAAAAAACAATAAAAATGACACCCAAAATTTATACCAAGAAAATAACGTGTCGTTAAATAAAATCTTTATAGAATATTTATTTAGTCTTGCAATCGGAAAATTTAACACGATATAGATGGTAAAATAAAAAGAAATGAAAAAATATGTAGAGATATAGAGAATAAATTTATGTGAAAATATTTTGTATAAGCGGTGATCTTTAGTTTTGAAAATGAAATATTTTTTTGTTTTAAAAAAGACCAATATGAAGTAAATTGGACATTCAATGGATGGTAATATTTAAATAAGTAAGACGGATTACTTAAAGTACCATGAACATTTTTCTTTCTTTATGTTTTCGTCAAGAACTGGCAATATTGAGAAGGAAGGATATTCAAATAACCACGTGAACAGTGTTTTCTATAAATAATATATAGCCTGAGGATAAGCGATTTTATTTATAGATGTAGTAATTAATATCTCAATATATTTCCTAAAATATACTGAGAGCAAAATGCCGAGAGTTAAATACAATAGCATTTACGGTTACAAGTTTCATTCAATGTCTTTGATTTTATAACATAAATATTACAAGTAAAATATGGTAACAGAATTTGAATTAAAATACTGAGTTGTTCTATTATTACTGAAATATCTAATAATTATATTTTAATCAATAATATTCTGTATATATATTCTATTTTAATATTTATTATAGTATAGAACAAATCCTTTCAGGACATGGAGTTCATTACTACATACTTGAATGAGTAAATTGTTTTCAGAAATGATTTCTAGTTAGTTAATAGAGGTTCACATTTGTTGGCGTGATATAATAGTTCAATGCCTAATATTTATTATATGTGTATATTTTCTAGCATAACCAACAATAGTGTACATTTTATTAAATTACCTATTTTATAGATTACTTGTAGTGAACAATTTTACAATAAAAACAACCTATACATATTTTTTAAACTCACATAACTTTTGCTGGGGTATGATATAGCTCAATACACAGTTTGTTTATGGAAATATTCACTATACTTTGTTTGCCTAGAGCATAAACTAAGACAGCTAGCATTATGTGAAAAATATGATATTTTCAATTGTCCTACATTTTATTCTTTAAAAAGGTTAAATACTGTACATTTAAATTTAATATATAGTTACACCAAATTATTTTATTGTAATTAACACTATAGATACACGTGTTGTAAACAACCAATTAAAATTTAAATACTCTATACATGATATTTTGCTTCGTATATATTATAAAATGTTGTAGAAGACTCAAGTTTCGTTATATCAGCAAAAACGTTTTATATTTAGATTGAAAAAAAAAGAAGTTATTATACCAATAATTCTTTAAACATCCAGAGCAGCATATTCTTCTTTACAAGATATAATCTCTTAATAGTGCAGTGTTATTCTTCGTGTAGATTTTCTAACTAATAAATAATGAAGGGTTTGACAGTTTTGTACATTGTATTGTGTTTCTAAGAAAACAATACCTACATACTTCTTAATTCTCATTTTGTAAATAAAATTATGACACCATAATTATAACACCCATAATTTAACACAAAAGTAGCATATACAGTTATTTATATAATCTTTTATGGATCTCAGTCCCTTCTAATATACAAAAACCAGAGTACAATTTATTTCGTTTCATTAAATACTTTAAATTAATTTTTTTATTTACTTTCAAAAATAATCTAACAACTTCACTAACTTTATTTTCAAATAAACATCTATTAAAGAAAAACAGCTGATTATAGCAAAATGTATAAAACAAGTTGTTTTTATATAATCTAGTCAAGTAAAATATAATAACAATATATGTCACTACAGAATACTATTTTAACAAGAGGGATAACTAACTATAAAAGTCATAACGTATAACCGAAACGTTGGTATGAGACAAATAATAACTTAATTATCTAGCCATACAGACACAAAAAATCTAGAAATTACAAATATATCACATTGCCAAATAAAATATAAAAAGTAATATAGAAACGTTTTACACTATAACCAGCCTCATTTATAATTTACTCCAGAGAAAAACTGAAGTAATTTAACTTTTGGATTAACTTTGCAGAATTGTTTAAATGAAGCTTTCGCGCATACAAAACACCAGTGTCGACACATATAAATAGTTTCCTAAGCTACTTGTTTAAGCTGCCTAAATCAAAGTAAACCCTTGGATTGCTTTTGTAAAACGCAGAATAATCACCAAGGCTTTGGATGTCGTTAACGATTTAAAATAAAACTCAAAAGCAAGTTTAAAATGAATAACCATGACTTTCAAGTTTGCTTATTTTAGTCGTGTCGAGCAGATACTGAATCTAATTGTAAAATATACATTGTCAATAATTTTTAGTACTCTTTCACAGTTTTGTACTAGAATGAATAAATTTTAAACAAAAAGAATTTATATATATTCAAGGATTCTTTAAAAAGGTAGCATCTTTATAATACATTTTAATATTCATATATTTATTTATTACCTAAACCGGTAGCTCAGAACAATCCAAAGACATTTATCATAAATTAAAATTTTCTTTCTTCCTACGATAATTGAAATTATATTTAACATTTAATGAGAAATTCGAAATCATGTTTTCTCTAAAATCACTGTAGTTATTAATATAGTATTAATATCGTGTAATTCTAATCATAGTTTATTTAATTATAGAACTTTTTTTTAATATTATTGCTAAAGCATATACAAACAATATTGTTATGTTCAGTTTTCAAATTATACTTACTATTGCGATGTATATTTAATTTGAACCATATTTAAGCTTCCATTGTATTCAGCTTCTGTTACATTCTCAAAATACCTTGGTTTGAGTACGTCTTCCTATAATTACACGGTCCAAAGTTAGGTCAAAAGTCAGGTCAAAAGTCTTAAAATATCAAATAAATCATTCTTAGTGAGTTACTGCTTACAGCTTTTTACTTATTTCTTTCGTGACGTGAGTTTCCCTAATTGTTTAAGAATCTTTAAACCCGAATCGATAATGCTAGTTGATATACTAATGTTGCACTTAACCTTTGACATTTGTTCACAATAATTATGCTTTAATAAAGCGCTATAATTGCACTAACAAAAGCTTCGTTAGAAAAACGTTGTTTGCGTTCATTTCATATTTATTATAATAGAGTTATGTATTACTAATAATAGTTTTATTATTACTTGTTTATCATAGCAGAACAGTGCATTAGCAGAACAGAGCATACGTTAATCTGGCGAAGAACAGCCATCATGTGTAAACTAAATGCTATCACGGGTCCAAGATGGAAATCTCAAAGAGGTTTAGATAAAAGAGGAAGGGTTTCAATGGGTCATACAGGTGGTACAGCCCTACAAACTGGTCGGTCTCGTTGGGCCACTGATGGTGCGGATGCGCATTCCCCCCTCTTCGGAAAAAACTCGTTTAACATTGTTGGGGGGGTGGGGGGTTAGACGTCTTTGAATGAAAGGGTGATATTTGCAAACAAAATAGAATTTGGTTTGTCAAAGACTTAATAATGGACAGTACGGTCTTCATCGTAAAATAAAACAATACTGCCAAAGGAGAACAATTCAAAAACATATTTATTGAAAAAAACAATAACAGCAAGGAAACCAATAACAGCGTATTTTTTTGTATGTTTAAATATGTTTACGAAAACGAATTGTGTGTAACATATTATTAAAAACTTTACCACACATCAGTACAAAAAACTACCTAATACAGGCAATATTTTATAAACTATTGGAATAATAATTGATAGGGAAAATGTTATTTAATGTTTAATTATAATGTAGAGAGTAATGTTAAGTAATATATATATATATATATATATATATATGGTTGAAGGTCCGTGATTTATTTAGTATCAAACGTTTTTAAAGATTCAAAGAGAGCCATACTAATAATAGATACTGTTTTATTTAAACAAAATTATGTCATATAACTGTTAAATACCGGTTTATATAAAAATTACACAATATTCAAAATCATACGTAAAGTAACATATCATTTGTCCATGTGCTTGTGTTTTGAATGTATGTATATGATTATTTCAACAATTTATTTCAAAAGATATATTTTTTTTCTGTTGTAAAGTTGAATTTGTCTTTATTATTTCTGTTTATTTAATTTGTTATTGTTTATTTCTATGTCTTTATACAAATCTTTCGTTGTTGTCTACATAAAGAGTTTTGTTTCTTTTTCTATTTTCGTATCAGCACGGAGCAGTGGAGCTATTCTGTGCAGCAGAAGACAGTATTAAGATGTTCCGATATGGTGGTTTATATTCATTACAGCATATAATAGATACATTTTCTCAATTGTTATTTTACACATTACATAAAGTTTTTGTTAACATATTGTAAAAATATTCCTTGTATATCTATGACGTAAACGTCACTAGATCATTGCATATTTCAAAACATAGCGACAATATTTATATAATTGATTAATCCTTATGTTGTTTTTATTTTCTTCAGAGAGAGAAAAAAACCATTTACTCCTATCTCCACCTCTTTAGACGACCCGAATATGATTTACGTATAGAAAATTAAAAAATTAAACATTACTGTAAATATAAAATTTAAAAAAAATAGTTGTTCAAAAAGCTTCTTCCAAAATATGAATTAGCTATAATTAGAAGTGTTTTACTTAGGACAAAAATAACTGTCTATTCACTATAGTATATTATAACATTCAACATAGTCTATTCATAAATATTTTACAACTACCAGAAAAGGCTTTTTACAAAAAATAAATCAAATAAAAAATATGTACAACAACGGAAACATCCACAGTCTTGAGTATAAACAAAATTATTTGAATAGTTTATTTACAAATTTTGAATCATTCTGTAAAGTCAGTTTTATTTCTACAAGAACATGTATTATTCAGATACATACTTTGTTTAAGCTGAATAATTGTTATATTATTTGTTAGACATTTATGTATGTATTAATATGGAAGATAGTGGATAAGGTAGTTGCGAATTCAAAAAAAAAATTACACGAATATGATACATTCTATTTTACTTTACTGATAATCCCCTGTAAAATGTAATGACAGAGACTGTATATAATATTAAATGAAATAATAAATGTACTTACTTGTGTCAAATGTATATACAAATAACAAGCAACTACAAATGGTTTCATAAATTCTCAATGTTTAAACCACTTGATTATGATAAATACAATTTTAATCTAAGAGTATTTTATGTAAATAAAATGCATATGCCAATGATACGTAGCTGACAGCAATATTTAAAATATAAAACATTTCTTTTTGTTACTAGGATAATTTCTTTTTTATTGTATCAAAACCATGCCATATGTTTATATTTATATGGTCACAGGTAATTTACGTTTGGTGATTACGTGTATTTTTGAATATGTTTTAATTTTTAAAGTAAACTCTTTCCCTACGAAACAAGTAATACAAATAACGCAAACATTCTCAAAAAGTTTAATCCCAATGTTCGATAAACTTAAAGTTTTTAAACTACATGTTAATAAAAATATAATTTACTATTCGTACTCTAAGGGAACTAAAATAATATATTTGTGGGGAAAATAACTCAGTCAATCTTTTAGCGAAGCTTTAGAGGCAAATTGTTTATAATTTATGAAGATATAAAGAAGATTTATGTTGCGCTTTTTATATTAATCATGAGACGTCGTGGACCATGGGAGTGGTATTATTTTGCACACAAATGACACGAGTTTTATTTTACACGTCATTTTTAATATTTTTTTTTTTTACGTTTATACTACATATTTAAATTAAAAATACAAATTAAAAATATGAAATGTTCCTTTGAAAAAAGTAAATTATTTAAATATAACTTATAATAAACAAGTGATTTTAACACAAAAGTTTTAAATGTTGTAGGAATACTAAACCGTCAAGAAAACATTTCCATGTTGTAACACATTGTTCTTTGTCTTATAAATTACTCTAAAGTAATATGTAAAATTGTTTATATTTATGTAGCTAATAGTGAATACTACCACTATTACTTATTTGAACTACGTTTTAAAAGTTGTCAAATAAACGGATAAATATGGTTATATTATGTATTAATGATTTAAATTTCATTATGGTATCAACTATTATTTCAAAATTTATGAACAACAGTAATTATAATCAAATATAATTTTATTAAAATAATATAATAAAAAATTTATAAATGAAATATATTTTTTTAAACTATTCAATGTAGACGTCTACACATTTAGTTCGTCCCTAAATATGTAATTTGTTTTGAAGTATCTAAAAAATTTCTTAAATGAAATTTTTTTTTCATTGATAATTTGTTTTTCTTTTTATATCAAACTATCTAACAGTTCAATAATTGGTATTAGATACTTGACACTTTCATAAATACAAAAGTTAATTCTTTAGTAAACTCTGTATGTTAGATCTGTTATAACACTATGTTGACATTGTCTTTTTACTTGCTCTAAAAGACAATTCAAATATTCTGATAATAGCATATGATTTTAGAGTAGATCGAAGAGTTTTTTTTTTTTTTTCAATTTTTTTTTCACAAATTCAAACCAAAATTCACAACAATTAGAAATACCTTAATTTATCTCCATACTTTCATCTTCAAACACCATATCTTTAAGTTTAGACGTAAAAACTACACTTTAATAACAACGCCAAAATACTTCTTAGTTTATCCAAAATATGCATTGATTTTAATAATGGGTGTCTGAGCATGGAGAAGATTACTTATCTGCATAACGAAAATTAAATGTTTTTAATGTTTTTTTTTACTTTAGTAAAATCAGCATATCTAGAAACATTGTTTGGTTTTTTAACGAAATCCTATTATTATTAATAGTTTAATAGTTAGGAAAATATATTTAAATTAAATTATTTTAAATATATTAACAATGGATTAGAAACTAATATTTCTTTTCTACTAAAACGATATCTATCTATATATATATATATATATATATAAGTTTTATATTTTTAAATAAACTATTTGTTTACCAACTTTAGTCAGTGGTAGTCATCCTTGAACGATACATACGTGGCTACATGTACACTGCCACAGGTAGCATCTTCAGGACAGTTAATTAAATTCCACTTATGGAATAATACCCATCGAACGTCATACAATATTTAAATATTTAAACGGACATGGTTACTCACGTATTAGGAGCAGATGATTTGGATAACATCACTACTCATGACTTCAAGTTTTAAACCATTTATAATTAAAGAGAGAATATCATTTGATTTTCTGTTATTACGTTAATATTCGAGTATATAAACTTGTAACCGCATATCGTAAAATTATTTTATTATTTGTATTTAAAAACGACTATTGTGTAATTCCAAATATCTTAATTATTTTAAATTATATATAAAAATGAAAAATATATCACACCAATCCCCCCTTTATTTAGCCATTTCAGGGATATAGTATTTCCCTGTAGGATTAATAAGAGTATATTGAGATATTTCATGAAACTCTTCGGATTTATCAGATTTAGTTTAAGAGTGCTCAATGATTTACAAATTGATTAAGAAGTTTCATTGAAGTGAAATTTTCCGTAATAAGAACCGTGACATTTTGAATACTAATGAAGTTCTTATAGTTACCAATAAACACCTGTTTATATTAAATATGGTAACTATTGAGACCTATTCTAAATATATCCCTTGAAAATTATGTTTTCATTAAATTCACGTATTGATAATTGACAGCATTTAGAATTTTTTTCAAAGTATTTATAAAGTTACAATGGCGAACATTATCTAACAATTTATAAACTGTGTGCATTTCAATTTGTATTATTCGTACCATGTTTACAGTAACATCTAAAACAAAAATTCAACTTAAATAAATATATGATTTGTTTATAAAAATTATTTTCAAGTTTGTAATTTGTTACATAACACCAACGAAATTATTACGTTATTCAATAAAATTGACTATATGCTGTTTTTATATTTTATTATAAACTTTATCTCTCATTGGCTTTTGGTAAATTTTGAATGTTTCTTTAATCGAATAAAATGAAGTTATTCATAAATTTGACAATGTATTTTATGTAAAGAAAAAATTCGAAATGTGTTTTATATATTAAAGATTTGTCAACCCAGAAATGTTGGACTAATGTATAATGATTGTTCGGCAGAAACATGGTGGAAACTATAAGCTTAAATTTAACTATTATGTCCTTAGCCTATAATTCATATAACATTCAGCTTTTATTATAGAAATTGTTCATTATGCCTAAAATGAAATCGTTAGTAACAATATATTATCTCACCTAACCTTCTACAATAAACTGTAATGTTTGAAATTCTGTTTCGGAATCCTTAAACTATCTATCATTTATCCTTTACTCAGTGAAATTTTAACAACCATGATATTATTTAACCACGCTCCGGCCACGATCTCTAAATTAAATAAATCATCCAATACATTATTAAAATAGTTTTGCTATTTTTTAAAATAATTATATTACTGGTAATTAGGTCGAACAGATATTTAATATTTAAAAGAACATGAATGTAAAGTTATTTGATATAAATTTTAAGCCCCTCTCACCAATAGAAACATTCATGAGTATAATATAATCATATAATAATAACACAAATAAAACTTCTCCTGTATATTTATTTAAAACTATATAGAGTCCTGTTAGTTATATACTTATAGATACACGTATTCGAGTGTTACCTGTATTTTGACAATAGTGTGCAATCATCGATATTCGACCACGCATTATCTGCTCGCATACCTATACGCCTTTATAATTTCTTAGATTAGTTATTATTTTTATTTTGTTATATTACAATAGATGATATAATGAGAGTTAATACGCATTTTGTTATAATATATTTTGAAAAAATACTTGGTTTTATTATTAAGAAACTATGGTACTTACGTATTAACGCCACCTCAGCAGAAGTTGCTAATGCGCATGCGCCAATATTTGCTTACTTTGCGATATAATTATATATGTCACGACAGGTTTGGCCAGGTATATATATATATATAATCCCCTGGCTAAACCTTTTTTAAGTTTATTGAAGTTAATAATTTGAAATTAGATCATGGATAAACATGAGCTTTAAAAGTGAAGTGCCGCCAAACTACGCCTAATTTTTTTGCGACAAATCATAAAATGAAAGTATATGAATCTCAAAGCTGAAAAAATGGAATTCTGCTTCCCTTAAATCAGTTTGCTCTTTATTGGCGCATGCGCATTAGCGCAACTTCTGCCGCGGTGACGTTAATTACGTAAGTACCGAAACTATCATTCTCCTTTTACTTTATTCCTGTTAGCTCAATCAATTAGGGTCTTACGTAATGTGCTTCATAGGTGGATATTCTTGAGGTTAACTAGTCGGTAATTAAGCTGGTTAATGACACGCCTAAGCCAACTAAGCTAAAAACAGTATGAGTAATATAAACAAATTACCGTGAAACTTTAAAAAACAGACAATATAGCAATATATGATTGTTCTCACATATACAAACTAATGTAAATCCTATTTGAAAACTTAACAAGACCGTCCGATGCATAAACCTTCCGCACTAAAATCTGCTATTGATTACGCGCTCAATCAGTTTGGATGTCAATTTGTAATTACATTTATATTTTTAAAAAAAGGTTTCTTAGGCAATAAAATTTTGACGTTACAATAGAGTATAATTTATTTTATTACTTATTGTTTAAAGTTTTACATATGGTGCGATATTGTTATAAAGAAGAGATGTAGGTAACAAATGGAAAAAAGAAAATTTTACAACCACGCTCGAAAACTCCATTACACATGATATAATAATCAACAGTTAGATAATACTAAGTTCGAACGATTAAACTATGCCATTCCCACCAAAACTGTTAATTTAATAAATAATATCTTCTACATTTTAGCCATTAGTCAGAAAAGAAAACAATGAATACCTTATACTTAATTTCGGAATATCAACTTACAATTTGATTTAAATAGTTGTCGTTAACACAGTGATTTTTGTATTAATGAATATGATCCCAGCAACAATGTTTTTTTTTTTTTTTTACTTCTTTTTTATTATTTCTAACCAATGTCAACATTATTAATAACACAATAATTATATAAGGGTCATTGTATTAGTGTTATATGTTATAATATGATGCGATAACTGTCAATGTAATAATAAACTGTTAAACATAATTGTAAGTTGTATGCCGCAGATTTGATTATAACCATATGTTCAAGTAACAACTTGTGCTAATAAAGTTAATTTTTGTTAATATTTTGCAGAATTTATTTTACTTGCATTCGTATATGAGTCACTTCATTGCATTTTTATTTATTTATTTTTTTTTTGTCAAATTGCGAATCTTTAAAATGTTGCATATACCTTACATTATTATTTCATAAAATGAGTACTTGTACAAAAGAATTATCAAAGTTCTAAGACAGAATAAAATAATTGTACCTACCATAAAGTCCATAATAAAAGATCATTAATAAATACTCCATTACTCTTTGTACTCCATTAACTTAACCTTGTGTTTGAGTATTACGTATAATTACGATATTTGTTACTATCTTCACTTACCTAGGTGAATATTATGATGAAATTATAACTAATGAGTTGTGTTATATATTATTCATTGGATTCAATATGGCCAGTTTGGGCTGTGATACAAAAAAAAACAAGCTTACATGGTCTGAAAAATCAATAAGTTTATTTTCATCTTTCTTAATTTTGTTCACTCATTCCATTATTTTTACGTAATACTTAATTCTACAAGTGAGTCGCTTTCTTACACAGATAAAATAAATTGTTAGATATCAATTAAACCTGATTGTGTTCATATTTTCATTTACAGAAGATAATCTAAATATAATACTAGAAGGAATAAGTCAAACAGTGAAGTATTGATTTTTCTTAGTGTAGCTAATTTGATCTTATTAAATATTGAAACTTATTATATTGAAATGTTTTATCACGTCAGATAATACGTTAACTGGAGGATCGAAATTTTAAAAAATAATAAAAACAAAAAAACCAGAAACATAGATAATTTTAATTATTGGATATTCTTGGATTCTTATGCAAATTTTAATCAGATTTACGCCTACATTATACGCGTTGAAATTTATTTATTTTTTATTATTTATGGTTTTTCGAATATTATTTTATTGATTTCATATAGAAATCAAGATTTTAATTTCAAGTACCTCCACATCTTTATTTTCGTCATTTTAAAATATTGAAAAATATCAATATTTCATTTTCATTATTTAAAATATTATTTTATATTAGACATATATGAATGAAGTGAATTGGAGTAAAGTAAAGGTTCAAGTAAAGGAGGTAAAAGATTAAATGTACCGAGGCATTGTCTATATTGAATTTATATGAATTTTATATATAAACATATATGAAAATGTAATGAGGTTATTTTTCTCATAATATAAATTTTCTTTAAAAATATTATGAAAATGAATTAAATTTGTTTATCGCAATCAATACGGATAAGTATTGTGAGACAGTTAAATAATAAGTAGTTTATTTTATTTATGATCTATATATTTATTAAGGATTAAACTTTCAAGCATGAAAAGCATACATAACAACATCAAATCCAGGTTTTAAAATTATGAATTTTGATTTCATATTAGTCTTATATTTTATTTTGAATGAAAACACGCACTCCCTATGCTAATAAAGAAACTGTAGTTACTGGTATTTAAAAATGTAACGTCAAAAGGAAACCAATGTAAAAATTGTTTAGAATCAAGTACTCGTAACTTATATTAATAACTTATATTGTGAGTGTGTGTGTGTGTGTGCGGGAGCGTGAATATATTCACACTAACTTGCGTAATATCACCAACGTTATTTAAATATAATATATTCCTAAATTAAACAATTGGAACTTTACTCTTGGATTCAATAATTGCTGTATCTTCTTGGGATACTGGCTGCAAATCCAAACTATTAGATTCTAATGAAAGTGACTCGTTTTTGCTGGATTCACTAAAAGTTGTGTTGCCTTTTGATACAGGCTGCACATCAAAAGTCTGTGATTCAACTTGGAATGTATCGCTAGTTTTTATATCTTTAGCATCTGTATTTACTTGTGATACTGTATCCGGATACACATGTATACTATGCGACTCTTTTAAGGATGTCTCGTTACTCATTGAATTGTTGAATGCTGTATACACTTGTGGTACTAGTTGCACACCTGAACTAATTGTTTCATCTAAAGCTGACTTGTTAGTCATGGATTTATTTTTATCTGGTTCAGTTTTAAGTTTAAATGGCAAATCAAACGTACCTGTTTCAAATAAGTCGGATTCTTTACTATTAGAATCGTCTAGAGATGTATTTTGTTTGGATACTGGTGGCACATCTGGACTGTGCGACATGACCGAATCTGAATCATTACTATTGTTTTCGCTAGAGGCTACATTTCTTTGTAATATTGACTGTAGATTCAAAATACGTGATTCAATCAAAGCCGACTCGTCTCTCTTAGTTTCGTTAGTTTGTACTAATGGTTGCACATCAAATAAGGTTGGTTCGTTACTTTGGGAGTCGTTAAGATTTATATTTTCTTGTATTTCATCAAAAATACGTGAAAGTGTATCTTTCAACTTGGATTCATCCGGAGTTAAATACTCTTCAGGCGATTTTTGATCATTCTTATCATTCATATTATCAATTAATTTTGTAAGAATTGAAAGTCCTTCTGCTACTAATGGCTGACCCGTATTATCCAAATCTTCAGTTGTTTCATTAAACGTCATATTAGGTTCGAGTGCTGGCAGCAAACCCAAAACTTGTGATGTTACGTCAAGCGTAATATTTTCTTGTGGTACTATTTTGCTACTGTTATCATCTTGAATTTGCCTTTTTTCTTTTTTTGAATTACCATACAAAATTGGTATGTCTACATGAAATCCAAGTTGTTCATTTGCACTCAGCACTCGCTCGGAAGGATTTAAGGGGAGATTTTGTGCATAATGCTTGTGAAGATCTCTCTTCACACTTTTACCTTTGTGTGCTCGATGCTGGTGTTGGAAATGTAGCTTTTCCAAATGATTTTTGTTCATTATTTCTCTCTTATGCTTGCAGTCAACAGATAATATACATATCACTACTAGTGCTATAATTGGAAACCAAACGAAGTATTTTCCCATCTGAAAAAAGGACACAAAATAAATTACTATAGTAATTCTACTAATAATTGAGTATATCTTCACATATCTATTATTTGAATACAGATTACATAAAGTTATAAGAACGACCTCCGTTCTATTAATAAAAAAAAATTATTTTTTTTTGCATGTATAGTACCAACAATATATTTAATATAAATATATTATCCTATTTGTATTAGTCAACATATATATTTATAATTATTTATTTATTTTCTCTCCTTTACATTTAAACAAATATTGAAATTAAAACTATAATAATGTTGAAATAAGGAAAAAGAAAGAAAAAACATATGTGCAATTTGCTTATATAACATTTCAATATAATAATTACTATAAGAGTTTCAAAGTGTATAACTAATACAAAAATTACTAATATTTCATTTCTGACACATCTGGTTATTACATTCTATAATTTATTTAGTTTATTACTCAACAAGGAAACTGTCAAATTGGATGGACATTCAACATACACCAAGTTATGCAACAATTGTTTAACAATATTTTGGGAAATTGTAACCGATTTGTATAATTGTTTTATATTATGAAGTACATTGAAATTTAGAGTTATTAAACCAAAATGTTTTGAACACATTAATTCAGACAAATTAAACGATGTATAAAGATGTTTTTTGATGTTTAAAAATATGACCACGTTGGATTATTAAACGTGTTTCTATTATTTAGTTACACATTTCTAATATATATTTTTTTAATTGGACGCAACTACCCTATTCTATTTTTATAGAACTAAGTGTAGAAATTATGGATATTTTAAAATAATCGTGAATGTCTTGAATACATCATTTGCCACAACAGTCCTGTGATATCGAAGATTATCCTGATGTTTAAATAAGAAACCGAATGAAATAAGTATTGCTGACGTTAATAAATACAACCATAAAAAACATTTTTCTCTGAAATCAATAATACATATAGGATATTCCATAAATCTATTTAGATTCACAAAAGGATCACTCACGTCTACATTATCTTTATAAAACAATCGGTTCTGTTTTTTTTTTTTTTTTTTTTTTTTTTTTTTTTTTTTTTTTTTTTTTTTTTTTTTTTTTTTTTTTTTTTTTTTTTTCCTATCTTTACCAAAACCTACCATGCTTCTTTATATCTCCAACATGTTTAATTAAACAAATACTTCTCATATATATTTAAAACAGCACTTTGATTTATATATTTTATATTTATTTTTGAGGTTTAAATTATTTACATAAATTTATTTTCTTATTTTTTAAGTTTAATATGTAATATATTTAACTTTTTATTTATTTACTGATTGGATTGCTAAAATATGATTTTATTTATACAAACATTTATTTTTTCTCAATGCGCAATTAAAATTTTGAAAGTGTAAAAAAACTGCGATAATTTTATAAATAATTGTATTGATCTTTCACATGAAACCAATATGTTTTATGTAGTCTTATGTATAATTGATCGTAAAGTTAATGCTATTAGTACACTTAATTGATACCCTCTATACTCCGCCTCCCTATCTAGCAATAATCAATAAATTCCTCATCTATTACAGATTCACTCATGTTTCCACTCAACTCTAAGAAATACATGGTTATTAATTACAAGGTTCTGATAACTTTATATTTAAATGTAAATAACTCGTTTCAAACCACCGTTTGTAATTATAATTTATTAATGATCAATTTCATTGTTTTCCTATAACATATGTATATTTATTTGAAATATTGTTGAATCTGTAAGCCTTTCGTATTTTATATACTGGAAATATTTCAGATTATAAACTTTCATTTACAAGATGTGAAAGTGTTTCTATAATAGGTGAAAATGTTTTATTTTTGGTTTTTTTTTGTATGTGATGCTTACTTGCTGTATCAACCGTTAGCAGCGATGCACCTTTACATATCGAAACATGTCATTTCTAACTACATTTATCATTAAATTCTCTCTCTGTTCAACGTCATTATTGATTTCCTCCTAGGGCCATTTGAGTCAAGATCTGTTTATAAGTTATAGCGTACATTAGTAAATTAATCATTGCAATTTTTATATTTAGATACTATCAAATTAATTTCATTAACCTATTTCTTAAATACCTTTGATTAACTTAACGTTCAATAAAATGTAATCTATAATGTATTTATTTAAAATATCCTAAACTGTTGGAATAAATTTCAAAATTTTTGTGACGTTTGATACGAAATTTAGAAATCATACCTAATATACTTTTTAAAGACAATTTTTACGAACTGTTAACGTATTTTCATTTATAGGAAATGGCGGAATAGTCTCACCAATTAAACTAGGTCATTGAATGATACTTGATAATTGAACTAGGTACTTGACATTTATAATTTTGTTCCAAAGTTAGTTTTGATCTGATAAACAAAACATTAAACTGAAGAATACCGACATTTCTAAAACTCATATTAAGTATAAAAGAGAGA
Source organism: Aphrophora alni (assembly GCA_963513935.1). Lineage (NCBI taxonomy): Eukaryota > Metazoa > Arthropoda > Insecta > Hemiptera > Aphrophoridae > Aphrophora > Aphrophora alni. The sequence goes on from OY740770.1 coordinate 33,556,392, forward strand.
TCAGTTATAAATGAAATTCAATCCATATATATATTGCTGCCTTCTTTTAAAAATATAAAAAGACTGTTAATTTCAATATTATAAATATATCATTTTCTACTTGTATTTTTTTTTTAAATTATCTGTCTTCGATATTTAAATATTTTTATATTGTATATTTTTAGCACATAAAAGAAACAAAATATTATTGTTAGTTCCGTATCAATGGAGAAAAAAAATCAACAATATTCGAAAAAAATGATTCAGTTGTTTTTGTTTACAACGTGATCAATATATAATATTGACAGTGTTATAGTATTTTGAGTAAAACATTATCAAGTTGTGATGCTTCTTAATGGGAGTAGATACACTTTCTAGACATTATTGCTCTAGTTTCTACGATTTAAAAGTAATATCATATTTTAATATTATTTTGGCTATAGTTTTAGAGATAATGGATAGTGATGATTAGGATTATTGAACACCTTACTGGATTGTTGCACGAAATATAAACCTTTATGAGTTTTTTGCTCATGATAGTTTTATTTATTTTTTAGTGTATTAAGTTTTGATTGTTATACAGGGGTTGTCAAAATATATTCTATTGTATTAGTCTTGAATTATTATAGATTGTTGAAAATAAATAATGATAAGCAAATATCGAAAACACGGTTTCTGCTGTTTGAAATTACATATGATTTACATAAACCGTCGTAAGAGTGATTTATAAATATAGTGTTAACTTTTTTCCAAATGCACGTAAACAAAACAAAACGCGAGAAATGGTAAAAATGTATAGTTTTCTTATACAAAAATCATAGCTAGTCAAATCAAAAATTAACCCAAACTCAAAATAAAATTTAAAACAACCCAATTTTCAAAAGATGTATCAATTTACTTTTGTTAGGGTGAAAATCAGTATGAAATTTTTTTTTCCCTAGCAGCCTTAAGGAAATGAAAATATTGTCTCTAATAACTTGGAAAAAAAGTTTAATTTAAATTTCCGATATATCCAATTATTTTAAATATTTCCACTAAATATATTCATATATATTTATTTATTTGATTCACTTACTAAAAAACAACATAATATATGAATTAGTCCTTTTATTAATATTAACTCATTTAACAAATAAAGCAATTTCTAACGGTTTACAAAGAAAATATCCTTTTTTTAATGTGTCGTTGCAATAAATGTACCATTGTAAGGTGTCATGAATAAATTTGTTCTCTACATAAATAGTTACGACATTAAAAAATTACTTTTTCCATCCTCAAAACATACAAATCCTTATAATTCGTGGAAAAACTCAATAATAATTTATTTTTAATATACCTTGCACTGATTATAATATTATAAAGTAAAATCGCCTTCCTGCCAAAGTGAAGATCAGCCCTACTATCTTAGGTTATGTCTTTTACGACGGTAAAAATTTCGTTTATGTAGTCTACAAAATCGAATAATGTAATATAAAACCATGTAAATATAACTGAACTTAAATATATCATTAATACACAAATAAATCATAAAACATGACCATAGTTTTTTTTTATCAATAAAAATAAGGTACAAATATTGTGTAATATGTAAATGAGGAATTTGCCTGTAAATAAAGTTATTGGCTCCTTCACGGTCTTGCGGTTTCATAAGTTTGGGTAAGTTTTATGACAGGTGTCTCACTCTGTTCCTTTAGAGAATAAAGAAAAAAAAACCTTTAATATTACTATGCGTGTACTTTCGTATATTTCTATACAAAACTCAAATCTCAATTATTCTCTTAATATAGGGGCAAGTCTGTCAGCTAAAAATTTAATTTTTTTCGGAATAGGGTTATCGATTTTGGAATACATTTTCATAAATGTAAATTACATTGGTTCATAAACATATCAGTAAAAATACATAACAGTTCAAAACTTTCAATAATATTTACGGTTCTGGAGTTATTAATTAAAAAGTGGAAATACTCTTATGGCCTATAAACATATTAGTATCTCAAGTAGGGTTTTTGGGATTTTTTGAAGAAATGAATAGTAATACAGAATATTGCCTACAAACTGTAACGTCCTTCTAATAACGTTTTATACATGGTTTTAGTTTAAAATGCAAAGTTCAGCAAAATTTGTTCAAAACCACTAGTGGTTTTTTTTCTAGTAATTTTTTTTTTTTTTTTTTTGAGAAAAACAAACTTTTATCTCGGTCACCACAGTTCATTCTCCCATTCAAACCGATATTACTCAAGTATCGAGTTTTGTTGAAGGCGATCAATAACAATTATTTCGTGCTTTATAACAATTTATCAACAATAGTATAAAATAGTTAAAATGTATTTTGAAAATAACTAAATATTTTATCTTAGTATTTATTTCATGTTCCAATAAATAAAAATGTTTCAATAGCAAGGGGGGGAATGACTTCGAGATAATATCAAAATATAGCATCAAACAATTTCAATAAAATTGATTCGTTTCAATTGTTGCTAGCTGCACGGACTTCAAACAGATTTTACAAAAAAAAGAAAAAAAATCGTTTAACTAATGGTACATGATATTAAGTAAACAAATTCAAAATCAATTTCTAGACCCACTATAAACAATCCCATTTTAAATTACATGTAAATAAATGAAGCATAAAGATAATCCGAGAATTACAACTCTTGAGGAAAGCACAAAAAGTATGTTTTAAAATCAACGTTAAAAAAGGTTTTAATTCAATATACATTGCAAATAAAATATTTTAAATCCTACAATATTTTTATTTTTTGATTTAGTAATAATCCACATTATCTGTTATTACTGAATTATGTTTATATACTCATAATCCAAAAATAGAAAATATTTGAAAGGAATATACTTACTGTAAGAATTATTTCAACTTCTACCCACCAACTCTGGATATTTCGCCTGAATGAATTGAAAGGCTTTCTGGTAAAGAATGTTGGACTTTATACTGGACGACCAATTACGTATCGATTATTAGAAATATCTACAGTTAATTACGTATTGTTCTCGTAAGTGTTGCGATAATCTATCATCAACATTACAGTTTGACTTATTATCGCGGTAGTTAACAGTTGTGAATCATAAGCAATAAAATCTAGATTCTTTAAGTGACCTTGACGTGGCTTTGTTTCATTTGTGGCAACAGTCGAAAAAATGTAACTCTGTTTAACTTTAGCAATATCCCAAATAGATATACGTTCCTTCTGTTCCCCCTAGACGTAAAGTATGGAAAGTATAATAATTCAAAGCATGTTTGTGGGGGTGGTTGTGTTGTAAGTATTAAATAATTATACTGAATAGTGTTTCGTAGTCAGACTTATATTTAATTAATCATAAATTAAAAATTTTATTATATTTATTTGATAATTGGGGAGATGTATGTTTATTTTGCGTTATTAGAATTGTATGGGAATCATAAATGTTATGCAACTATTATCGATTGATAAAATATTGAATTGTATACCACCACAGAACTTAAATATCTTAAATAGAAATAGTAATATCATTGGACTGTGTTAAAAGTATTCATTTTAGTATTGAATACCTTTACATTCCAAACAGTACTGTCATACTTTTTAATTAGATTTTAATAATTTTTCAAATCGTTTCGTATAAGTACTCATTGAAGGAACAAGTTAATTAGCGATTTATTCATACCGTTCAAAAGATTCTTATATATCTATTGTTTTTGTTAAATTTAAACACCAATGTGTGTCGTTGTTTGTTTGTAAACAAAATTTGACTTTTAACAAAATAATGCATATTTTCAGGGTCAAAATCTATAATGGTTTTCTCTTATAGAAGATTTAACGTTGTTTTTGTAATCGAGGTCACTTTACTTAGCCCACTTACTTTAGAAAAGATGGAAATTATAATACATAATCGAAAAGTTACGTCTTTGCTTAAATGTATATCTCAAGAAGAAAAAAAAAGACTGATAAAAAAAAAAAGAGTTTTATTATGGTTAATTTATTTGCAAATGATGGGTACTATCATTCACATTTTGAAGTACATATGTCACCATTCACTCTGTTTCAATGCCACGTACAATATATAAATATATATTACATATAATTATTGTTATTATATATAATATATGTTATTATATAATAATTATATATTATTTATATAATTATATATATTTTATATGTCTGAATAAAATAATAACGAATAACTATTTCACTAACTGAACTCATTAAAAATTATATTACTTTACACTTGTGCTACCAATTTCCTTTTTTTTTTTTTAATATAAAACAAACAATAATGAAATTATAAAGTGTCCAATTAAGGTTAAACTACAATTAAAGTACAATTTCATTATATTTATCATTCATCTCTCCGAAAATTTAATAAGAGCATAAGTGAATCGTTTGTTTGTTCCTGATATTCCAAAATTGTTTATTGTCACGCTGAACCACATTATTCAGCTCAAATAAACATGTTCAAAATATGAGATAAATTTCAAAAATCAAGATAATTATGGTGTATCTATAAATAAAATTATAGTGGTTGCTGGCGGTTGAAATTCTGTTCGTCTATTCGTAGAACCTTTTTGACTAGAAACAATATTTCTCTTGCTCCCTACTCTCACATTTATTTTATTTTATATACATTTAAATTTATTTTTACACAGGTTGGTTGATTTTTAAGCTAATATTTACAATTACTAGGTTAAACGTGAAAAACACCAATATATTATTGGCAGTAGAGTTTACTTGTTTATAACAATATTATAATGCTAGTACGCTATTATTTACATTATGCTATTATATAGTGATTAAGATCGAGTGCAGGTTACACATCAATTATTAAATATATCTACTAACGAAATATCTAAGTCTTGGTGACTATCCGGGAAATCTTTTTTAGTTGTTTTCACTGTCATTTTGATTTAAATTTTAAATTTTGTTCATTATATTACCCGTTTAATCTATAAAAGGTAGGGATTGAACAGTCACCTATATTTTTTGTTTTTAGTAAACTGAAAGCACAAAAGATGAAATTATTTTGAGAATTATTTAATTAAAATATATATTTTGTCGCATTTGCAATTGCCAACGCATGCCTTATTGTTACTTTAGTCAATAGTAGAAGCTTATATGATACAATTACTTACGTAAGTATATCAACGTAACTGTACACACTCACTTATATAAAACAAACCACGGAAGGAACTCTTACCTATATCTTATGGTGTAGTAAAATAATACAAAATAAGAAATAGCTGAAATTTTTCTTAGTGTAATATGGAGGATAACTATAGAATTTTCAAATATCTAGCACTGATTTAACACAATTATTATTATTGTTGTTTATAATAGCGATTCCCTCATTTATCAAGGTCAAATTACCCCATATTTTCGTGAACTAATACCACTGCAATCTGATCAATACTGCTTCACATCATCTACTGCAACTTAATGTAAATACAGAAAGGCGTGTAGCTGGGATAGTAATAATTGGGACAGTTATATAAACTGCATTCCCCAAACAATATCTTCTAAATCAACTCGACGTTACAAATACCATACATGGGACTGTGTAATACCGCAACAATTTTAGCTACATCACCTCATCATAATAAGTAGATTCAGTAAATACTAATATTGCATTTCGTTAAATTTTTTATTTATGAATAAACAAAAAAGTCCTAATTCAAATACCTATTAGATAAATAATAATATTGTTTAAGCATTTAAGGAAATATTCTACATAGCTATATATATTGTGATAGATATGTTTCCAATTAATAATGCATTATTAGTGAAATAGCGTATCATATTAAATACATTTGCAATTGTTGATTTTCAATGTGCTATATCAAATTAGAATTTAAATTGTACATATACAAAATTGTCCTTATATATTTAGGATATAAATTATGTACTCTGTTTAATATTTTCTATATTAATTACGTGGTACATTGGAAGTTGCTTACATATTAATTTTTTGTTTGTTTATTTATTACGATTTATTCCATATATTGTTTAAAATGACAGGTAATAATATTTCCAAGAAAATTCAATAATGTGAATGATCGTTTACTTAAAACTTTCACTGGGAAAAAAATATATCTGTTACAATACTTTACTTATTTCCTGGCAGTCAAATTGTAAAATCCGAAAAATTTAAAAAAACTCATATTTTTTTCGTATTGAATATATCTGTATATTCTAAATATTTTTAAGGTAATTTGAATTTGTAATGCTTGTATATTATTTACCAGTACCAGATTTCGAATACATCTATTTTGAAAATTATACAGAAAAATCGTTTTCTTCATCCTGATAGGCAATATAAATTATTTGTACAACGTAAGTTGACAGATCAAGTTAACTTATTTATGTTTTTTCTCTTTTTTTTGATACGGTATGTCATTCATAGTGATTATTTTAAACCTAATAATTGATAATTTAAAAATAAGCATATAAATAACAAATTTGTGGTTTTTTTCTTCTTAATGTGGAATGTAGTATTAATAATATTTAAATTATATCAAGAAAGTAACTAAAATTTAAAATCCAACCTTATTTTCAGAACAATGTGACAAAACAATCATGAATAAACTAAAATTCCTGACCCCTACGCCACATTAACCTTTCAAATTACCTACTCGACACCAACTACGCTTCAAATTACCCAAGTGACTATGGTTTTTCATTACATCAATGTTTAGAATTAAAACGGACAGCCTTTTTTTCCAATGACAGTAATTTATTACCGTACAGGTAATAATATAACATCACTCTAAATAAGGGTATATTAAATCTATTATTAATCCCAAAATAGACTCAGATTTGTTTTGTTTCTACTGATCATGTCTGTATAGTTAATAAAATAAGATTAGTATGGTATTTTTTTTAAACTTTTGCATGTAATTTGTCTAAATGTCATATATATATATATATATATATATATATATATATATATATATACCATAATACTACTAAATATATTTTTTTTTAATATTACTTAGTATACGGTTTCCCACCTAAATATAATAGAATTTATATATATATATATATATATATATATATATATATATATATATATATATATATTATATATATATATACCATAATACTACTAAAATTTTTTTTTATAGTAATTAGTATACGTTTTCCCACCTAAATATAATAGAATTTTGCCATAAAAACCAATGTTTCACTAAATATTATATATTGAACTAATATATAGTGAACGGATAATGTTTCAATGCTTTGTTTCTCTCTGTTTTTTTTCTCTGCGTTTTTTTTTTTTTTCTAAATATTATTTCCCTTATTTGGAAAAAAAAAACATACATGTATAAAATAGTACGTCATGAAATTCGTTAACTATCATATCGCATTTATATGCTATGGTCCTTATAATTATATATATATACAAGATCACTGTGCCTGCACCATTATTGCTTATAATTAAATACAAATGTAAAGTTAAACTGTTGAAGATATTGAACCATGGCCACTGCATCATAGTTAAAGTTATTTAGAAATCTTTTTTTATCTCAGTGAAATAGAATTACCTTTGGCAACATTAACAAAAATTATTTTTTTTAGGTTTACAACTAGATTAAAAACCTATGGCCCTATTGTCGTTGAAAATGGTTACTTACCAAAAAAAAGAAAAAAAAGCTCATTAAGTTTCATATTTCACACCTAAACAACTAGAAGATACAAACTTCATTATGATCGTTTTAAAATTTTCATAAGTTCAACTATTCAACTGGTACGTGCTTAATAAACGTAGATATCACGTAGATTAGTGTTTCAAAATTATAATTTTTTTGAATGGATCACTAGTTGATTAATAATTCAATCAATCCTTTTTTAACTGTTACGGCCTAATTTTATATTTCACTAATACTAAAAAGGAAACGCTGTTCATTCTGAATGACCTTTTTAGTAACAGTTATTTTACAATAGTGTATTGATTAAATGAAATATTTATAACTATTTTGTGGTGAATAATAATTCTTAACAATCTCTCGTTTTTTTTGTGCATAAGAAAAGTTAATAAAATACGAGATTTTAAAGTATCTCCCGAGACAATAATAGGGGGGGGGGATGTGAATTTTTTTTTAAACGTAAGGTAAGTCATTTTAAACAACAAGGCCGGATATCTATTGAGACATTACTAGTCTACTTTTCATTACCGAGTATTTAATTCAATAATATTAAATATATTAAAACAACATAGTTACACTTGCAACATAATAGTGTTTGGTATATACCTTTACCAAAAAAAAAAAACCATAAATATTTCTTTTACGCAATGCAAACAATGTGTAACAAACGCGTGAAACGTTAGCAATTCTTGAATGAGTTGGCAATGAAATGGTTTGGTTATTTTTTTGTAATATGGGAATTTTGCACCAAACATAGAGACAATTTAAATAGTATTTATATTACTCATTAAAAATTATGATTGGTTCATTTACACTCTATTATTACAATGCAAACAAATTATATGAAAGCAAAAAAAATAATAATAAATATTATTATTATAAATGCAATATGCGTTAATAACTCGGTCATTGCTTACAATTTTTGTCAATTTTCATTGAATGGAATTGAAATTTAATTTAAAAGCACATATCAAATTAATAACTAAATTGTCTGCCTATTTATGTTATTATTGTACAACAAAAATATTGTTTGAAGTTGATTAGGTAAGTTATTTACGTATTGTTAAATACATCATTCCACATAATCAACTTGCTTGTATTTTTGTATTTGATATTCCTCATGATAAAGATTATTATTAAGTATGCTTTGTCACAACAAAGTAAAACGACAAAAGTTTGTATTAAACATACTAAAATTACTATTTTCCTTTTTTCTAGAAGTTTACTTTACATATGAAGCACAATTGAAACCTTCTACCGAAGTTATTTTTATAACAATTCAGTTTAGAATCTCCGTCTTACAATATTTAAAGACTTAGTTAGATTTTTAGCTTAACTTTTAGATTTGTTGGTTATAGGTAAATATTTCTATAGTATCACTATGAAACAATCAAATCATTAGGTTTAATAAGTTTTTGATTTCACAAACATATTTAGAATAAAATAAAGAGTTCTGTTCGTTTTCTGTTTAGGTTGTTTAGGTATAAGGAAGTTTTAGTGTATGTTTGTTAACAGTGGTTTGTACTCGGTATGTTATAATATAAGGTTCCTACTAACACAGCTATTTGTCAACATGTTTGTTTGTTAATATTATCTATGAGTGAGTAAAATCGTAAATTTATATCAAAACATTTTGGTTAGGAAATAAAAAATTCAATAGCATTTGCAACATAAATATTATATTTTTGTTCACTTAAGTAATATTTTAATTTGTTCCAATAATTAAAAAGAAAATAATTGTAATCAGGGTGCAGTAGACACCTGATAATTAAACTTCATAATTTTCATATAAACTATATAAGATTGAGTTCGATTTTTTCCATCTTTATTTTCGTTATTAAATTAAATATATATTTATCTTGATGAAGTTCCTGTCTTAGTAAATCAGACAATTAATAGTAGTTAGATGTAGAATTTAATGAAGGGGGAACTTTAAAATATGTATTTAGTAATTTTTTTAATTGAAAATTGTTATCTGCACAAAAAATGCTCTCCATTTTTAAGAACTAATTCTAAGTGACAACTAAATGGCAAAAACGCAATTAATGAATATCATGTAGGACATCATAAAAAAAGTAAAAATATTGCTGCTGACAATTATTACCAGATGTGGTTAGATATGAATATTTTAGAAAAAACAAATACAATTTATATTTATAAAACATAAACTGTGTTATTTATTAATTTCGTATAACTCTTCTATGAATTAAGTAGAAGTTTCAAAGGGAACAATTAATTTTATTAGTTGACCAATTTATCATGTATACATATAACGACCATTATCATTTAATATAATCTAATGTTCAAATGAATATGTAGTCTCAGTGATAAATTTATCGCCGTTTATTACTTACGGTAAAAAATGTATATATAATAAACAATATATATTAAGCAGATATTCATAATTTGAAATAAATCAAAATCCTTCAATTTTTGAAATCTTTTTGAGAAAATATTTTAAAGTTATGATATCCAATTACGAACCTCACAAATTGTAATGTGAAATTCTAACAAGTAGGCTACATAAATCGAACCCAAATAAAAATTTGTTAAGTACTTCTCTATTAAATATACATAATACATTTAATTATTCTACGTCTGTAAAGCTTGATTTGATAATTTCGATAATATATTTTATTTTTATTATTATGAATGAAAAATCATAAAAATATTTTATAGTATTTAATTAGTTACAAAAATTAACTCAATATTCAAAAATATTTAAGCTGATGACATGATGTCAGTTATAATAAATGAAACTGTGACTTGAGAATTATTAACTACATAACAATTCCTGTATTTAGAAATCTTTGTTATTATCTAACATGTAAACTGTACGTAGTTTGAACCAATGTAAACAATAACAAACAGGATTTATATTTAAATAAAATGTATATGTATTATGTATTCATTATATATGTAATACGATAAATAAACATATAAGTTTATGTCTTATGTAGAAATAAACCAGTATGTTCATTTATAAAATAGAAAGTAGCTTGGGTGGTGGCTGAATTTAGTCTTCAATGATGGTTTATCGTATTTCTGAAAAGGTGTTATCGAAATGTGTTTTTTTCATGCAAGAAGTCACAAAATACATTCATACAAAAATAAATAGATATAGTAAGGGCAGTGAGGCTTGAAATTACAAAATAAATGTGTTAAAAGAAACATGCTTAGAAACTAAATGTGTTTTTGGATTGGATTTAGAAGCACTTAACTTGTTACAATGGGAGGTAGAAAGTCATAATGAAAATATTTTAAACATATAATTAATGTTATTAAAACTCTTTTTAGAGTAATTGTATCCAAGTCACAGATTTTAATCTAATTTATTTATTACTTACTCTCTTATAAATAACGACAGCTAATAAACCTTTGACCATAGACTGACAATAAGACCAATGGAAGCGTACGATTTCCAAGAGGAAATAAAAACCATGAAATCTTTTGCCAAAGCAAATGGATATATAGGGTCTATGGTCGACAGACTATTAAAGAAACAATTGCACAAACAAAAAAGACCTAAAAATAAAGAATAAAAATAAAAAAAATTTCTATTAACTACAGCCTTGTCTTACCAGATATGTTATCCAAACTACTTGACAAAGTTAACATAACAATATCTTTTCAGACAAAAAACAATATTGGCAACGTACTCCGCCCAAAATTAACGAAACCTCTTGAAACATTGACATATGTATACAAAATATCTTGTAGTGACTGCAATAGCTATTATATAGACCACACTGGCAGAAATTTTTTAAATTGATTCAGAGAGCTCCACCCCAATTATAATATTATTAATACAACATCAAAATATACACGCTTTCTAATTGACTAGGACCATGTGTTCACCAATTTCAATACTAACTTCAAACCATTGCATTTATCTGGGAAGAGGAGATACATGGATGTCATTGAGGAGTTTAATATTTATAGAGAATTCAGAAATAATAAAAGTGACTTTTTGAAAGATAAAATTAACCTCCGATCTAACTCGTTATGCGATACCGCTATGACGTTGATAGATGACATAGTGGACAAAGCAATTTTTTTTTTTATTTTATTTTTACTTCTGTCGTTCTTGAACTGTTGGTGTATACTTATCGCGAATTTGAATGTTTTTTTTAAATTTATTTATTTTATTTTTTTATTATATTTTTTTAACGACCTCTGCAGCGAGTCTGAAGATGGAATATACGTTATGAAACGCGTAACATATGTTACAAAATAAGTCACAAGAAGGAATAAGTATTAAATAACTTAGATTCAAATCTGTGGCTTTCATACTATTACACATACATGAGTTGTAATAACTTTAAAATTAATTATAATGTCTTCCAGTATTATATGAATATTGGTTTGTCATGAAAGATGTTTCGGTACCATTACAATAAATTATCATATGTCACATTTATACAAACTGAACACTAACACACAATATACAAAAATAAATAAACCAATTTGTGACAAAGATGGTACTGCGGTCCATGTTAAAGTATAAATTGACGGGTGATACAAAACATTAGTTTTATATACAGTTAACTACAACATTACTTGAAGTAAATTTCTTATAACTTGAGAGAAATTGTACTCTACATAAGAAATTACATTATTATAATTTAATTGACAATTTTGTTAATAGTGTTTATGAGGATTATAAAATAAAATAATTACTAATGATACTGTAGTTGTATTTTAAACGTAAATTATTAGGTCATTTACCGAAATATTGGTCAATGTATGTTTTTTTTTAAATAATTTAGGTAAGACATCACCACCACAGTTTACTCCATGAACTCGTTTGGTACCTTACATGCTGCGTTGTGTCTTTATATAAAATCTTAGGATCATTCTAATTTAGAATATCCCAGATGTCTTACAGCACAGACTAAGGTACATTTAAATCAACTTTCTAATACGATATTAGATTCTCATTTTTAATAAGTGTTTTTTCTTCGTGCCACTTGAATTTATTGATTGTAATATTTCCTCTTTATATATTTGACTTAATTTATATACTATGTATTAGATAATTTTAAATAGAATCTTAAACAATAATATAAACACAAATTTCAAACTTAACGAAAAATTCAAAATGGTTTCTTTAACGCTAAGCTATACACATTGTGCAAATTTCACGCACAGTTAGTTGTGTACACCTTCTCGCATATATTATAACTATCATTAAACAGTTCATTAATAATAATTTGAAAATAATAACATAACTAATGTTATCCGATCAAAATTATAAGGAAAAATATAGGCATCTTTACTACAGTCAAAGGTAATTTTGTATTTTACCTTTAAATTGATTGAATTATGAGAAAACATTAAAATCCAGTGTAGGGTAAGTTTGTCAAAAAGTAAAAATAATGTTTTTTTTTTTAAAGAGGATAAATAGTGTTAGACAAAATTTTTGTAACTGAAAATAAAACATGAAGACAAGGATTTAATAATAAAGTTTGAAGTTTGAAGGGGCTGCCAAGTTGGCAATTGTTATCTTGTTAGAAAAGTCAGAGAGTTTTGTTTGAAGACTTATAGTGCCTACGAACTGAAAATAAAAAGAAAAATTATATTGTTATAAGAGAAAAACTATTAAAAGTTCAGTTACTTTATATTGTACAATTTGGATTGCTTAAGTAATATCACAATTCTTATAAAAGAAACAATATCCGCAGTTAAAGTAAGCTTGATCTCTTTACCGTACTGTTTTTTTTTTTTTTTTTTTTTTTTTATATATATATATATATATATATAACTTTGCACATCGTTTTAAATTCAAAATACAGTGATTACTACAGACATATCCACCTGTGTGCTTACCCACCTGTGAACCATATTTTGAAGAGAATTGTACTTTTTACTTAGTAAGAATTACTGCTCAATCACGCCTTGCTGGCAAGAAATATAATAGATTAATATTGCAGAAAGACAAATATAGCTTTAACCCCAGAAAAATCTGCCTAATTTGTGTAACAGGAAATGACACTATAACTCAGATTTTGTTGGAATGTGAAGGGTATAATCTTCTTAGATGTAAATATTTGAACAATTACAATTGTGTGCAATATTTATGTAATGTGAAGACAATCTTAAACTCAAACTCAGTACAGGCCATGAAAACTATTTACCCTTTTGTTATGTACTACAACGAAAAAACTCAACTTTTTTATTTGAGCCAGACCGTACGCTTCTCCTAACTTATTTAATAAGCGAACTAGTCTCAAATCCTGAATTTTTTGTCCAGGATTCGTTCCCGCGAAACTAAGAATGAATAAAGACACCTGGATGTTTAGGCTTCTATATCTTATCTGGCCTGGATTGAATAACTCCTTCAACAGTTTAGGTTGCCCCAACCTGCTGGTACCCCCTTTTTATTTAACTACTTCCAATTCTGTATTTATATTACCCTTTTGCTCAGGGAGAACACAATTTTATTTATTCTATTTTTTATTATTCCCTAGGGAGTGTGTTCATGAGAATACCTCTTTAATACAACATATTTTATCTTAAATCCCAATAAAATTTGTATGCAAAACAAGCCGTGTCGATAATTAATTAACTGTAAGGACACATTATGGTTGATTTTAACAAATGAAACTTATTTATTCAATCTGCTTTTAATAAACTAAAAATCTATTTTAATAATATTAAAAAACAAAGTTATTTAAAACAAACAAAAAATTACAATATTCTTTACATCTTTAAATTATAATAAAAAGAAAAATTTCATTATACAACTTATGATTTTACTATTTTCTATATTTAGGTAGCAGATAGGCAATCTTTACTCCGAGGAAAATTCTATATTCAATATTATTATGTTACTAACAAATTTCGTCTTGTTAATGCCTGAACACTAATTTCTAAGCCTTAAAATTTAATTAGTTTTTTAAGATTATTTTAGCACTATAAAAAAGAGAAATATCCACACACAAGTATTATCTTAACCTACACAATTTTTAACTAATCATCTTAAATTTATATCCCAGGAAAATCAGTTGACTCTACTTTAGTTTTTGGCCGGTTGTTGTAGAAACTTATTGACGATCCATGTGTCTTAGCGAAGTTAATGTGACGTGTTAATCTTCAATAACTCTGGATCTAATTTTTTTTCACTTTCTCAGAACTCGCTACAGATTTGCTAATTTGACATTTCACTTCACACTTCTTTTTTCCGTTATAACTTTATTCCTAATACTTATTATTAACCATTTGAACTATTTTGAAAATTTTTAGAATAACTTCGGGCATAGCACCACCTTACACTTTTATAATATTTTTAAAAAAGCGAGAGCGCTCGGGTATAGTAATCTCGTACAACTTTTTCACCAATTTTTCAGAGAGAGCTCGGGCATAGTAACCCCGTATCAATTTTTACAAATTATTACTGAGAGAGCTATTGGGCATAGTAACCCCGTATCACTTTTTTATAAACTTTTTTCTCAGAGAGTGACGAAGTCTCATGCAGCTATATTTATAGCCGAAAACTATCGTATTCCCATACCAATTTCTTTCCCTCGCAGGTATAATACGGTAGTTCTTTTTTAATCTTTTTTACGTAGTTCTTGCACTAATTTTCCCTTATAATATTAAGTTTGTATATCTAAGAGTGATTTACTATGGTCCAAGTCCTTTAATCCTTTATTTTAATTATTTTTCTGTAATTAGTCTTTCTTATTAATATGCCTGTCGGTTGATATTCTTAACTCCGCCGATTTATACGTCACGAAGCCATGGAGTTTGGAACTCTGCATATCCAAACTGGCTACTACACAATTCCCTATTGTTTCGTCTTTTTTCTTATTTGGCGTTTTTCCTAATTAATTTTTCATTTATTTAATTACCAGCATATTGTAGGTCTTCATGTCAGCTTTCGCGAGAAGTTCGCGTGGTGTTTCTCGGCCCGCCCGTTCACCTGCAGTTCGTTATTCAATAATCAGCGTGATTTTCAGATTTGGTTTCTCACACCTGTCACTTTAGAGTTTTGAAACATCACCATTTTGTTCAGTTTGTTTGGCAAACGCACTAGCCGCAGCGATGATTCTGTCTGACCTTCAGATCCTGGTTATTTTCACACTTGGTTTCACACTTCTTCGTTGGGGGGGGGGGGGGTTATTACATACTGATCACCCTGGGACTTACATATTGTTTTGTATACCTAATTTTAAACAGGTTTCCAAATTTTAAAATTCTAGCTTTATTCATGTCCCCAGCAAGGTGTGAAAACTATATCTTTTCTATTTTAATCAATTTTTTATGTTTTACTAAAAAAATTAAACAAAGAATATAGTGAAAATAAATGTACAGTACAAGGATGAATATTTTAAATGTTAATAATATTCATATTTGTTAAATTTGTTTCTTTGATTAATAGTATTGAAATTTTATCTACTTTATATTTACTTTAAAGTATCGTTTATAAATTATTTTAGGGTGTAAAATAATTCATAGAAGACATAATGCAAACAATAATGAATTTAAATTAATTGGTTCGTTTGGTAATAATAATCAGTATTATGAATAATGTTGTTTTATAAATTAGATTTTTAATTAAATATTGAAACAAAGTCGAATGCACAAAGTATTATTAGATACATACTTTCATTCTGGATATATAATATTAGTTTTATTTATTTATTTATTTTTATTTTAATGTTACAGCAGATATTTCTTGTAGAAACTCAATACTCAAGGATTAAATAAAGCAATAAGGCTTAAAGTTTCAAAATATTTTGCATAATATTAGCAAAATATATTGAAACTTTAGTTTATTGCTTTATTTAATCCTTGTACAATATTAGTGTTTATTTGTGGTGAGTAAAGTGATATTATTAACTTATTAAAATATGTATTTGAATATAAATGATAATATTTAGTTATACAAATCTCTCCAAGGAAAATTTATTATAGTCAGGAAATTAAAATAGTAGATATTGATTAATTGAAATATATAATGTGGCAATATAACACAATGTACACTTGTGTAAGCAAATTTAATGGAAAAATCTTCTATTGAAGTATAAGGATCCTATTTATTTGTTACATATTTTATTTCGACGTCATTACACTACAGATTTGTGTGTTTAGTGAAAATTATTTTTATATATGTACGACTTAAATCAGTTTATTTCAATGAAAATATTACATTTACTATTTAGTAAAATCTGACAAGCTGATATTCATTGCGGACAGAATATTTAATATTGAGGAATATTATAATGAACGTTGATGTATTTAAATGTGGATTATGTTGTGTTAGTATTTTTCAAAAAAATTGTTAGGCAGTAACAGTTTCAAGCGGAAAAGAGATAATTATTAGTCGTGACTAAAATATTTCTTTGGAAATAAACATTTCTAAATCATTTAAAATATTTATTTGACTTGAACATTTTCTTGGTTTGTGATTGTAGATGTAGTTAAAGCAAATAGAGAAATACTCACAACAGAAAATATCTGTCAAAACGTTGCCAATCATAAGGACTTCAACTAAGTTGTATAAACAATATTTTTTTCACAATATTCATTGTACATTAATTGTACACAGCTGGATATTATGACATGGTTATTGAAACGTCATCTCATTGAGAATTACTTTTTGTTTTGAAAATGTGTTATATTAGTTTTATTATATTATTTTTCTCATATGTTAATAATTTGATGGAAATGTACCACAGATATAATAACTTTTTAAAATTTAAATTATTATAAATTATGCATCCTAATAGCAGCAATATTTGTTATTTAACCAAACATAACAAAATATATTATTGAAATAATGGTAAGACAGCTGTTGTTAGAATGATAATACTATTTTTTTTAAATAGTATTCTTACTGCTTTGCACGGTAATAAATGATTATTAATTTTAAAAGAAGGCTACCTATTATGATAGCAAGATTGTCAATAAAAACCATACAACGGCCATAGCACAATGCGTTGCACTACGTGACAACTTTTAGTTACATCTACATGTAAAGTTACAATTTCAAAATTATTCAAAGTTAGTTATAAAAAAAAAAACACTTATTGCATATTGTATTAACGATATTCATATTAGGAATAAATTTATGAAACATAATGGATATTTAACAGATCCCGAGGAAGAACAATAATATTGTCCCTTAACATTTCCATAGTTTTCCATAATAATGTAATATTCTGTTTGCAATGTCAGACATCAGTTAAGTTTTTAAAGTACTTACTTGGACAGAGTGTTTAATAATAAAGAGAACCACTCTTCTCACATAGACTAGACATCTGTCTCCGTAAATAAAGTACTTTGACATGCAATTCCCTTTTGAAAGATAGATTACTTTATGTGTAATAAATAGACCCGTCACGTAAATATCATCCATGAGGAATTCCATGAAATTAACTGAGTTTGATTCAACTGTGGAGTTACAGGCTTCAACTTAACTCAAATACGAGCCTTTATGATATTGTATACTATTAAACTATAGGATAATCATTATGTGTATATTAGTACATAGTTATAAAAATAATATATATTGATATATACAACTCAATGTTTAGGCCTAATTTTTATATTTCTAATGTTGTAAAGAGAGCTGATAATAAAGCAGTGTTTTATCGTAGTACTTTAGTATCACTTTCTCAACGGACAAACGTATATATATATATATATATATATATATATATATATATATATATATATATATATATATATATATATATATATGTATATGTATATATATATATATATATATATATATATATATATATATATATATATATATATATAAATATATATATATATAATAAAACAAAAAAATGGTTCATGAGAACATGTTACTGCCAAAGTATTTGTGTATTATTATGCATTTTTCGGACATTTTCCATCATTTGTGTGTTAAAAATAAAAACAAGACGTTTCGGGAATAAGAATCAATTCCTATGAATCGAACTAAACCTATGTAAGAAGTAAA
The DNA here is from genome assembly GCA_963513935.1 of Aphrophora alni. Lineage (NCBI taxonomy): Eukaryota > Metazoa > Arthropoda > Insecta > Hemiptera > Aphrophoridae > Aphrophora > Aphrophora alni. The sequence continues at coordinate 33,574,955 of OY740770.1, forward strand.
ATTAAATATGATTACCACCAACCTTAATATCTAAGCATGCATCCCAGAGCTAAAACTGAGAAGTCATACAAGCAAACATAAAAACAAAACATTAGTTTTAAAAAGCGTCTAAAAAGTGCGATAAACATTCACATTTAAATGTGTTATGATTTAGGTTATCTAGTAAATCTAATGAAATTAGCAAAGCACCAAACTGACAATATGCTGTGTCTATAATATTAGTCACACTTAGAAGTACAAGCAAGTGTAATCCTTAAAAGTAGTAATAAAAGGATATAATCCAAGAAAAACTATATCTGAAATGATCTCGCAATTTATTGAGATTGGTATTTCTGATGCAATAAATATTGCTCTTAAAAAAAGTGTTTAACACTATCCAAAATTGAGCTTCTAGTATTGTATGTGTGTCTAGCAATTAAGCCTAAAAATAAAGAGTTATTGCCACTTGGAGATAGTCTCCTTACTGCTTAGCATAGTAATATAAGATTATTTATTAATTTTAAAAGAAAAACATCTATTATGATAGGGACATTGTCATTAAAACCTTACATTGGCCGTAACGCAAGACGTTGTGATACGTGGAGAATTTTCAGCTACAACCACAAGTAAAGTTTCAATTTCAAATTTACATTCAAGTTTGAATATATATATATATATATATATATATATATATATATATATATATATATATATATATATATATATATAGTTTTTCTCATATCTGATTTCGAATTCTGATGTTGAAGATAGTTATTATATCCATAATCTCAGCTGCAGTAATTTTGTGTTATTTACGAATATTATTCTACTTAAGGTAATGGTTTATTAAAAATTGTTGAGTCATTGTGAAACATTCCGTCACTTATTGTATCAAAACAAACTGTGTTAGTATGGTAAATGTACAATTCGGTTTAGGTAGTGGCATCGTGTTATCCAAGTTGAACAAAACAAAGGTTGCCCATTCCAAACAATTTAGCATTACTTAAATTTTATCCTGAAAACTTTATGGTTAGGTTGCCCATTCCAAACAATTTACATTACTTAAATTTTATCCTTAAAACTTTATGGTTGTTTGAATGTAAGAGTGCAAAAAAAAGTGTTATGATATAGTTAAAAGCGAATACTGTCTTATCTACATGTGTGGTTCACAAATAGTGTTGCTTTATTCGATTTATTAAAAACAATAACAAAAAAATCTTATTTTAGTTGAAATAAACATTAAAAAATTCAAGGTTTACACAACTAAACTGATTAAACGGGTAACAGTCAAAAATTTAAGTGAACTTATATTTTCCAAATCTGTATGTATATTCAATGAGTTGGTCATTCATTATTTTTAGCATAAAGTAGATTTATATTATAGTAAAGTTATTTTACAAGGTATGCTTAATTATCTCCTTCACATTGAAATATACAAATAATAAAACAAATTACTTCGCCTTATTATACCACACGTTTTAATTGAAATAGGAAATTTATATATGAATTCTTTAGAACAGTACAGAGTTAATTTTACATTTATGATTATCGAATAAAAAAGAAATTAATTTTTAATAAACTTTTACATATTTATTGTTACTATCATCGATGTTTTTATATCTTATATTATGTTAAAATACATTTTTAGGATTGCTTGTTTTTATTTATAGCGGGTTAAGTATTGCATTATTAGGAGAATCATTGTGGAAATAACTTAAGTAGTTTACCATTTTGTAATGGTATTACGTTCCTAGGTAGAAAATATATATATATATATATATATATATATATATATATATATATATATATATATATATATGTATTAGGTATAAGTAATGATATAATTTTTAAGTGGTGACGATAATAATTCACATACTTTTTACTACGTAGAAACCATTAAATATATTCAAAATATTACTTATTTTATTTAACATTCGAAGAAAAGGAAGATAAAAACTTATATCATGAAAATACATGTCATTTTTATCTTACAAGTTATAAAAAAACTATAAAACATTTTCCAAAAGTCCTGACAAAAGTTGGAACTACAATTCAGATAAGTTAATTTTAGTTTAATTGTTAAGGAATGAATTGTTTTTAAAACTGAAATAAAACTGTTGATGATGATTGTTTGGATGAGAAACATAACAGTAAATTTTCAATGAAAGGAAAGTATTTTTTTTTTCTAAAAGGTATTATTACTGTGAAACCAGTGAGTATGTTATTTTTTGTAAGTTCGGTGGTAAAATCTACGAATAAATAACAAGATTCTGAGTTATATCTTATGTCGATATTTTAGGAAGAGATTTACAATCTATTTTACTATTAACATTAACTTAATTTTTTGAAAATATAAACCAATTCATAACAGACATATGTTTGTATGATATTAAGAATTAATTTTCAAAATATATGAAATCGAAATCTACAATAATTCTATAAATTACAAAGCAATTTTATTAGTCATGACGACATTTTTCTGTTTGGTTTCGTATTTTCTTCTAAGTAAATAAATTTAACGGAAATATCCATTGATAATTCTTAATTCCATTCTGCAATCCAGATGCAGTGTAATCCCAGAAGCAAGAACAAAATTCCTCATCTTGAAAGAGAAATCTTGCCTTAAGTTTGATAAATAAGTTATTACATTCAGTCATACATGATTATATTACAGTCTTTATGCATTTTTATGGATAATTTTACTAATTTAATAACAATGTATTACTATAATAATCACTTACTACAGAAATGTTTCTTGCATACAATTTCCCGTTTTACAGGAAGGACGATGAAATGTTAGAAACCAATTTTAATAAATTTTACCGTTAAATTAATTTTGATATTGTTATATATTTTGTGCTGGGGTTACATGTGTTCTGGCATCGTAAGGATAAACTAAAAATTGGGCTGAATAATTAAATGTAAATATTACTCTTTACTAGCTTCATCAAAGCTATTATAATATGGCAAAGATATTCTTTGCCATATTTATCGAATGTAACTTTAGATTATCATAGAACCTGTTTATTTACAGGTACAATAATATCCAGATCATTGTAAGTCACCAAAAGTTTGTTTGGGGACCGAATTTACAAATATAAATTTAAATATCGATGAAATACATATAATTTTATAGTGCAAATTAAAAGAAATATGACGTGATGTTTGCTATAAAAATATAATTTAAGAAAATAGAGTACAAAATCTACATAGTAACAGAATTGCTTATTATATTGTATATCTTTGTAACTTTAACATTTGTAAAACATTCACACAACAGTGTTCACACTCACTTGACACTCGTTTCTGTCAATGTACTGCATTGTTTATTTTGCACTAATGTAACTGTTGATTTCCAAGATAATTGTGACCTTGTTAAAATAAGAAACCCTTTTTTTTTTCCAATTTGTACGGTAAAAATATCTGAGTCAGGAAATTTTAATCTACCACCCATTATTGATATCCTTCAAGAACACTGTTAAGAGTTGAAAAATAATGTTGACGGACCTTATACCCTTTATCCATTTAACAAGTTAGTACATGCTGGTGGAACACATACACCATCAAAACTTTTGAGTAAAGCTATACGTTTCTTGACTCATGTGAAGCGTTCACAATATTCGCCCCTTCTTTTTCCGTAAATACTGACCTGTCTACTTCCCAGTTTAGATCTGGTATAGCCAGTGGTACAAATCTGGAATCCTAGTTAGCAACACTTAACGAAATATATGCATCGAAAAGAGACAATGGCTGTAGGATGACGGAATCTATTTTAAACTGAAGTCACTCAGGTTGCCCGTTCAGAGAAAAAAGGGAGCAAGTTTCAGTGTATATTGAAGTTCGTGATTTAAAATCTAGTGCAATATAACTTGTTAAAATTTCTTTTTTTTTTCAAGGAGCCTTCCACACTTGATTAACTCTTCCTATTAGGATGTAAATACTGGTTTCAAAAACCATGTACAAAACTAAATTTCATTTCAGAGCTTCAATACATTCTGACTTCCCGAGTTGTGCATAATTGTATATCTGTCTAATATCATATAATTCTCTATATAATTTTTTTAAATATTTCCAACGTAGTTTAGTCAAAAACGTTAAGTGAATTTGTAAAAAAAAAAAAAGAAAGAAAGTGTAATCTGAGCTTTTTAAACTTGTATTTTCCTGACATACCATATTTTCAAAGGACATGATTGTATAACTTCAAAATTATTTCCTTTAAATCTGTTGTAATTTCAATTGTTCATTATGTACATTTTTAAGTATTTAGTTTTCAATGAAAAATTAAGTTGTAATAATTGTTATAGTTTATTTAATGTGAATTCCCTGTTTATATCTTTATTTATAATTTTTTTCCCTTTGTAAATCTATAAATTGCTCAATCGAAGCAATCTTTAAAATAATACATATCGGTAAGTCTGTTTTTACTTCATTTCAACTTATAATGTTTTAATGAGGAATTTTATTATTCAAAATTGTAAATGAATAAACATTGTATAAATGTTGTGAAAAAATAATTAACAACCGAAAAAGTACATATAAATTATACTGAACTGAAATGTTATAACTCATTTGTTACCGAAATCTTAAGATTGCAATAAAACAAAAAAAAAAAAAAAAAAAAAAACTAAAACATCTCTTTTTCAGTATCGAATTTAAATTTCGAAACAAGATGATAATATGGAACATATATATTTGATATTTGAACATTAATATCAAAATTAGTAACTTCATTATTAATTGTTATGTAAAGTATAATTGTTAAATAAACGTCTTATTTTATCTAGATCTCCATCTATTCCAAATATCGTTTTACATCAACGTTGTTTACGAGAGGTCTAAAAATAATATAAAATTATTAAATGTATTTTGGCTTCAATATATATATATATATATATTTTTTTGTTTGTCATGTATAACATTAAGTAAAAGGAACATTGCAGGATTGTGTTGCAGCTGCGGACAAGCTGATTAAATATATTTTTTTTTTCATTTTAGAAGTTTATTTTAAGGTTTAGGCCTTTGTGTGTGGCGAAGCAGAGACCAGTTATCCATTCACGAGCTGTTGAAGCTACTGCTCTTCTTCACTAATATGCTGGAGTTATGAGAAGTCAAATTCATCTCTGCCATGGAACAAGGATCCTCATGTCAACAAAGCCATTTGTTGCGCGGCAATGGACATTTAATGCACAAAATATTTATTATCCCAATAAATAAATGGGACAGAGCAGGAAAGGTATAATAACCGTAACAGAAGATTCTCTGGTCCTCCACGTTGGGGGTTGATCTTAAGACCTTATGTAGGGAAAAAATGGTAGAAACTAATATTAATCAACAATGTTTAATCAAATCTACCGAATTTTAGTTCTTGGAGTTTTTGTATACTAACCAAGTTTCTCTAGATACAGTTTTTTTAAATTCAAATTTCTGTACGCAAAATTAAAAGGAGCAGTGTTTATATCTAGTTTTTAATACAAATGTTTTTGGAAAGGTCAGCCAATCTGTGAAAACCTGTATATTCAATTGCTATTTGTAATTTTAAACTTTAAAATTCAATTCTGTTCCTTCTAGGAACCTTCTTGTATATACGTCATTGGTAAGCATAGGATTTAATTTGTAAAATAAACTCCACTTCTGGAAATTCTTAATTTGTCATTTTTTCCCGAAGCATTAAATAATAATGAATGTTCATTTTTTTGCAAATCCTTATTGTTATCTGGTAAAATCTATATTATAGTTTTTTCATATCAGAATAATTACAAAGGATTTTTTTTGTAATGTAAAGATATTATAGAGAATCTTATTAGTGGTTGTCCTAATAACGAATTTTTATTTATATATCTGTGTTAATTCAAGGACAGGACATTTGACATTGCTAAGCCTAATTCATTTTCTTATTTTACAATATTATGCTAAATGTATTATGTTTACTACAGGATATTTGGCGAATTCAATATAGTCAATAATCTTATCTAGATATTTCGCTCACGTCTGTGGTTGTCTATATGACCAAAATACTTACAAGTGCTTTCAATACTAAAGTTCACTTCTCTTTCCATGCAGACAGGACATCTGTCTCTCTAAACTACCTACACTGACAGGCAATTCCCATTATGAAAGATAGATGGCTTTATATGTAATAAATAGACCTGTCACTTTAATGTCAGCGATCAGGGATTCTATAAAAGTAATTGAGTTTGATAACTGTAGACGTACAGACATCTATCATATTCAAACAAGGAATTCGATGTAATTTAGACCAAAATGTTTTACAATATCAGGTGTAATTTTATTGTAAATCTTCTAATAAATTTAGAGTTTATCTATTATATGATAACGACAAAACAACAGTGATGCATTATTCAGTAATTGAAATATTTAATAATTTTATGGTATTAAATATTTTTAATTACATTCCCAATCACACAGTCGGGTTTTTATAATAATTATAAATAAATCAAAAATAATTATAAATTAGAATATATGTTACTTAAGTAGTAACCGTTAATTATTGCTAATTACAAAGTTGAAAGTACTCATCAATAACACATAAAACTAACCTAAATAAATAAAAACTGTATGGATATCTTAATTTGAATTTTAAGTTATACAAGTAAAATATTCATTTTTGTTAACACCAACATATAAGTATATTACTAATCGCAATAATATAATTTTAATAAATAATGTAATGTGATTGTAATTGTAATTTTACTGTAAGTTTAAAACAATATAATGTAATCCTCTGCTATTCATTTTATCAGACGGTTCAAAATTTGATATAAAAAGTTTGTATTTGATGAAATTTTACAGATTTTTAATATGTAAAATTTATTATTACCGACAATTTACATAAATATTGTGAAACACATTATTACTAATACAAATAAATAATAAGTTATGTAACAAGTAATTACTTGTCTGTTTTACACAAGTAATGAGTTTTATATAATTCAAACAATATCATTATTATAATAATTTAATAATAAGTGTTGAATATACAGTTAAGAAATAGACGTGAAATCAATATAATCGTACATCTTGCATTTTTAAATATTATAATATATATATACATATATATCACTCTTGATACTCTTGATAATTATTACTACATTTTAATATTATTTGAAACTTTTCAATAAATAAGTAAAAAATTGTATTATAATTTGTGTATAATATGATTTTATAGAAGTCTAGTTTATTACATGGATACCATATACCTGCACTGATTTTTAGCACATTTATTTTTATTCTCTTTTTATTTTTACCTTAATTCATATATATTTTTTATGAAAGCTTTTCAAATAATAACCACAAATCAGGTGTTAAATTCATGCGGGTAGCCACAGTTTGTTTGTTGTTGCTTTTATTATAACTATTAACAACAATACACAACACAATTCAATTCATTTTGATTGATGGTGTTTTATTAGTGAAAAGTTTTAATGGATTATTACGATGAAACAAGCTTCATTTTTGTCGTTCTTGGGGTAACTAGATTCATCAAGCTCAAATATAGAATGCTATTGATAATAAATGCCGTCTGTGTCGAACGTTTTTGGAAAGTGTAATATGAGTGACATTTCAGTGAGAGATTGGTGTAGGAAATTTAGAGAAGGGTGTGAAAATGTGGTTCAAGAAGAATATAAATTAGTTTTTTTACTTGCTACTTATGAAATGTTTAAAGTGTTTGAACAAATTGTACGAATAAAGTAAAGTATCATCAATTCTCAGCTTTAATTAAAAATATATCAACAGTCCTTGACAATTTATAATTATGTCTTTTAGAAAATATTTTAATTTATTTACAAGTTATTGTAAAAATATTAAACAGCACTTAAAATAGAAATTATTTAATATATATGTATGTATGTATGTATCTATGTGTATATATATATATATATGATATGATATTACAAAGTTAACTTTTTACTACAATGTAATAAATGGGAATTCTACCACTCATAACTCGACAGAACACAAACAAATGAATCTTAAAAGCATATATATATATATATAAATTTAAGTTGAAAACCCTAATTTACTTTTAACATTCATTTGTTTGTCTTCTGTTGAGTTATGATATATATATATATATATATATATATATATATATATATACACACACACACAAACACACACACACACATCAAAATGCATGAAATGAAAACACAACATACTTGTAGACAAAATTCATAATCTAAGTTCGATACAAATTTTATGATTTATAAATTCTTTCTTTACTCGTAAATAAGATTATGTAAAAATTGTGTTGTTATCTAATATAAAAGTGCTAGAAGTAATATAATTTCAACACATCATAATGGGCGTTGTAAAATTAAAACCACTCCCATGTTCCATGACCTCCCGTATTTAATCTATCCTGGAAAGTTTACATCATGTTTATTGCATCGTAAATTCTCAAGGATTTGCCTCTGGTCTTCTGTACAAGCTTTTCAGCATAAATTTCGTTAAAGATAAATGACTTTATTTTCCATAAACTACTTTGTAAAACACCTTTGGGGTTTTATTAATACGTATATTTTTTTTATGAGGCAATAGACCCTCATATGTAAAAAAAAATATATATATATTTGTATTACTCCCCCGTACGTGTGTGTATGTGTTGTATGTATACAAACATACAATAATTATAATATTGTTTGCAGTGCATTTTAAAGTTTCGTTTCTTCCTCCGCGTGATTCCATTAAACCTCTAGTTTGAACATGTTTTTATTTTGTTCGCTAGATTGGCGGAATTGTGTAATACTGGTAAAATATTTATAAATTCAAAGTTCATGTGTGTATCACAGTTTGTCAATTATAATATTTATTAATAATCCTCAAATGTCTCTTTGCACACAACTTGGTCTTCAGGTCGTTACACTGACTACATTGTAACTACTGTTTAAATAATGTCATTTTACTGCACCTACCATTTTACATTGGTTATAATTTGTAAATGGTCACTAATTAAATACAACTGATGGTATTACTATAAACTGATTATGACAAACTAATTATGATTTGTTAAATATAGATATATTATTATCCAATATTTTAAACGTGTTCATATAACTGTAGGTGTTAAATTCATAATTAATGTATTTATAACTACGTAATGTATTTAAACACCGTGCATAAAACCGTTATAACTTCGTCGTTTGCTAAAACCAATAGGTTTTAACCCTTTACATTAATATTACTTTTTACATCTTTCTTTGCACAAGTTTATTTCAATACCTCATTAATTTGATGTCGTATTGTTATTATAAATACGGATTTAATTTAGTTGTCAATGGCACTAGACATTTAAAACTCGTACTTATAGTTATTTCATAACTTCACAATTGCCAGCCATATATTAAGAAGCAAACTAAAACTGAGTTCTGTATATCATACTCAAAACTTTATTTATTTCAACAAAATAAATAATATCCATCCAAATACCTTTAACGAGTTTTAACACGTATATTATTTATATTTATTAAAAGTATAGTTTACATTTAAAATTTGTAGTTACATGCAAATTAGATAATTAATCTAAGCTTAGTTATTTACAAAGATGACTATATATATATATATATATATATATATATATATATATATATATATATATATATATATATATATATATATATATATATATATGTGTGTGTGTGTTCAGGTTTTTAAATATCTGCTTAGATTTTGGTAAAATTAGTTTATAATAAGTTGTAAGAGCAATATCATCTTAATATACAAGTAGAAATTTAAGCAACATTATAACGATTCGAAATGATTTTGAAATATGTTTTCTTAGTTAAAATGTTTAAAACATGAAGATCTGTAATTTAATTTTCATTACTGTTGAGACCAAAGGTTCATGTTGAAATTCCATGTTTAAGGAAGTAAAACACATTTTATTTATATTTTGTAACTTCCACTTTTTTAGTCTATCCGACCAATGGTTTCGCCTGTGAAGGCATTGGCGAGCCTGTATTACAGACTGAAGAAAAATGAAAAACAAAGAAACCTAAAAACTAGATGGTGGGAGTTAGATACGATGAAGGGGAGGGTGGGGAAATACCCAGCCTGGGCAATGACTATAGAAACAATACAGAATGGGAAAATCAGTTAATTGTTCTAGGTATTACAAGTTTTAAACATTTTACTAAGGGGGAATTATACAAATCTAATTGGTCATTTAAAACTAAATTAGGATTACAGTATCTTATTCTTTTAACTTCTAAGCTCTCCAAAGCATTCAATTTCCCACCTTTATTATCAAAATGTAATATTTTAAAATCTACACTCGAATTAAAATCAGACACTTGATGTATTCCTAAATGATTTGAAAACTGGAATCGTCATATCCTAACCGCCAACTTCTTTCATGTTCATTTAATCTAGAGTTAAAATTACGTCCTTGTTTGAGCTACATAACATGAATTACTTACAAATTTTGGAAAGTTATCTTATATACACCACTTCTCAACATTTTGTTAATTTAACTTTTGAATTATTTAAATTCTTACCTAAACTATCACTGCAATAAAATGCCGGCCTGCACTCTGTTCTCTTATTTAAAATATTTCCAACTTTTTGGCTAACATTTCCTAGATAGTTAATTTTCCGCCGTTTAGCATTATTTTTTACTGTAGTTGCACTCGTCTCAAGTTTTTTCTTTAGCCTTTTATTATTAATATTTATTTCATATTAGTTATTACTAGCTATTTGTTTAATGAAACTTACTTATAACCTAATTATAAAGAACTTGATATAACTAAATATTAATTTATATTATTACAGATTTGAAAGGTTTCTTATATTTCAATAAGTTTAATGGAATTCAGTAAGTATTGAATATATTGTATATTACAGATACTAAATGAATTTATAAATATAAATTGAAAAATAAAAATAATTTATTAATTTATTTAATCATAATTAGGTCAAGGTAAACTTGTCGCTCGTATTTAGTCTCGGAAAAGATAATGATTACAAAAGTATACTTTGTGGTCGAAACCATAATACGCTATTGAGCGTACCTTCATGCATACATACATACAGATTGTAGCCTTCAGTGATTTGTAGACCTTTCAACAATTGAAAAGAAATCATATTTCGTTTTAATATATGTTGTCGAAATTCAACTTTATTATTTAAGACAGAATATTAAGAAATTTTATCGATATTTTTTTTTCTAATTATTTTATAAACGTATTTAAATTTTTTGATATTTACTATCATATTTTATACTGAAATACTAATAAAAAGGGAAATAGTAGGCGATATATATATATACCTAAAACGGTTTTTTTTTTCAAATTCAAGCTTTATTTACTGTACTCTGAGGAATTTATTGACTAATGTTCCCACTACGCCATACGTGGCATTCCCCTTTTTTGTCTCTCTAATACATCTACGGATGTTTTATTTATTTATATGTTTAGTTTTCTGTAAACAATTAATTGTGTCCTGGTTTGTTATTTTAATATGTATTTTTAATGACGTAAACTGTAAGCTAAATGTAATATATTTTAAGAAATGAATCTCCAGTATTACAAATATATATATATATATATATATATATATATATATATATATATATATATATATATATATATATATATATATAGAACCGTTACCTCTTATTATTGCCATTGCTAGTGTGTGTATTATGTACACCACGTACGATGTAGTCATAACGGATGTGGATAATATGGCAGGAAAGGGTTGTACAATAATTAATTTACTTATTAATAGTTGTATTAAAATTAATACAGATGTTAATGTTGTAAAATTTAACTTAACTTATACAATTATATCACTCTTTCACATAGTCACATCAAGCTTAAAAATCTTTATTAAACATATTGAACATATGCTATTTCAATAACAAATTATATCGTATAAGTTTTAAAGTGGTTTTATGAGTACAATTACAGTAATAAATAACTATAAAATCATCCTTCAATGACAAAGTACGTGCGAAAATGAAATTAGTACTACTTTAGTACATGAACTAAAATAGTAAAGTCATTTATATAATTCGTGGTTTAATAGAATAACCAAATAATTTGCTTTGGTCTTTAATTCGCTAAACTATATAGGTTTATATCTATAATAGAATGTATTGCAATATACAAAATATTAGTAGTTTCATGGCATTAATTCATTATTTTTCATCCCACGTGAATTTCTTTTGTCTATATTCTTTTGTTTCAAATTAATATAAATTTTATATATAAATAAAATAAATAATAATATAAATTATAATATAGATAATCAGTAACACATAATGTTTAACATTCTAATGTTTTTAGATAAAATTTAATTGAGTCCGGTATCTAGTAATTTAGCTCTACATACAGTTTAGATACATATAAATTATAGAAGAGGACGAATTTTGCATGTAGAAGAGATTACCTGTCAATATATGACGATTCTTTTAGTTGTGATGTTCTATATAGCTTTCAGAAATACAGGAAATCCAAATCGTTCCTCTAAAATTAATCAACAGAAATTGTGTACTACAATGTCAGATCTAAAGCTGTATGCAAGCACGATATTTGGTATGACACATTTTTACAAACATTACTTCTTGCGTAGAACAGTAATACGAGCACATAATAATTTAGCTATATATCTCAGAAGTAAATGAAAAAAGCCATTTGTAAATTCACTCAAGTCAACAAACACATAGAGATGGCTAAAACCTCGACTTCAAATTCCAGAAAAAATTTAAAATGTGTGGATTCAATGAAAAAGGTTCACTCGATAGTTTCATTTAATAAAACAATTTGGTTCATGCAGTAAGGTTAATATAAAGGAAAGACAAGGAATTTAAAGTCAAGACAAGGATGTACTATTATTACTTATTTTCTATGATTTATATCTTGAACAAATAAATTGCTCCATATTATACAATAAATGAATTACATTACATTATTTAGGCCTATTTATTAGCTACCACAAAGTTAAATCAATAGTGTTAATATTATGTACTTTGGTATTATAAGTGTTGGTTATTATGCGAGTATTTCAATAACATTACATAATTTGTTATTTAAATGCATATAAAGTTTAATGATTTGTTTAAGAAAGTTGTAAAATATGAGTAAAAATAATAAAAAAAGGAATCGGTGGACTGTTATAGCAGAACTAGTATATACAATTTGTAGTATACATATACTCAAACTTGTAATTCCAAAATGTTCTTCTACAAAAAAAGCATAAATATTGGAAAGGTTGACTACTTACAAATAGTCTAGTCCTGTGGTAAGTACATTTCTGATAGTGATATATGTCCTGATATGCTTTTAAGATGACCTTTATATATGCGTATAATATAACATGCTAATATCTGTTATATTGTAGAAAAAAATGAATAATTTATGTTTTTATTATGTTTTGATGATTGTTAATATAATAAAACATATCGAATAATATAAATATATAATAATTCGTTAGTTAGGCAAAACTGAAAAACCTAAACATCCATAAAATAAAGACCCAAGTATAGTAAATATAGGGGAACAATAAATATTTAATTTCGAAAGTTAAACTATAAATTATTAGACGGTGTAATAATATTATAATTAATATGAACAAGAGTTTGTTGGTACAAGAATCTGTTCTCATAAAGCACATAGCTGTTGAGTGGATACGGTGCTCAATATAATGTCTACATGCAATTAACGCCCACTTGTCCTACACCCAAGGCTAAGCTATGTGTATAATTAGACATATATCAACGCAACTACACTATATAGACAAACATTGTTGCTGCATGCTAAACTTGTTATATAAGGGCACTTCAATTAATTCAATAATGGAAAAACAAATATTTATCTAATAATATTTTTAATTTTAATATTACATGATATTCATATTTCATATTATCGTATTATACTAAATTAAGAATTTTGATTAAAACTTTTTGTTTTATAAATAACAAAGTTAAAAAAAATAGATCTAATTTTATAAATATAATTACTAAAAATTTGTTTGGCCAAATACTGTTCATTTAATGGATCAGTAGCAAACTGGGCTACGAAATGATTAATCGTTGGCAACATTTATTGAATCGTTCTGGCTCACAATACGTCCATAAAGGCATTATAGTTCGCTTCTATTTTGCCTTTTTAATTTTATATGAATAAAAATTGATTAAAACTTTTGTCTAAGAAAGATTTCAATTTAGTTTCGTTGTAAGATAAAATAGTTGAGAATTATTAATTGTTCAGGTTTAACAGAACAGTTAGAATACACTTTGCTATCACCATAACAGTCATCACTATAATACTTTCTACCTAATGTTATGTGTAAAACAAACAAGATACTATCAAACTCATTATATAAGTTTGTGCTTGCACCATACATAAATTCTTAGTAATCATGCAATTATCTTATAGTATGATTAGTATGACCCACGAAACGTATTTCAGTTTCTATTAATTTTAGATTCCTCAAACGATTGTTTTGAAAATTTACATTATTTTAATACATTACCGAAAATATTGTCTGAAAATATCATCGAATTATAATAGAGAAAACAGCTCTTACAAAAAACGCATGTTAAAATAAAATACACTTTTGTTACGTTTTGAAATAAATCTGCATAGTTACAAAAGTAAATAGATACAATTAAAACTTTGTGTTAAAACAAACTAAAAACTATGTATTTCCTTTAAGTTCAATGAATCTATAATTAAATTGATTTATTTATTCAATTTAAATCCCATCCACAGCGATCCCGACGCTTCAAAGATAGTTACTTAGTATTTGTTTGACTGATTACTCATAGTAGGTCATAACACCATCTTTTTAAGAAAAATAGCTATTACGCCAGAAAACCATAAAATGCGAGTTTAATTATATTTTGTTAATAGCTATTTATAACTATGGGATTATAGACAACACACCAGTCGCGAAAGCCCAGAATTCCATTATATATATATATATATATATATATATATATATATATATATATATATATATATATATATATATAAGAAGATTCTTATCAACAACGTGAGGATTTTAGATGTTGCAATAATTAGAATTATGCCTATTTACAATTCCATTGCGTTTGAATGCCGTCTTGTCTGAGAAATCAACAAGAGTATGCCAATCAGGTTCAGTCTCGTAAAACCTAATTATACGGTAAAAGAACTACACTTATCTGTACGTGTTATCTACAAGTACGTTATGGATTAGGTGGCTGTTGTAACATTTAATTTGGATTTTCTTTCCGAATCTTTGCACTGACAATTTGGGAATTCTAAATTCAAGTTCTACTTTTCTATGTGATTTGGGTTTACCTTGCGTATTGAGTAATAACACTCATATCAGTTTACAAAATACACAGAAATTTAATATCTTTATGATTCAGTGGAACAAAATTTTCCATCAATTCGAAAAATTGTATTAAGATACGTTTAATGGAGTTTAGTCGTAAGGAATATAACTTCTTTTCCAAGTTTAAAATACATTTGAGATCTATCATTTAATGAGATATATCATGATACTGTGAATTTTAAATTATGTATTATAAACGGTAAACGTCTATTGAATAATGCAATGGTTTTCCAAAAATTTTGCATTGTATTTCACTTGGGTTATTTAGACTTATGAAGATTTAAAAATTATAATACTCATCTTATTGTTTACATAAACGCCAAATATTTTAAATAAAAAGGAAAAACAATGTATAATAAATATTCTATAATATATTTCAAATATGTTTTGAAAAATATTATTAAAACATTATAATAAACAAATATTCTTCTACTCATTTATTTTTGGAACGGATCTTATTATAATAATAATAAAAAAAAATTAAAATCAAAAAGTCTAAAAATAATGTCTAAATATTTTACATGTTGGCTGCACAAAATTTATTTATTTATTTTTTGAAATATCAGCTTTTAATATTTTATAACCTTAAGTACATATTCTGACAAACATTATATACAAAATATTTTACAAATACATTTGTTTACTAACGATCAATTAATTAATGGAAAACCAATAAATATAAAGCACTACATAAACATTTGAGTGTACTTGAAAATAATCGGTGTTCCGAGTCGTTGAATTCTTTCAAATAAAATGTTTGGTCATAATTAAAGGTGAACCGTAGATAGCTACTTATTATTTCTTACGCTTTCACGTAATTTTGTAGCTACTTGTAAAATGATTGTTGTATTTGTTGAAAATGAAATCATTACACACACACACACACACACACACACACACACACACACACACACACACACACACACACACACACACACACACACACACACACACACACACACACACACACACACACACACACACACACACACACACACACACACACACACACACACACACACACACACACACACACACACACACACACACACACGCACACACACACACACACACACACACATATATATATATATATATATATATATATATATATATATATATATATATATATATATATATATATATATAGATATATTGAGGTGTTATTGAAGAAACACGTAAATATTATTATTATTATTATAAAGTAAGCATAAATAAACACGTACACAATAAAGTTTTACAATACACAGAAGAGCATACTGCATTATGTGAGAATACGTATTAATTCTATCATATGACCCATTTCTATTAAATTTAATAAATGTATTATAATATGCCATATCAAATGGTTTCACTTAATATTATTTTATAATATAATATTGTTAAGAATAGTTTGATTATTACAAATAAAATTATAACAACATCTTTGTTGATTAAACATTTTTACTAATTTATAAAATCAAAAATGTATACGTCATGAAATAAAGAGGTAAATTGATTTTAACTACTGAGAACGAAAAGTGATATATTACATTATTACACTTTATAAAACTTTACGATCTATAGTTGTATTTATTTTTAATTTGACTGTATTTTGAAACTATCATTTCCAGTTGTATATCAATAGTTTTCAATTAACACATGCCTTTAAACAAAAATTGCTTTTACAATATGTCAATGTTTCGTATTAAATACACGATAATTTATTAGATAGTTTTGAGGAAATATTATATTCGGCCAATCAAAAGAAAACATATCATAAAAAGAGAACAATTTGTAAAAAATGTTATTTTAATCGGTTAATAAATAATGTCGTTGTATTATTGAATCATTGTAGTTGAGGTATTTGTTCTGACGAAATAGAGAAAGGATTACCATAATATTAATAAATTTCTCTACCAACCATTAGGATAAAATTTGTTTCAATAAAACAAATGCTAATGATATTGTGCAGTACCGGACGTCCCACGAAGAGGACTCTATTTTTAAACTAATATGCTCGACACATGGAACACTTTACAAACTGGACACTTTAAATTTCCGTTACATAGGTATGCAAAATAGCAACCTCGCATTTCTTTTTTTTTGTTATCAATCAACAGAAATGGCAGAAACAAAACAAAAATATCGTCTCTACAACAATGTACTATTAAATACTTGCAATTAAATTGACATCTTGTGAATTTCGATCAGCTCTTGTTTCCTTAAACAAGAATGAATCAATTTGGCAAAATTATACTCATGTGACCAAATCAGTTTTTATATCGAGATATTTCTAATGGTTGTCTAGATCGTTGCAGCAAATTCACGGAACGATCATCAGGATGTAGCGACTTGAATGTTAATTTAATTTAATTTAATTTTTGCTAATTTATCCTACGGGATTTCAAAAAGGAAATGTTCATTCCTAATGAGGCTGATTGAAGAGGTCAATTATTGTATCTAATTACCTTGATAATTTTTCAAAAGGGTCTATTTATCTTTTTTGATTCGTTGCTCTCAGTGCATATTTATTGATGGAAATATATTCGAATAAAGGTCAATTTGGGTCATCAATTATTTAGTACCGTTTTTTTCTTTATTAGGTTTAACACATTTTAATGTTATGTGGAGATCAAAAATTTCCAAAGGTTATGTTAAGTTAGGTCATGTTAGGTTAAGTAAAATATTTTTTAAGAAAATGTAAAATTATTTTGTATTCCGACATCTTTTTTATTTACCATAGCAAAATACAACTCGATAACCTTTTTTTTAATATTTATGTAACATGGAAATTTTTTATACATATCTATGTAAAATAACTGTAATGTGTCTATTTTGTAAGCGTTCCATTAGTTCGCCATATTAATTCAAAAATAGCGGCCTTGTCATTGGACACTCAGTATATACATTCAAGATTTCTACAGCACAAAAAATAATATTACCATAAAAGTTCGTGTTATTACAAATGTTATTTAATATTTTTTTCAAAGATGAGAAAGTTTTAGCGAAGGCTATTGTGTCATTTATTACGTTGAGGCTGCAGCAAGGAATATGCATCTCTTTATGAAACTACAATATACTTCACATGACAAAGTGAATCGAAATTATGCAGCCGTGGTGGAAAAGATCCGCAATTTAACTATATCTGTATACGTGTAACTTCATAATCATTGTTAATTTTTAAATATTGCGATGCATATTATTAATTTTAAACTGTTTACTAATACAGTTTATATTTTAAATTGTATAAGGTGTTCATAATTTCAAAACATTTCAAATTACTTTATACAATGATCTTTATCATTATGTTTTATCTTTTCTTTATCTTGTTTTACAGATATAGGTAATTATTTTACCCTTTTAATTTTTTTTTTATGGCAGATTGTGTATGTAGTTGAGACATCTTCTATATTTGAGGTTTAGGTAGTATTTCGGAGCAAAATCATGTATTAGAGTAGTTGGTGCTACACTTTTATGATTTCATTATTACTCAGACTAATTGTGAAATATTTCAAATGTATATGTATAATTAGCTTATGGTTTTTACTCTACTGTACTTAAATACATGTGCGTAGATATGTGTAGAGCGTGTTATCTGTCAATGAAATAGGTGATAATTAATTGTAAAAAGAATGAAAATGTTATAACTGCTCGTGTAATATTAAAATTTCGCTAATTTCCTTTGACCTTCTACGTTGAGTTAATCGCTTTAAATTTACATCTCGTTTATGGAATAGTAAATCGTAGAGGCCTTCACTGCAATCATTTCTGCATAATTTTCATTAAATATAAATGACTTTTTTATTTTACACAATGTTCAGAGGGTTCATTCATAATTTGATCAAATGTTTAACCAACTATCTTCAACTTGAAATTATATATGTCTTCTTGTTGAATTTAATATTTTTCTTATAAATATGGTTGCTATAGTAGCTCTATCTTCCCCTTTCGTTGCGACGGTTCAAATTTTATTCAATTAAAAAAGTGTATAAGAAATAGATCCAATGTAAATACAAATATAAATAATAGAGCAGAAATCGATTTTTCAAGTTTTGAAATACGTTGAAGGATATAGACGTATATAAATACTTTGAAGATATTGTGAAAAGTATTGGTACATATTACCTAAAACGAAATATATTTTTTTGTGTAATTTACTACTACTACAATTTAGGAATTTTGTACAAGTTGTATTCCGTTTATGAATTGGTGGAAATTTTCAGTGTGTTGAGAGGATTGCACTTATTCTATTATACAATCAATAAAAAAATTTAGGTTTTCATTTACAAGTGAATATCTATAAAACATTATATGATAAACAATATTAATTTTAAAATAAATATGTTATTTTATTTTCCTGACTAGTAGTTTTATAACGTTCGTTACATTTTTATATAACGACTTATATAAGATGTAAACAAATATATGCGTTAGTGGATATAATTTCTGCAATAATAGTGATTGTTTAAAATCCTACATAACCAAATAAATACCCAAAATAATTAATGTAATTAAGTTTTAAACAGATTATTGCTAAATAAAATTATTACCATAATAATTTATTTGTAAAATAGGAAAACAAATGCAGTTACTATTAATTTGTATATAGGTTGGTTGTTCCAGTCATTAATGTAACTCCCAGGTGGCACATATTGTTTTGTGACAGTTGGTCCGAGAGCAGTCAAAAACAATGTTCTGAAACTTTTAGTTTCGTAATGTCCCAAGTTTAATTATCCAATCAGCTTCTTGGCTAAGAAGCAGAGCAAACTATGGGTAACATCTGACTCAATACAAAACTGTCTCTGTGTAACGTTTGAACAATTTAATGCCTTCTTTATAAATCTAAAACCTCTTTTAGTGAAGTATTGATTATTGGTTTAAATGACGTTACCATTATAAATTGTTTAATATCTAATTTATGTATTGGAAAATTGGTCATAAAATAACAGGTATTATTCTAAAATTAATATAAAAAGGATTTGCTATTTGAACTAGGATGATAATCAACGATTTTTAAATACAAAAAAGAAATTAAAATTCTATTTTAGTATTTTTTATTCTAAGGATATATTTGTTATTATAACTTAAGTTTTTTGAAGCAGAAAATCAAATTTTATTTTTTTGCACCAATTGATGAATACAGATTTTCATAAAACTATTCATACTTTTTTTTTTTTTTTTTTTTTTTTTTTTTTTTTTTTTTTTTTTAAACTATTCGAAGAGATAACTTAGAATAATTAAATATTTACAAAACAATAAAATTTACAATGATCTTTTAAAATAGTTTTTGTTACACGAAGGTGTTTGTGCATGTTTGAACACAATTTATGATTTGTAATTGGAACTTAAAAGTTAAATTACAAACTTTTACAGTTTCTAAATAACACTAAATATGTGCTAAAACCGCATAAAGCTCAAGCAAACCGCCTCCTTGGTTTTAAATTTATAAAATACAACAATGTTAAGAAAATTATCTTTACCTGGAAGTTGACCTGTCGTGTACTACAGTCATTTCAACCAGTTCTGTGAACTTAACGTTCACACTGCAATTTGCTCTTTTTTTTATTTAATGAGATGATTGATGTTGTTGTAAATCATAAATGAGTATATGTATATGTATAAGTTTTGGCTTTTACCCATATTAACGTTACATGGCGATTTATTTCCTTAACTGAAACTATAATATTTAATGTAACAGCAGATCTTTCTTGTTGAAACTACATAGTTAAGGATTAAATAAAGCAATAAAACTAAAGTTTCAAAATTATTTTAATAATATAAATGAGGTACAATTATTTCGCCTTGCGGCATCATCGGATAACTTAGTTGAAAATTTAGTTGTCCGATGATGCCGCAAGGCGAAACAATTATAGCTCATTTATATTATTATAATAATTTTGAAACTTTAACTTAATTGCTTTAATCCTGACTCTTTAAATTAGGAGATCGGTGTGTTCAGCTTTTTTTTAAAGTTGAGAATAGATCTGAACATTTCAATTTAACTAGGGCATCACGTGACTTGATTGAACGAAGCATAAACGAGACGATCACCGGTGATAGTGGATGCAAGCAAAGTGGTGATGCTTTTAGAGTATATCATGTGTTCTAGTTTCAGTTTAAGTTCTACCACCTAGGTTAATATCAATCTTAGCTACAGTTAAAAATCGACAGTTATAAACACTCTTAGCAACTAGTTAGAATCAAGGTTATGAAATAGAATAATCAGTCAACCCATTGTTTTACCTAAAATCACACCCCTCTACAATTTCTAAGCTCATTTATGTCTTATAAACTATATATTACAATTGTCTAAGGTTGTCATCTAATTTCAGCTTAGAGCAATTTTTACTTCACATTATTGAAATTATACATTTTATATGATCATGTTTAGAACATATTATATATTGAATTATACATGTTTAGTGCAGGAAATAGGGTTTTTTATACTACGTCTCGTAATGTTCATTATATATATATATATATATATATATATATATATATATATATATATATATATATATATATATATATTACTAGTATGGCAGATTAAGGTTTAATACATTTAATAAAAAAGGTATATTTTTTTCTTTTGGCTCCTCTACTATCAACTAACTTACTAAACATTAATTTCCATGTACAGGAGTATTTTCTTCCAAAAACCAGCGTTCTTTTCTTTATCTTGAGACTTGCGTTATTTGAGTATTCATTTTCTTAAGTATTTTCCATTCTAATAACTAATAAATGTGTGAGAGAAATGAAACTATAATCTGATTTAACAAATGTATTAAATCACAGACTACAATAAGTTTTTTGAATTTTTAAAAAATAAATTTTAATTAAGAGTATTTACTATTATGTCAAAATATTGTATGCTATAAAATAATATATTGATATGACATTTCACCTAATAGGGTGGGGTAAATCTTCCAGATAAATTATATCTCTTTATTAGAGTTTTTTTTTTATTATTATTTGTTATTTCAAAACAAAAATGTATGTATATAAGTACCCTTTCTATTGATATAACATTCACTCATTGAAGTGGTTATAGTTATAGAAAACAAAAACTAGTTGATGAATTCAAGAATATAGTACATTTGGTTTCTTACGACTTAAAGGTTGGTGACCGTATAAAAAAAAAATCTGTATTTTTTTATATCTTTCTATCTAAACTCATGATCCACTTTTCAGTGGATATAATAAATTTTAACTCTCAATAAATAAAAGATATCCTTTACATTTAGATTGAGTTATATTGACTACAAATTATAATGCGAAGGCTATGAAGATACTAGTGTCAATTATCAATTTTCGTAGATCAAATTTGATTGTAACAAGTACAATAGTGAAATGTGTTTTAAATTTATTTTGCACAAGAATCGAATGGAGTTGGGAAATCAGCGTAATAATCCCCTCTAGGACATGTTTTTCATCTTTTATAAAAATTTGGCGTTAAGTGTGGCAAATAGTTAAATTAAATGGTTATTCGATTACTTAAAATAATAAGACATGAGTTTTATAAATATACAGATTGCTATGTGGAGCACATTTCAGATTAAATATTAAGATTAACATTACATGTATAGTGACGGTGTTGTTTCCGGTCAATGATATGATTTCATAAAAACGCTATTGTTACTTTTAGGTTTAAACTCTCAGTTTTAACGACTATACATATTTATCAAACCCTGACAGTAACAAACGTTATAATTGGATTATGTAAACAAAAGAATATACTGTAAAGCAACTTTTAATTAATATCGTTTCGATTCTTTGTTAAAATAATAGGAATTTAAATTATTTAAAATATTCCTATTATTGTTACAGATATTTCTATTGTAATTATTATCATTATTATTACCTAAAAATATTTAAAAATTATAATAATTATTTCGATCGTTATAAAAAAAAAATTCCTAAACATTTACTTATATTTACTAGTCCATAAAAATTATTTAGTATTGTAATATTCTATTGTACTTCACATTTTGTTAAATTTTTGACTTTATCGTAGAATATCAATTGCAACCTTTATATTATTGAACCGATATCATTTCATTGTTGTTGTTGGTCACCTTAAAGATATCAAATTTTGATAGCTATATCATTATGGGTATATATTTCCCTAATACGTTTAAATATAACTAGTCAGATAACTTAACAGGAACGTCTTTAGGTTAAATATTTAAATTGTATATGTTATTATAAGCTATATTTTAGTAGCTTCAAAACGTATATATTCTTTTGGATGAAATATATAACATATTGATTTTGACATTGAATGTAATATTTGGCAATTTATTTCTTCTTTACAATGTTCATATTTTCTACGATTCAAATAAAAAAAAAACACTATGGTTTTAACCTCTTTAATTAATGGCATCTTAATCACACACAAATTTACAAATCTGTAAACATCTATAATTATCATATTTTTAATGTTTTTAATAAGTGATAGTTATCCTGAAAGAACATATTCCAATTTATTGATAATTTTTATGAATACGAACAGAAGCCATAAATACTGGATGATAATGTTCGTTGTAAAATATGTAAAATTTCTAAAAGTAGTTAATTTTAATAATTTTGTTGTAAGACCTGTATAAAGTGAGATATCATTTCAAGGTACTTCACTTTAAATTGAGATAACTCGATTTATTAATTCGGTATGCTATAATATGGAGTACTCATAATCTTCTCCGAACTTGTAAAGTGAGGCACCCTAATCCAAACTCTCTCATGGGACTTAGGTAAAGTATTCACACACCAACAATGTTTAAATACTTTACCTCTGACGTGTTTAAAGTTTTGTTGACTTTTCTGGACATTACTGAAACTTTTTTTACTCTCCGTCCAGTTTCCTCTTGTAGTAAGGCTACAAATTTGCATTTATTAGTTTTGGGTAAGACGCAACTGTAGAAAGTGAGTTTAAGAATAACTGAAATGAGAAGTGTTATTTTTGGAGTAATGACATTGTTTGTTCTTCTTTTTATAAATTCTAGTATACCACACAAATCTTTAAGTTTGTTTATGTTAGGTAAAATGACATCACAATAACTTTAAAATACTGTGTATTAAACATAAAACACGCAAAAAAAAAACTCACTTATTCAAAACAATACTCTACTTTGTTGTCTCTCCACATTGCGTGAAGTTGTTCATCATGCACCACTGCTAATTGGTACTAGTGAAAGAGATTTTTATTTAAAATTTAAATCATAACGACCAAGCCTCTCATTTTCGACGACATTTTTCAAAATCGGGCTACGATATATATTGCAGACAACTTTACTTGGATACCAAAACAGGATTAATTTATCACAATTATTAAATGGATTTGTCCTTCTTCGTCACCGACTATGCACTTCAAAAAACTGTGTTGTAACTTTACAGTTCACCTCCTATTTTGAACGTAGAATATTTTTTGTTTTAATTCGTATGTAAATAAAATTCTGAAAGATAATATTTGCAATAGCACCCACCAACATTCATAAAGAACTCAATTTTTCAGTTGCCAGTCTTTAACTACACACTCCTTGCCTAAATTACTTGCAGTTCCTTATTCATCAAATATAGCAACATATTCGTCCAGGATTACCAATTTTAAAAACATTTCCAACTACTTTTCAACTTTTCCAAACACTCTGACTGGGGGAAAAAATAAGCGGGCTGGTATTGGATATATCAATTCAATTTTCTTTATGTTTAATGATGACTTTATACTACGCATCCATCTGCACAGATGCGGATGGTTTTGAATGGTCATTTTGTATAAGACTGTGAAATATAAAAGATCAAATATCAATTGATCTTTTTGTCCACTTGTTTCTTGTGCATGAATATATTTAAAAAAAATCATATCCCATTTCAATTTTGAATAAAACCTGAATTACAGTATAATTCATTTTATATAGTTGGTGACTATAAATACGACATCCGGTCTGGAACTTTAGGACTAACAATGTTTTTTATTTATTTTTTATTTTTTTTTATTTTTATTATTTTTTTTTTTTATTTTTTTTTTTTGGAAAATTAAATGAAGGTGTTTATAGGACTCTCAGAAACACCATTTGTTCATTTTATTTGTTTTCATCGATTTTTTTTCTTGACTTAATACACGGTGAGAAACCATTTGAGAAGTGAGTACTGATTCTTATGTTATAGCGCTGACAAAATAAGTTACTTTAAGTTATTTTTACTTTGCCATGGTATTCAATGCTATCGTTGTAGATATTTAAAAACATATTTTTAATCATACGCAACGTACCGTTTCCAGAATTTGCCTCTGCTATAATGAACTCCATCACAGAGTATTATTTCAATAATGGTAATCACAATTTGTCTTTTACGTTCGTCAACATTAAACGCTAGACTTGATTTTTACAAAATATGTTTCTAGCTTTATCATAGTTCTTTTCTATTTAAAACTTAACCTGCTTATTTCATAAAAAGAATAAATGACTGGCCAACGCACTTGATGTTTAAAGTCATCTAAATTACACACATTCAAAATATACCGAAAATTATTTGTTTTATATTTATATTTGAAGAGACCCTCTATGTTTTCGATACTTCCATATACTTAAGAATGAAAATTTCTTGGTTTGATTTTGTTGCAGTGTATTTAAAATATCGCGTGGAACTCACGAATGTCAGTCATTCCGCTAGGGTTTACCATTGTGGCTACATTGTGATACTGTGGAAGACCTGATTCACTGCGTCTGAAACAGAGAAAAATTGCTCTTTTTACGCAAATAAAAATAATTAAAAATCGCATAACTAAACAAACAGATACAATAACATGGTACAAATATCATGAATGAAAAACAAATAGCACTGATTTCATTATTTATTGAAAAAATACAACCTTAAAGGGAAAACAAGAATCAATTATGATTTTTTTTTGTCTTGCCCCGTGCTTCAGTATTATCCTTTCGCTTTTTATGCTCCTTTGCAATAGCAGGTATTCCTTGCTGTTGAATATTCATTAATTTACTTCAAAAACATTTTAAATAAGTAAAAAAAGACTAAATTAATTATTCGATATTATTATATTACAACAGTAAAGGATCACCCATAAACTACCATCACTATAACAAATTAATGTAGTCACACGACTTGCATTATTCTCACTGATTGTCTGATAGAAAAGAGGGTTTTGAAATGGCATTACTTTGAGTTGTTAACAAATGAAAACCAATCGCCCTGATTGACTGTTGGATTGAGTGGTTCAAGGAAAAATATACATAAATTGAGAGAGTTTTAGAAAGATACCTAATATTTAATACTTAATGAAATAAAGGTAATGTGACATTTGAAAAGATTTAAAGATTGAAAAAAGAAACTGTTCCCATAGAAGTCAGTCATACTTAATTTGAAAAAAACCAAAATATATTCGATGAGTGAATTTTCAAATAGAACGCCTCAAGGGAGAAGGTATTGTTACTTCATATAAAAAGCATCCCTAATAGAGATTTTATATTTTGAATTATCTTAGCGTTTCCAAAGTAAATGATATACTTATAGTGAATTACTAATTGTTAGCATATATATATATATATTTCAATTGAATGATAGTATAATGTAGTTTATATGTGTTGTATATACTTTTTTTGTTATTAATGAATACCATATATCTTACTTTCCTACATTCGTGTATATAAAAAAAATGTAACTACATGCATCCCAAATCAATACCATGTTTTGTTACTTGATGATATTTATATATATAAAATAATATATTTTGTACATAAATATGTTTATACAATATATAAAACTCATCAATTCTAAATCGTGATATATTTGTATTTACGGATCAATGACTTATTTTGACCATTTGCATAGAATATACGAATTGAATTTGTTGAATCATATATGAATTAAATTGTAATTAATTATACAATTTTAATGTCAAACATTACAACAATAGTCGTTTGTTGACCAAACAATTAATCAATTATTAACTATATTTAACTAATTGTAATAATAATTCGATATAATCTGCTATAATTAAGGTAAAGACTGATAATTACCACTAAAGAAGGATGTTAAAAGTGGAAGTAATTCAATAATTAAGCGAAAAAGTTGTCGGAAATAACCTGTTAAATGCTGGTTTATTCATTGCGTAAATGACAGATCCTCCAATCTTCATTCACTAGTGCCTTTTGTAATACTTTTAATAAATGTATTTGTAGTGTATTGATGTGACTATATATATATATAGGATATTTTAGGGTTAGCATATACAAGAAAGTCAGTAGGCTTAAAGTTTTGGACAGTCAGAGTTTCAAAATAGTTTGAAATGTTTATCAATTGATGAAGGAAAAGGTTTAAATAGAGGATCTATAAGGATA
Source organism: Aphrophora alni (assembly GCA_963513935.1). Taxonomy (NCBI): domain Eukaryota; kingdom Metazoa; phylum Arthropoda; class Insecta; order Hemiptera; family Aphrophoridae; genus Aphrophora; species Aphrophora alni. The sequence continues at coordinate 33,602,611 of OY740770.1, forward strand.
ATAGTAAAGGAAAATAATCCCGTAGACTAGTCCAGTAGACAATTTATGCTCGTAATAAGATAATTCCGGTAAGAAAAACAAAATCACACATTTAAGACTTTAATTTGTGTGTCATATGACGTAACGTATATGATTTTCATTTAAATAACAGTCACCTATACACGTTGAAAGAAATACTAAAAGTTAAACAAAAGATAAATTTTAGGGGTGCATCATAATTTTAAATAAAATTATTTAAAAAAATGTTAATTTGTTATTGCTGAACACCGTCATTATTAGGAAACTTTTAATTAATTGCAAATAAAGACATAAAAGAAAGGCAAAAATATTACAACAGCTCAGGTAGGCCCTAATACTAAGACTAGTGATTATTATGGTTAAGACATAAATTTAAAAAATCACTACAAACTTTCTGTTGCATTTAAAAACCCCTTTCAGCAATGGAAGACGCGCGATTACAAAAATATCCGAGAGGGAATCGAGAACAGTTTTGTACAAAATGTGTTACTTATGTTTTAGTCTGGATTATCACGGTGACTTGCATTTTAATAATTACGATAAACGGGTAAGAAATTATTTGTTCAAAAATATTCCAGCAAAACCCGGTTATAGTTACTGATAAAGAGTCTGTAGAGTTAATTCCAGTACTCACATTGAATATCTTAAATCCTTGTTTGTAGAGATGTTTAGAAGAAGGAAATATAGCACACCCTCATAACATGTTAAATCCAGAATCGTACTCAACCAAAATACAAAATGTAAAAACTATGCGATTTTTGCTGAAACCTGTAATTATTTTCTTAATCGGTCGTGCCAATCTCCATTTTTATTGAAGGAAGTAAAAGTATATACATATTACACCGAAAGAATGGATGTCTAGTGTGGATATTTATAAGAACGAAGTCATTTCGTTTATTTTTCATTGAGGGAGACAATAAAATTGTATACAAGTCAAAATAATACACAACACTTAACAATTATACATATATAAACACTTTTTAAATCTTCACAATAATAAGTTATAAATCATTACAATCAAAACAATGAAAACTTGTGTTTCAAGATAGAGTGTGGTATAAAAAACTATTCATTATAATATAAACAACTAAATTCTTTTTTATAATATATATATATATATATATATATATATATATATATATATATATATAACAATTTTTGTTGTTTAAAAATGGACAAGTTTATACAATTCAACTTACTGCCGTTGATCAAATATATTACATAGCAAGCGTCAACAAAAGTCACAACAACGTATCTGTCCCTATCGAAAACTTTGTCATTCTACTTGGCAAATATGACTGAGGAAATTCCCCGCAGAATAAAATGATTCACAAAGTAGTAACTCCATCAGACTGTTTTTAAGGCTTTTTTGTCCTGCATATATGTTTTAATTTTAGAGGGAGTTTGTTTATAAAGATAACACCAGCCATGGCAATTTAATACGCTTATCAAGATGGTGTGGCCTCTCTTGGATGTAATTTCTTTCCAGTGTTATAGTTATGCACTTGTCTTTTGTCATTGAGTAGTTATTTATACTTGGGGTACATTATTAGTTTTTTTTTTTTTTTTTTTTTTTTTTTTAATGTAGATTATAGTAAAGTCAATATAGAAATGTTTTAAAAAGAGAATTTGCATGATTCTATTTGGCCCAGACCAGTTATCGGTCCCACTGCTCTTTTTTGTAGTATGAGCAGTGCTAAATATTATAAAATTATTTAGTAATATAACTTAAAATTAACATAGTTAGTGATCATATCATTGTAAGTTGGGTGATGATTCAGATTGTGAGAAAAGTGACGGTGATTGTGACTAAGAAAGAGACAATAACAAGAGTTCGTGCAGCGACCTTGATCACACCAGCGTAGCAAACTTATTAAATTTCTTAGTGAGTGTTTATTGTAGGTCTAATATAATTACTTGGAACATAATTATATATGCAACATTTTAAAATAAATTGAAAGTAAAGAACTATAACTTGATAATATTCATTCTATTAATGCATCTCATGTATTTATTAAAATTATAATACTTTGCAACACATCATAACTAACACTTGTTTATTTTCTTTACACATTTATTATAATTTCAATTTTAGCTACTAAACAAATTTAAGAATATTTAGATTATAAACGAATAAATAGTCGCTATGCTTGCAATTATTTTAACTTTTTTTAAGATTCTCATTGAGATTTAGGTTGAAAAATTAATTTTTTATTTTCTTTTAGGAATTATATGTTTGTATGCATGTAATTTTCATAGCTTTCACTTGGGTAATTTTATTTATATATTTTTCCGTCATATTTTATATATCATCTCCGTCGTCAATCATTTATTAAAATCATGTTAAAAACCGAGTATATTTTAGCCCCGTGAATTTTATGAAACTTGATGAGATAATCACAAAATTATATCACATCCGTAGGCCAGATAATTAATTTTATGGTTATCATAACTTTGAAATTTATTTAAGACAATCATTTTGGAACAAAATTATATCTATTCCTCAAGAGGTAGATGGTTATCCTTTCTAGAGAGTGACTCTTCCGCTCTTTTCTATCGTTTATTAAATTTTGAAAAAGGAAAAACCAATTTATAGATTACATTTTCCAAAAGATAAATCACCTAATTGTTTATTAAAGAAGGTAAGGTTTCTCTGAATAATTATATTATTTTATCAGAGAACAAACGTAACAAACTTACTACAATAAATAAATTCCTCTCGTTTCCTTTAAAATTAGTCACATTCATTGTATTTTTTTTGACAACGTTCATAAGCTGAAACGTTGTAATGAAACCCTCCTTAATAATAGGTCGTAGAATATGCGTAATGCGTTCTTGGATAGCCGAATATCATGATCGCATTGAGCCGGAGAAGTAGGCAGAATGCCTATGATGATCAACGAATGGTCAAGAATGAAATCAATGGTGCTAAGCTCAGATATGACGCACTTTGATAGCAAAGTGCGTCTTGTAGAAACATCCACAGTTCACCACTCCTGTGTAACTCAATACAGACGCGTTCCGTTATTTTGAATTATAAGACGTTCTAAATTTTGTAGTGTCAACAGCAACATTATATAAAGACCAAACTATGCATTATAAAAAAAAAAAAAAAAAATTTCAAATTTCTGAAATAAGCATAAAGCAAATAATATTTTAGGTAATTAGTCAGTGGTGAAACTAATAACAAAAAAATGTTAAATTTATACTTGCTAATGTAGTACAATTTTTGCTCTGAAAAATTATATCACTGAGCATTATTTACGTTAATCATAAAATGGAAGCATTTCGTATCGTCAGTATGATTTATAGCCCTGCCTTGACAGTTGCGGGATTATTATAATTACCACTGGTGTGTAGCTGTGATCACCATAACTAATGGCGTAATACGTCAAAAAACACAACTCGTTTTTCTAGAAATAAAAATATCAATATCATTTTACTAAGTAAAAATAAATTTTTACGAAATATTTATATTTTTTAATGGTCTCTTATTGGGTCATAATAATGTATTTAATATATATATATATATATATATATATATATATATATTTAAAATATAACTTAGCTCATTACACAATATTCTATGTTAATATTCAGTTTGTATTGTATTGTTGTAACGTATCATTGTAATATGTAGAATTTTTTTATAATAAAATTAATAGCCTAACGAAATTGACGTATTGTCCCTGACTTTTGACATTATCGAAAAAATATATAAAATGAAATATATATAAAAATAAATTTATATATTAATAGTAAAAAACACTTTTACTATTTATTAGGTATAAAATCAAAGACTGAATTCCAGAAATAGTAAATTAATCAAAATATGTTCATTTTTGTATGGGCTACGAATGACAATTAATTGAAGGAAGAATTCAAACTTTTGTATAAAATTAACCAAGTTATCCAAGTACCACTGAAGAATTAAATAATTTCAAATGAACATATAAAATGTAAAAGATATTTATAAATATTAAATAAATCTTTATATATATATATATATATATATATATATATATATATATATATTTACTTTATATAGATTACTATATTATACATGTAAATATTAAATAAGCGTAAATATAAAGTTAACAAATTCAAAGTAGAATAAAAATTTGGAAACAGTAATTTATAGTCTAAGATAAATTGTGGAACATTATATCGTTAGGTGGCAGCCACGTATTTTCATTTAAAACAGAGAAGAAGGAGACCTTTGTAATAATTACTTGCCATCGCCTCTTTACATTGGAACCGATTCACCCGACTTACAAAAACCAACACTTCTCGGCGTTTGGTCACACCAAACGCTGAGAACACTTCCCCGCACTTCTCCCGGACCTCAGTGCCGGCAACCTGGGCCAACAAAACACCTACATCTCCCCTTACTGTCGAACAGTAAGGGCAGCTCGCTGATTGGTCCAGGCTCAACTCGCGATAAACCGCGAAAAACCGCGAAACACACTTTCGCTAAACTCAAAAACTTCAGACTATGCGACCCAATCACAGCACGCTACACCACCCCTGCTTCTAGCCAGCCTGTGATTGGATCGCGTCATAGTGAAAGTAGAACAATGGCTTTTCCATTGTTCTACGCTCCAGAATACTATATAAACTGTAGTATTCTCAAAAAATTCATCAGATCTCATCGTGTTCTTCTTAGAACACGATCTTACATGTGAACACTCAGATCCTTCCGAGGAGTCTGAGTTACAACCTTGTTTTGTACTATCTCATTTACCAGCAGTAGAGATACTCCAGAGTCAACGACTAAAGCCGCATCTAAAATCTTAAATTCAAACTTTGTTCTTTTTTTTTTTTTTATTCTCAAACATCATCAACTCGCCTCCCGTCAGGGAAATAGCTAAGTAGGGGAAACCCGGCGAGCTACTACCTTCACCGCCTCCCGTAAGGGAAATTCAGTAGGGTAGTGGTTACCCGGCGGACCCCTGTGCTATATGCCGGGGAGGCGAAACAATCAGCAGCGTCGAGCGGTACGACGACTGCAAAGAAAAGTTAGCCGTGAGTTGCGGAAGTCTACGGCCCATCAGTCTGGGGCAATCCTGAACGGACCTACCAAGGACCAAACTCCGTCTCCGCAACTTTACGGACCTTTTCAGGGCCAAACTCTGGCACCGTGCCCGATGTGGCGTAAACCTACTCCCATTACCGCCATACCTCTTCCTTACTCCTATACCATCCCCAACCTCCCATATTATGATCCCCGAGCACCGTACTATTTTTACTTTTAAACGTTAAAACCCGACTCTTTCACCATTCCCCGCTCCAAAAATCCATCACCGGCCAGACAGCCGACGTACACCACCACCTACTTTGCCTATTCACCTCATAACGACAGAGCGAGCCGACGTCAATTGGCGGCCGCAACGTGGGACCGACTTTCTTCGGACGAAGAAGTGACCTTCGCCCCGACTACTTCTGGGAGGACACAACCCAGTGGCGCCCGACACCAACACCAGCACCAACACCAACACCAGCATCAACACCAACACCAGCAACCACACCAGCACACTTCCGACTTAGAGATGGCTCCGACGCTGAGATCCCAGCTAAAGACCTGTGCCAACGAGACCTGCCACAGCCAAAGTGACATCTTCGCTTCCTGCTGCCGCTGTGACCAGCTTCAACACCATGCCTGCATCGGTTGGCCGGAAGTGGAGATTCCGAATGCAGCTTACACCTGCAAAGCTTGCATAGATATTCCCCCTACACCAACAGGCCCACCTTCCACCACACCAGACCCTAACCTCCTGAACTCCCTCCTGCAACTCCTTTCCCAGGCACAACCACCACCTACCACACCACTACCAGATTTTTCAGGCGATGGAGCGGAAGATCCAGACGATTTTCTTCGCCAGGCTGAGGAAATCCTTATCCAGCGGAGATCGCCTAAGACACACTGGACCAGGACCACTGCCGCACAGCTCCGTGGATCAGCCGAGAGGTGGTACCGGATCTACAGTGACGCTGGGCTAAACTGGGAGGAATTCTCCGAACGACTGCGAGCACGCTTTAACTCGCCAGCTGTGGTTGCTGAACTCCAAGCAGAACTCTATGGGAGGAAGCAAAACTCCAGCGAGCCCGCAGACTCCTTCCTCCTACGGAAGACGCGCCTGATGAAGAGGCTACAGCCGCAGTCCAGCGAGACGACCCGGGTGCAGACGTTCTTGGAACTACTCCTTCCCGGCCTGAGATCCAGACTCAGGGGAAGTGACCTCACCACCACTCAAGAGCTGATGGACAGAGCCCGAGCCGTCGAAAGAGACCTCCAGGACGAGACCAGAACCACGACCAGACCTACAAGAGACGACAAATACCGGCCAACACCCCCGCCTGCCGCTACCAGACCACCACCACCACCAGCTAGGGACCCGAAGTGCCAGTACTGTCCCGAGTACCACTACCACCGGGACTGCCCAGTACTGAAGAAGAGACGGGAGACGCCGGAAAACTGGAGAGGGACAGGAAGCGCGCCCAAGCCTGCCCAACAATAGAACTCGGCGCTATCTGCAACGCCATTCCGGGAAGCCGGCTGCCACGGATTCACCTACAAATAGGCCAGAAGACCATCCTGGCGCTAGTGGACTCCGCTGCCAGCAGGAACTTCATCCGGACTGACCAGCTAGACCCCGACGCCCGTCTCCAGGAAGCACCAACCACCGCCCGCCTCGCAGACCACCACGCACGCCTGCAGATCCGAGGAGAAGTCTGCCTCAACACCTCCCTCCAGGGACAACAGATGCCGGTGAGCTTCTTAGTCGCCGACACTCTGCAGGAACCAGCCCTCCTCGGATACCCATGGTTACAGGACCAGCACGCAGTCTGCGACTTTCACTCCGGGACCTTGACCTTCGGACTCCGTGATCGACTCAGCCTGTCATGGACCACCTCAGCTCCCCAGAAGAGGACAGCGCCCGCCATCTTTTTGGACAGAATCGACCACGGACTTCCGAAGGACCAAGAAGACAAATTCACCAGCATGATCCAACGCCACTCACCTGCCTTCCATACCGACGGACCCCTGGGGAGAACCAGCAGCCTCCGCCATGAGATCCAGCTACGGAACAACACACCGATCCGCCAGACGCCCTACCGATGTTCACCAGAGAAGAGGAAGGTAATCGCTGACCAGATCCAGGAGATGCTCTCCGCCGGGATCATCGAGCCTTCAACTTCACCCTACAGTTCACCAATCGTGTTAGTGAAGAAGAAGGACGGTCAGCCGAGGTTCTGCGTAGACTACCGCAGACTCAACGAAGTTACCATCGACGCCCCGCAGAACCTTCCCGTCATCCACCAGGCCCTCAAGGACATCGGAAGTGCCAACGTTTTCACCACCCTGGATCTCAAGAGCGGCTACTGGCAGATCCCCATGGAGGAGACTTCAAGGACCTACACCGCCTTCACCACCCCGGAAGGAAGACACTATCAGTTCTCCGTCATGCCGTTCGGGCTGAAAAACGCCCCCAGCACCTTTCAGCGCCTCATGACGGAGAAAGTACTACCTCACTGTGACCGAGACGCCTGCATCGCCTACCTAGATGACATCATCATTTTCTCCAAGGATTGGGACAGCCATCGCCACCACGTCGACCGCGTTCTTGAAGAACTAGAACGCCAGGGACTTACCTGTCACTTGGAGAAATGCAGCTTCGGGAAGGCGAACCTAGACTACCTCGGTCACACCATCACCAGCGCAGGGAACCAGCCTCAGGACCACCACATCTTGTCCATCCAAGACGCTGCCACACCGAAGACGCGGAAGGAGGCTCGACAGTTCGTGGGAATATGCAACTGGCTCCGAGAGTACGTGCCGAACTTCGCGGAGACCATAGCACCTATCACGGACACCATCGCCTCCAAGAAGCCCTTCAAGTGGACACCGGCAGCTGACACCGCCTTCGCCCAGACAAAGGAAGTCCTGAGGAAGCCCCTGCTTCTCCACCGCCCAGCTGACAACTTGCCCTTCTTTCTACAAACCGATGCCAGCCAGATTGGAATGGGTGCAGTGCTGTACCAGGAGACTCCGCAGAAGGAACGCCGCATCCTCAGTTACGCCAGCGCCAAGTTCACCCCGACGGAGCAACGCTACCACAGCAACGAGCAGGAGTGTCTCGCTGTTGTGTGGGCCATCAAGCGTTACCGAGCCTATCTCGAAGATAGGACCTTCACGCTTCGGACGGATAACAAGAGCTTAACTTGGTTGCAGCAGATGAAGGACCACAAGTCGAAACTTACCAGATGGGCGCTTCTTCTGCAGGAATATTCGTTTACCATCGAGCACTGCCCCGGCCGAACGAACGACTTACCCGACGCCTTATCGAGACGACCTCAGGAAGGAGCCACCCCGGAGGATGCTGGCCACTCAGACCGATTGCTGCCTCCTACTGTAAAGGAGGACTCACAGGAAGCCGGAGAGCCAGCCATCAACCAGGCGGAGCCCCTAACGCTGTTCGACGAGGTGAAGGACGCACAGGCCGCAGATCCAGACATCAGGCGCATCCACGAACGACTCCAGAGGATCCATCAGAAGACAGCCCAGCAACGGACTCCCGGCGACCAGGACTTCTGCAACACTCACCGAAGTGACGACACAGGAACCTGGAAGTCCTACAAGGCGAGCCCCGACAGCTGGAAACTTCTGGTGCCTAGACCCCTACATCCCCGTCTGCTCTACGAGTTCCACGACAGCCCCACAGCCGGACACCCAGGACGAGACGAGACTCTGCGAGCTCTGCAGCAGCACTATACCTGGCGTACCATAAGAAGAGATGTGGAACACCACGTCAGACAGTGCCTCCTGTGCTCCTGCATCAAGGCCAGCCGACCGCAGGGACAACCGCCGCAAAGACCTCACCAGCCCAGCAGCCCTTTCGATACCATCGCCCTGGACCTCATGGGACCGTATCCGCTGACGAACAATAAGAAACGCTACATTCTGGTGGTAACTGACATGTTCACCCGTTGGACCGAAGCATACCCTCTATGCAACCAGGAAACCTGCCGCATCATCACAGCTCTGCAGCAGGACTTCTTTCCACGCTGGGGGTACCCCCGAGCCATCCTCTCGGACAACGGACGTCAGTTCACCAGCCAGGAATGGACTCTATTTTGTCAGCGGCTACAGATTCAGCCCTGGACCACGCCGATCTATCACCCTCGTTCAAATCCGACGGAGCGAAGAAACCAAGGCATCAAGGTTGGACTACGGCTCCATCTTCTCCACGAACCGCACCAGAAGTGGAGCCAGCATCTCCCCAGTATCCTCTTCAACTTACGAACGCGCCAGAACGCTGCCATTGGCCTGACGCCCAGCGAAGCCGCCTTAGGGTACAATCTGAAGAGGCCTGGGGAATGGAAGCTACCTGCACCACCAAGACGCCCGCCTTCGAATCGCTGCGCCGAGATGAGAAGACACCAGGCTGACTACCACCCAATCCCCGAGACTACTACACCACCACGCTACCAGCCCGGTCATCTGGTGATGACTCGCACTCATCCTCTCTCCGACGCTGCTGCCCGACGACACGCTGGTTTTGAACAACGCTGGGAAGGACCGCATCCAGTCCAGGACTACGCTGGAGGCAACTGTTACTGGATCCTGAGAGGCTCCCAGCTTGTGAAAATCCACATCGAGGACCTAAAGCCCGCACCGCAGCCATCACCAGAACCCGACCAACCGTGAGTGAGTGTAATACAGTGACTCTTACCTCCCTTCCCCATATATAACATTCTTTGTGAACAGACACTATTATATTTTTGTATCCCCATTATAAACAATTTCGATGTCTTCCCTATATTGTGTCACCCACCCCCATGAACTATGCCTAAGGGCCAAAAACAATATTTTTCTCGTTCTCTGTATGTACCTTTTTTTTTTTTCTTCTCGTATATTTTTGTCGGGTATGATGTTAGTATGTAAGATTATATTTTCCGTTTATTATTGTCGGGTACGTTGTTAGCCTGTAAGATATCATTTCTGTAACTCTCTACTATGTATTGTTAGTTTTAAGACATTTGGTCAATAAAACATATTTTGGTTGTTTTCTTTGGGTAACCTCTTTCTGCTGGTATACTACACTCACATCCACCAAAACTCTCAACAGCAAAACTCAACACTAGGGTAAATCAGTTCCACAAGTGAGGGGGGATTTGCCATCGCCTCTTTACATTGGAACCGATTCACCCGACTTACAAAAACCAACACTTCTCGGCGTTTGGTCACACCAAACGCTGAGAACACTTCCCCGCACTTCTCCCGGACCTCAGTGCCGGCAACCTGGGCCAACAAAACACCTACATCTCCCCTTACTGTCGAACAGTAAGGGCAGCTCGCTGATTGGTCCAGGCTCAACTCGCGATAAACCGCGAAAAACCGCGAAACACACTTTCGCTAAACTCAAAAACTTCAGACTATGCGACCCAATCACAGCACGCTACACCACCCCTGCTTCTAGCCAGCCTGTGATTGGATCGCGTCATAGTGAAAGTAGAACAATGGCTTTTCCATTGTTCTACGCTCCAGAATACTATATAAACTGTAGTATTCTCAAAAAATTCATCAGATCTCATCGTGTTCTTCTTAGAACACGATCTTACATGTGAACACTCAGATCCTTCCGAGGAGTCTGAGTTACAACCTTGTTTTGTACTATCTCATTTACCAGCAGTAGAGATACTCCAGAGTCAACGACTAAAGCCGCATCTAAAATCTTAAATTCAAACTTTGTTCTTTTTTTTTTTTTTATTCTCAAACATCATCAACTCGCCTCCCGTCAGGGAAATAGCTAAGTAGGGGAAACCCGGCGAGCTACTACCTTCACCGCCTCCCGTAAGGGAAATTCAGTAGGGTAGTGGTTACCCGGCGGACCCCTGTGCTATATGCCGGGGAGGCGAAACAATCAGCAGCGTCGAGCGGTACGACGACTGCAAAGAAAAGTTAGCCGTGAGTTGCGGAAGTCTACGGCCCATCAGTCTGGGGCAATCCTGAACGGACCTACCAAGGACCAAACTCCGTCTCCGCAACTTTACGGACCTTTTCAGGGCCAAACTCTGGCACCGTGCCCGATGTGGCGTAAACCTACTCCCATTACCGCCATACCTCTTCCTTACTCCTATACCATCCCCAACCTCCCATATTATGATCCCCGAGCACCGTACTATTTTTACTTTTAAACGTTAAAACCCGACTCTTTCACCATTCCCCGCTCCAAAAATCCATCACCGGCCAGACAGCCGACGTACACCACCACCTACTTTGCCTATTCACCTCATAACGACAGAGCGAGCCGACGTCATACTGTACATATAATTACAGGAAAAAAGGAAAGTAAAAGATATTAGAGTATTATAAGTAGCCACATTGTTGTTATAAAATAAGGAAAAAACATCTTATTTTGGGACAATGAGATGTTATTACTGTCTTAGTTTTAATTTTAAAATTGGATAAAAGATTAAGAATCGTCGGTTTTTTTGTGGAGAAATGATGAACTTAATTCTTGAGTATTTTTATTATTCCCCGTTTAGATGTTCCAAAAGAGCTATTCTTTGTTCACCCTTTCCAATCAATATATTTAATTAATCATTTTCTCTCTCTCTCTCTCTCTCTCTCTCTCTCTCTCTCTCTCTCTCTCTCTCTCTCTCTCTCTCTCTCTCTCTCTCTCTCTCTCTCTCTCTCTCTCTCTCTCTCTCTCTCTCTCTCTCTCTCTCTCTCTCTCTCGAAGGAAACACAAGAGATTCCTACTTCGGAGGTTGGAGACGTTCTTTAAGTTGTTGAACATATTTGTCATCTATTTCAATGAATATTATTATATAAATCTGTTACCTTGTATGCGGTTTTATAATTGTTTGCATTGTACGATTTATATTAATATATCGACAACCTGTTGATTACGCAATATTTGTTCTATTCATTTCAATATTTTATTATTGTGTTTTAATTGATTTTTCGTGGAATTGCGAAAAACTATTTAATGAAAAATAACATTGGATTAATCTTGGAAAGTCAAAAAGTATAATCCTGTAATTTGTCTTTAATCAATAGATACCGTTGTACAATAAGTATCTCATTTATTGATACTCATCTATTTTTCTGACTTAGAAGAAAGTGATGTGATGTAGTAACGAGTATTCTCTTCCCAAATCATAAAATAATTACGAAGTGTAGAGAAAGTTGTATATTAGATAAAATCGATTTAAAACTTAAATAATATTCACTGAATTGAGGACTATAATAAACAAATAATATTTTTAAATACTACCAAAAGTGTTTTTGTTTTACTTAAGGAATGGATAATTCAACTGTTAATAGTTTAAAGTTAATTGAGGAGATATTGTAAATTATTATTTTTTGTAAGTAACACTGCGTGATAAAAAATAAATATTGAAAATCAATTTAAGGGAAGAGAACATTCAAACAATAATTTTCAAGAGGTTGCAATGATTGGAAATTATAGAAATATGGAGTATTTGAAAAACAAAATACCTGTCTATTTAACGTTGACAATAATAAGGAAATTTTTTTTCGTACTTATTTTTTAACTGAAGTACCACGAGAGAAGATAGTTTATTCTACTTATTTAAATTAGATATGATCCAAATTGTTTTAAATAACAAAAGTAAATATCTCAATAGCATTATAGATTCCAGTCACTCGTAGTATTATACTTCATGTAAATACTATTTATATTACGGTATAGTTAAGAACTTGTTAATTCATCATAATTATAATGCATTATTAAAAACCAGAAAAAATATATATCATCAACTTTTGTAACTCCAAATAATAATAAAATATCTTTTATTATTGAAATTGTTATATAATAAAATGATTCCAAAACTTTACAAATAATAAATAAAAATATACGTCTTTTTAGTAAATTTTGTAAATGTAACACATTTGTTTTCTTATAGGTCATTCTTTTTTTATGTTCTGTTGAAGGTAACATTCATCTTAAAACAAAATATCGAGCGTATCTCTCCGTAGTTTGTATTAGTTGTGTAACCGGGTCTGCTATGTGGAAGTATAGAAACACTTTTTGAAATATTCAAATATAACTCCTTTATATAAATTTCTGTACTGTTTTAAAATATAATTTATTATTAAAAATATATAATAAATATATTATATTATTTTATATTCTTTAATATTTAGAAAATGCAATTGGTGTAGATTAAAATTCAGAAATGAAATACGTTTTTACTATTAAAATATTGATACCGTCCCACAAAGTTTTACAGTGCTTTCATAAAAACACAATAACATAAGTGAAATATTTAATTTATTTTAATTAGTATCTTATTTTCATTAAATAACTTCTTCACGAACAAACACATTTACATAGTTAAAGCTAAATGACGATAAATAAACTAAATAGAATTGCCATATAAAACTAAATTTCTTGCCATAAAATTTAAATTCAAAATTTGTAATAAAAGTAAAGAATCACTCTTAATAGTATTTTGATAAAACAAAGACAAATAATTTAGTTTTGTGTTCCTTTGTACGTGTTCCTTTATAAGGATCAGCTTATAATAACGCGTAAATGCAATAAACAGTCATTGAAATATACTAATTTTAGAAATTATGGGGAAAGGAAAATGAGTTTTTGCTATTCCAAATAAGACTTACTCCATGGTGCTACAGCATATGTAATCCTGGCCTTCCCTGATTAATGTCTTCTATATACGTCTATCCACAATCTGTCCTTCACCATTTCATAACCAACATCATATATTGCATCTTAAAAAGATAATAAAACACAATTATTTATTTTGTAATATCCACTTTTAATTAGTCTAGCCGACCAATGGTTTCGCCTGCTAAGGCATTGACGAGGCTGTATTACAGAATGAAATATATATATTTACACATATACAGCTGTATATGTGTAAAATCACCTCATTCCTAATTCAAGTCACAATGTCAGATGTTCAATTTTTATTTCAAAATTCTATCTCACAATTTTGCTTTGAACAGTTTTTAGTCTCTCCTCAAGCTTAGTAATTTCATGAGGACCCCAAGCTTAGGTTCTGTACATTACTGCTCCGTAATGCCTTGCACAACAATCATATCACCATTCACCCAAAAAAACCGATTTTAAATACTGAATTCAAAGTAATAGTACCTTTAATCTTGACTAGAATAATTTGTTGATTTTCACACATTCATTATTATCAGTACCTATCTGTAATTTTGGTTGCACTTTCTTCACTCTTATCTGTCTATTATAAAATTATGATAGCGTAGGACACGGGATGAAATCACACACATTTCTCACCTTGTATTTTATTGAGTAAGAAGAAGAATCGGAATCGACGCCTACAAGAATGTTTAACACATCTCTACCAAGATGGCTTCGATATGTTTTCCATGAAGAATTTTAGTTTTCAAGTTGGTGTAATTAAAATGTCTTTGTCTACGTGATTTCCTGTGGTTTCCCAAAGAAACTTCAGTAATAGTCGTCTTGTGATTAAATTGTGATATTTAACTTTTGTTTGCCTGTGCAACAATAGGCCTAAATCCCGTAAAACCAGGGTTAAACGTGTAATCATATATTATAAATTGATATTTGGTTCAGTATTTAATAATGTTTGTAATTAATTATCAATGCTAATTTCCAATGTGATGCTTGGTTGAACCTGGTTATTAGTACTAATTGATATATGTATTAAGCGTTGAGTGATCCACATTCACTTATTTTATAATTCGTCTTTTTCATTTTATATAATACTTAAACTCGTCTAAATACATGTGTTTTAATATAATGAAAACATGTAAAGTTTTGTTAAAAATTGCTTAAAATAAATTGGGATATTATCTACTTTTTAGTAAGTCAAAATGATTAAATTTCGATTTTTAAAATATAAGGATATAAATGGCTTTAATTGTACAAATTATAGTAAATGAATATTCCCAATATTTTCTCACCGTTTTACATGTAAGAAATAGAATATCGCCAATAGTAATTCTAAAATATTATAACATGTAATCTCACACTAATATAGTCCTATTAATATCGCTGGTACATCTACCTATTGTATTTCTAACTTAAAAATTAGTGCACTACTGTGTGTATTTTAGTGTCTCTAAATTGAACTTATTTAAAAGGATAATTACGAAGGTAAGATGTAGTCAGCATTAGTTATAAAAAATAACATGACATATGAGAATTAGTCACCTCTTTTATAAATAATACTATTAACTCAATGACTTAATCAAATAATTGTTTACAAAAAAATATGACTTTTTCTGGAATTTATTGTTCATTGTTTGTGTGTTGTGTGTGTGTGTGTGTGTGTGTGTGTGTGTGTGTGTGTGTGTGTGTGTGTGTGTGTGTGTGTGTGTGTGTGTGTGTGTGTGTGTGTGTGTGTGTGTGTGTGTGTGTGTGTGTGTGTGTGTGTGTGTGTGTGTGTGTGTGTGTGTGTGTGTGTGTGTGTGTGTGTGTGTGTGTGTGTGTGTGTGTGTGTGTGTGTGTGTGTGTGTGTGTGTGTGTGTTTGTATGTGTGTGTTATGTAATTAATACATACTACTTTAGAAACAATAGTGAAGTAATTTCCAGGATTCCTTAATATATATTTGTGATCATTTTACAAAATATCTTACTATCGTTGATATTATATCCAGTAACGGTTTAGTCCTTTTGATAAACATTATTGCAAAAATCATGAAAATCGAGGTTCTATTCATAAGTTAAAAAGAACATAGTTACCTTTTATGAGATTAACTTTATTGAAATTATAATGTGGAATTTCGATATACATCTAAATAACAAATAACAATTAATTAAATAAATTTACCAACAATTATTTACTAAAGAAATAATATTATAAACGTATATTAAGTTACTGTATAATTACTATGTTCAGTATAATTTTGAGTGACTAGATAACAAAATTACTATTTATAGTTATGGATTTTTGGGAATTACATAAAACAATGTAACTTATACTGAATACAATGATAAATTAGATACAAACCATTATTTACTTCCAGGAAAAGAGAATGAATGTACCAGAGGTTATAAAAACTAACTGCAACACTTGTTCCCATTTTTTAAATTACATTTATTTTATCTCATAAAATAAAAATAAAAAATAAAATAAAATATAAACATGTAGATAAACACAGATTTATACTGTGAATAATTACTAAAATATAGTCATTTGTCATATATATATAAGATATGTGTAAATTATTCCAAATTTATCCACAAACAATTTACTATGTAGGACTTATGAAAACATGAGTTTTTATCATAAAATCAAAAAAATAGTGTTCATTTTTGGCAGTTAAACACTGAATGTTTATTAAATAAAGTTTAATAATAGATTTAATTTAAAGATCCAGTTAATTGAATACAACTTTCAAAAGTGAATAACTATATTATGTATGATTTCAAAGCATATTTCAGAGCAAAAGAATATGTCTCAAAAGAATACGATGGCTGATATGTGAAATGTATTTATATTGAATAAAGAATGGATATTTAAAACCACAGTGGAATTTAAATCGAATTATTTCAGTATATTATTATTTCCTTTTTTTTAATTGTTTAACTCTTAATAATAAAATTAAAATATTACTGTAAAATAATGCATTGCCAATTACAACAGGAAGCCAATTCATAAAATTGTACCACCGTTATTTAATTTCATAACTTGTTTGACTTATTCAACTATTTTGTTGTACAACTGAAATAAAAACATTTTATTGAAATAATCGTGTGGGGGTGGGACCAATAGTGTCGTTTCCATAAAGGTAGGGGAAATTGTTCAAAACTTCGTAAAAAAGCTACTTCTTGAATAATACTTCAAACACCAAAGAGATCTACACTTGCTGTTTATTCATTATCATCCAGCTTATGACACTGTTGATAGCAATATTCTCATTCATGCTTTGAAAAACTTTGCAATGAAAAATCCAAAGGAACCCAATTCGGATACTTCAAATATTTCTAAATAACAGTGATGATAACGTAATTGGAAGTAGTACTTTGAGCCTATGTTTTTCATTTTTTCTAGGTATAGACAGCATTTAAAACCGTCTGTCAAACATTGTTTTATAATGAAATGGTACCTATGATTGTTTTCTCATGGAAGGAAAAGGTCCTATGACGGAATCATATGTTTTTTTCTGAATAATACCTTTGTTTTAAGAGAATGTCAATCACACTGTCACATTTCATTATGTTTCTATAGTCAGTGATAATATATTTGTGGCAGTCAACAGAAAAAATGTGTAGAGGAAAATTTATTTCTAAGAAACAAATTCAATTCATTTAAATGTAATATAGCCTGATGGCTTCAGCATTGCTTCGTAAATGAAAAGTTTTCAAAATGGTGACAGTTATTACCAAAAAATAAATACTACAAGAAATTTATTTATATGTAATTAATCCAAATGATAAATGACAATTGACAGAGTTGATGTTTTGTGATTTATATTGTAGAAATTTTGTTTTAGTTTTAATTGGAAAACAGAGGAAGACAATACATTTGTCTTAAACCTCTGGACGAGATTATTTTATGAAAATAATACACATATTCGAGAAGTAAAAAAATGAGATTAAATTACTGTGAAAATATTATAACCATTTTCTTAAAGGTTTACTCAACCTTTTCTAATACGATTACATAGAAGTTGGGATCACATGTAGAAACTCTCTTGATGTAAAACAACTTTATACAAAGTTTATGGTAGCTCTTGGTGTTAAAAGCTTAACTACATGATACATGTTGAGAGAAGTTAAAGTTTATCAACCCTTCTATACACAGATTAGTTATTGTCCGTTTTACAAACTCTATCAATTGGATTAATCTTAAGTGAATTTTTTGTTAACACTAATTTGAAAACCAAAATTTACGTCTTGTTTCAATAAACTTTTTATGTAATTATTCTCAATATTTCGCAATTAGTTTTTTCAAAACATTTGAAAATGAATTCAACTATTAGTCCTTAAATGCCTGACATTACTATTAAAACAAAAATATAAAATTTAAACCATATAATCCTATTGTCAAAATTGTGTTGAACATATGCGCGTATTCACAGGAAATGCCTTCAAAGGTTTTATGGCCTACATATTGTTCGAGGGTAAAAAGTAGTAAACTGTTTTCGTGTTCGCTCATACCGGACAGGGCTAAGATTTTAAAATCCTATTGAAATACGTATTGGAGAAACTTAATATAAAGCTGAGCAAATTAATCGTGGAACAAAATTCATTCTTATGATAATCGGTAATATTAAATTATTTGATTTCTTAAACTAAATACCTATGGCACTGTACAAACTTATTGAAGGATTTGACCTATCATATGAGAAAAGAAAGGTTACGTCCCTCCCCTGTTGAACATTATGAAAGAATATAACGGAGGATTAATATAGTTTTCCCGAGGAATATTTCGTCCTTCGTGCCTCAATATCTGAGTTAAGCCATTTTTTAGACTATCTTTTACTACGGCTTTTGTAATTACACATACAAGTTATAACCAAATGAAGAATCTCTTGGTTCAATTTTTTTGCCAGCTTATTTGGCTTTAAGTTTCCTTCGTATCCTCTGTGAGCTGCTGTCTAGCTAAGATTTACATGGTTTTGAGTCGAAAGTTTGGTTAAGTTTGTGTGAAAATTCCACACAAGTGTTTTAGAGAGATTTCAGACTATAGAGAAGCCTGACTTTCCGACCTGATAATGATATGCTAATTGTTATATCCCTTTAGCTGTGCATACTTGTGCGAATTGCAGTATTGAAATGACTTCAGCTTGGAATACAGTTGAGTATTTTCTCAAATCTACAATTAAATTTTCCCTTCTTGTTTTACAAAGATTTGTAAAATTCCATACATATTCCCTCACCTGCACCTAAGTTATTACTAGATCCGTCGGTATGGTGTTATATACTATTCAATATTGAAGATCAGTATCTGTGAATGTCATTCCTCTCTGAAAAATGAGGTTATTTTACTGATCAAACCTTTTCTCATACTAAGTACGTAAGTATAATATTTGTGAAAGTGAATAGTATCGTGTCATTTTGCCAACGGCTTTCTTACCACATTTCAGAGTATTCCATTCTGTATGCGTTGAACTAGCCTCAGGAATTATACTGAGATCTAGTAGAGCTATTCCTAACAGAGCGTCTAAGAGATCATGAGATAGACAGAGCTTGCCAAGCTTTATAGACTATTCAATCTATATGGTGTTTTCTCCACCATATTAGGGCGCCATACCGTATCGGATTATTAATTACGATATCATGAAGACATTTTAGTCATAGATGGACATAGACCCCAGTTCTTACATGAAGTCTCTTAAATGCCATAAGTGATCTGGTTCATATTGAAAATGCAGTTTTTATGTTAACTCAAGGTGAATATTTCCAGATAACACCATGAAATTTAACATCATCTGAAAATTCTATGTTAGTAATAATTAGACTTAACTTATGTCTGTCTATTCTAATGTTTTTCATGAAGGGTATGATCGAAATCTTATCCAGGATAACTTAAAGACTGTCGTTCCTGCGCCAGTCATCGATATTCTTCAAAATGCTTTATTCATTAATTTTCCAAGAACACATAAAAATTTACCTCTAATCAACAATAATATGTCATCTGCATATCTTTGTGGTTAGAAACCTAATTTATTTAATTCAGTTATTAGGGAGTTTACTACCATGATCCACACCATTGGTGAGAGAATATCTTTTTTTGGAGTATGACTTACAGCTATCACATCTATCTCTAACCGTACTGGCTAGCACGGATTATTCTATCTCTTGACATTGATTCTAACCAATTACTAATAGTGTGTGTTTAACCCTAAATTTTAAACACCTACCGTTATTGAGTAATAAGCAGTATTATCAAAGTACCCTTGTATATCGAGAAATGCACACAACGAATATTTATTATTTAGTAATGATTCCTCGAATCTACTCAACAGTTGATATAATAATGTTTTACTGGTCTTTCCATACTTGCATTCATAATAGTTGTAGTGAATGTTATTGTAATACGAATACTAATATGTATGTATGTTTGTATTATTCTTTCCTTTGTTTTAAAAACGTAGGAGTATAAACAATATATTATGTCGAAACGTTTTTGGGTTTGTATAAACCAGGCTACATAGATATAATTACCAGCTATTATGTATTATTTTCATATCCAGCTAATACAAAACACATAGAAGACTCTGCATAATATTATTTTTATTTGGAATATTCAATAAAAAAGAGCAAATATTATTCCGCAAAAGTCACAAAAAACATCCTTTAATCCTTTATAATAAACAATACGACAAATATACAGTGTTTCTAATAATATTGTCTATTTCCTTTTGTACAAGTCATTAAACTCTTACGTTCACTTTATTCAATATTGTATATGAAAAATGTATGTTCTGCTATTTTATAACCAAGGGAATAAGACTTGTTTATATAGTTATAATTTGTATATGATTATATGTTATGTTGATTATATTATATATACACGCATTTCACTCTCTCTCTCTCTCTCTCTCTCTCTCTCTCTCTCTCTCTCTCTCTCTCTCTCTCTCTCTCTCTCTCTCTCTCTCTCTCTCTCTCTCTCTCTCTCTCTCTCTCTCTCTCTCTCTCTCTCTCTCTCTCTCTCTCTCTCTCTCTCTCTCTCTCTCTCTCTCTCTCTCTCTCTCTCTCTCTCTCTCTCTCTCTCTCTCTCTCTCTCTCTCTCTCTCTCTCTCTCTCTCTCTCTCTCTCTCTCTCTCTCTCTCTCTCTTCTCTCTCTCTCTCTCTCTCTCTCTCTCTCTCTCTCTCTCTCTCTCTATTTCAGCATATATATAGCTAGTATACATTTTATTATAAATAAAAATCATTATTGATTATTGTCATTACTATATACATATCCGGAGTACTGGAATGACGGTTTTAAAAATAATGGATTTATCAGATCACTCTGAGAACATTAATAATGTCACTTAACATTTCCATAGTTTTCCATAATAATGTAATATTCTGTTTGCAATGTCAGACATCAGTTAAGTTTGTAAAGTACTTACTTGGACAGAGTGTTTAATAATAAAGAGAACCACTCTTCTCACATAGACTAGACATCTGTCTCCGTAAACGAAGTACTGTGACATGCAATTCCCTTTTGAAAGATAGATTACTTTATGTGTAATAAATAGACCCGTCACGTAAATATCCCTCATGAGCGATTCCATGAAATTAATTGAGTTTGATTCAACTGTGGAGTTACAGGCTTCAACTGAACTCAAATATGAGCCTTTCTGATATTGTAAACTATTATGTTCGAGTATATAATAGTACATAGTTATAACAATAACATAATTATATTATTATATACAACTCAATTTCGAGGATTACGTTTTTATATTTTTAATGTTGTAAAGAGAGCTGAAAATAAAGCAGTGTTTTATCATAATACTTTAGTATCTCTTTTTCGGACAAACGTATATGATAAAACATAACATGGAACATGACAACATAAGAACATGACAACATGTTACTGACAAAGTATTTTTGTGTGTGTAAAAATTTCATTTAAAGAAACGTTGATGCAAACTTAAAAACAAAACATTGGATTTAAAAATCATCTCAAAAGTGAGATAAACATTCACAATAAAATGTGTTATGACTTAGGTTCCTAGTAAATCTATTTAAATTAGCAAAACAACAAGCTGACATTATGTTGTGTCTATAATATTAGTCACACTTAGCAGTACAAGCAAGTGAAATCCTTAAAAGTAGTAATCAAAGGATATCAACAATGAAAAACTATATCTGAAATGATCTCGCAATTATTGAGATTGGTATTATCCATGCAATGAATACTCTTATTATTACTCTTAATAAAGGTATTAAACACTATCTAAAATTGAGCTTCTAGAATTATTAGTGAATCTTGCAACTAAGCCTAAAAATAAAGAGGTATAGCCACTTGGAAGTAATGAATAAACTACTTTATTAAACCCCCGCCCCCCCAAAAATAGCAGTGAAGTTGCCTGTACCAACGAAACACCTAAAACCCGTTTTTATAAAGTTAGGTACTTTAAAAAATATTGTGTAATATGACTGAGATAACATATCAAATAATAACACAAACTAATACATAACGCTTTACAAATAAAGGTAAAAGCCAAGGAATAATAATAAAATTAAATCTGTGGTTTGTTAAAATATATCCAGGGAACTTGATAATAGTTACACGAGACTGTTAGAAGAGGAAAACACTGAGAAGACTCATAGTTACAAGGTTTATCAACTAGGAAATAATCTTTATTAAACTTTATGGTACAACCTCATTACAAACACTTGGTTTAATTAATTACATACCGTTTTAGGCGTTAGCTCCCAGCTGAGGTCCGTATCTAAACATTTACCGGGATAATTTAATGAGTTTTAAGTCTCTCTGACTTTTTCCTTATAGACCTCTCAGAGGTGGGTCTGGTGTTAGTTTGGGCGGTATTTCTTGCATAGTGGATTTTTGTGCTCAGAGTTGTACTGTATAAAGTTGTATAGCTGTGCTGTAGAAGAGTTTAAACATTCTGTATTTCGAGATCCATGTGTAGTGTATACCACGGAGCATTGGTTATGAGCCTCAAACATCGGATTTGTAGCGTTTGAATTCTTCTGATTTTGGGAATTTGAGACAAATCCTCAGATTGAACAACCTTATTCCCATATCGGTCTAATCAAAGTTTGGTAAATCAACCTTTTATAATGGTGTGGAAGAGCAGAAGAAGGTTTAAGGATGTGTTTCATTGGATGTATCCTGTTATGTGCAGTTTTACAGTGATGGTGATATGCATATTCCATGTCAGTTTGGTATCTAAAATTAACTCCAGATATTTAAATGATTCAGCACAGGGACAATAGTACTTCATAAAGCTACTGGATGATGTAGAGTTTTTTGTACGTAAATTTAATTAGTATAAATTTATATGTGTTCATTTGCACTTTCCAACGTTGGTTTCATTTTTTATATTTCTAACAGAATTCTTGAAGCTGTTGTGCAGACAATTCCTATGTGTCTATGCTAGGAATTGAAAAACTATCTGAAAATTGAGCTACCGTAATATTTTGTTACTTGGACAGTCCGAAACATATATTACATATAGAATTTCTCCTATTGAACTCAAGAATATATTGCATTAGATTTAGATTAGGTTGTTTCATAGAAATAGAAAGCTTCTGTTAGTTTGATAAGACTTTACCACTATATAACATGTATCATGAAGAAGTGTTTTATTTAAAATAGCAAGCGATTTGACCAACGAAATGTATAATATGTGTCCATAGTCAAAATAGAAACTTTGTTCAATAGGGTATTGAATTTCTCCTTTAAATTGTTGAATAACATCGTGATGTGTACGACCTCTTGGATTATTTGTATTACATCCCCAACTTTGATGCATGTTTTTAAATCTTCAATCAGATGAAAATTTGTTTACAGTTCGTTAGCCACTGCCATAAAGTGCATATGACAACGTCTGTTTGATGGAGCAGAATATAATGATACATTTTTATATATCTTTTCAAATAGTTGTATTTGTATTCTACATACTTGCATTTTAGGTTCTCTTTGGAAGTGGTTTGATATTAATAAGATGTTTCTTGCTGAACTATTTATTCTGGAATGAATAGGAAGGTCAGATTTATACATTATGTAATTTGAAATACGAAACACAATGTGAAATGCTAACTTGGTTTCAGTTGCCAATAAATTTTGAGCCATTGTTTGGTGATTATACAATGGAATTATAATAAATCTACAATGGTTAGTCTAATTGAGACGTAATACATCTTGAGTAAAATTGGTTGCACACAAAATTAGTTGATTTAAGAATTTCGGAAAGCATGTTATATTTTCATTTAATACGAGTTTTTTGTAAATTTCTACTTTGCGTTATTCGATTATTGAATCAAGAAGGCGACTTTATGTAACGACGTAATAATTTTTAATCGGAATGTGTATTAAATGTGTTTTTGCTAAACGTATAAAGGCTACATCGACCATGTAATTTAGGAAAGATGCTACAATTTAAATAGTAGAAGTTTGGCAGTAATTACTGACATTCACTTTGGGTAACTTTACAGTCTACAATATTATTATATAATATTGATGGTAACGTGGGATGAAGGGAGTTTTGTCTATTTTATGACAACATATTTTGATACGACAAACATAATACGATATTGAATACGTCTCGTCAAAGTGTGAACATTGTAAGGTTTTGTGTTATTTTCTGAAGAAATATCAGTTATGAGAGATGCTCAGGTTCCCTCGTTGTACATAGGCTTGTTACCCCACGTTCCTCCAGTGACATGATAGGAAAGCGCGAGGTTGCCGCGATCGATGATAACGGAGGACGTGGAGCAACCACGCGAGATTGCCACTAAACAATCAATTGACAGTCAGTCAATTTCAGTCAAAAAAGAAAAACACGCCAACACTAGTAGAAAGCCAAGCTATGTATTTTACTTCAACAAGATTATACTTACGTTAAAAAATTATTAACAATCAACAAATTAACAATTACAATAAACAATTAAATATCAACAATTTGTTTTTCTTTGCTTGTTATATTATTAAAGACATATGATTTAATTTTTGTAAAGAAAAGCGTTGGCCAACGAAAACATTACACCTTATCTTTTAAAAGAGAAGGAATTTAATTTCTATTTTTTGGGCCCAAAAATTTTGCATGCTGTCCCTTCCAATTCCATATATATATATATATATATATATATATATATATATATATATATATATATATATATATATCTAAAACTAACTATACAACTGATAAACATTCTCAAACAACTTTATACTTAAAAAAAAGTGTGCATAAATAAGGCAAGTGACCATGTTATTGCAAATCCTTTATCAATCAATAAAAACTTATGAAACTAATTTCGAACCAATGTTGAAACTTGTAGCAAGTAAACACTGTGGGCTATGAATGCTACTCCAGTGTCTATTAATTGCATAAATATTGCAAATTACAAAATAAACTCATATCATTTACAATTTTGAGTTACTCGTTATTATGCATTTACAAAAACATAATTTGGAACACTTCTTATATCACTGCATATCAGGAACAAAATGATTGACATTTCTAAAAGACAAACAATCACCATTTTCTAAACATAACATTGATATTTAACAAATATATTAAAAATTTAATCATTATCATTATTTTTAAATATATTTTTTTTCTTTCTTGACTTAACAACTAAAGGATAAACCTCGTTTGTTTTCATTAAGCCTTCAGAAACGTTTCGGTGATCCAACACTTATATCTTCAAAATTGTTTTATTTTATTTATTTTCTTGAATCTCACACTTGAACCAGCGTGGCTGGTTCAGAGATACGGTTTGGCATGAAAACGGCTAGACGGGTAGAGATCCCTGCATGTCAGTAGAATGAATGAATGAATATGTAAGAAATGAATCTTGCCACTTGGCACAATTATCTACTTCCTTTATCTCTGAATGGTTGAGGTTCTGTTTACATATTAGGAAGTAGATTTATCAGCTTCCATGTATAGGAAGTATGATAAGTATCCAAATAAACTAGCGGTCGTTGCTGTGACCTATGTACGCTACAGGCTTAGTCAAAGACTTTGTTCTGACTGCTCTCCTAGTTGTAAAAGATTAACAGATAATTTAAGAAATATGCCGTCTATATTCTACTTTCACGAAACACGGTGATTCGGCGGTATCAACTTCATATATATACTTTGCAATAGACTTCTCTTAAAAGTTGATATCTTAAGTTTTCTTATTACTTTAGATATTTTATAAATGATTATGTTATAGTTTGTTCAATATTCTAACTTCACCTGGGTATTAAAAAAAATAATTGTTTAGAGTATATTGTCTTAAGTTCAAAATAAATACATAGTAATGGAAATAATGATACGATTATTCAATTCCACAAAACAGCTGAATAATCGTCTCGTTATTTCCATTATCATGGCATTCCATAATGTACCGACTGTTGTAACATTAAATTAAATAGCTACATAGTACTTATTCGCATACCACTTAGGAACCTCCAATAATAGTGATAAAGTTTGAGGCTTAGATTGTTGTTTATACATTTTTATAACCATAATATTTGCAATAACTTTAAATTGATATTATCATATGCACTATGATGACCTCAAAAAAAGTGTGTAACTTCCTTAACATATAAATATATCAATTATGTAAAAAAGGGCTGTAATATAACTGAAAATGTAGTGATCGTCACTTGGAATAGTTCATTCAAGATGTGGTGTTTTGCATATTTATTTTGAATGAAATAGTGTAATATATATATTACAATATGTTCAAATATTTTAACTTTATAACTTACATTATTTTAATTAAAAATCCTATTTGATTTTATTCCTGGTGTTGATATTGGTGTTTTTTACAAACATTAAAAACCTCTTATGAAGTGGGATATATTTAATCAATAATTTTTTGCTACTATAATTAATAAAAGTTATTTTATGATAAATTAGGGAATGGCCTATATGAATTTAAAATTATGTATTCCCTTATGTAACAAACTAATGTTTAAGGTGATTGACTTCATATTATTAGCTATTTATGTTAACATATTTATATTAAAATTCATTATATAGTAACAAAATACGAGTATGTGTTAATTATGTTTGTAAGGTTCTTACAACAATGGTTCCACGTATTCTTAATTGAAAATTTCTTCTCATGTAATATAATCATAACATAAAATATATTATCCTTTTTAGTTTATTACACAAAATCTAGTATTAGATTGTTGTTTACAATGTATATTATTCAAATAAAAAATATTCAAAAAATGGAGTGTCATTTTCTAAATTCTTTATCATTTTTTGATATCGTTTATGTCACTAGTTTTGGTATAATAAAACTTGTTGATTAAAAAATTATAACAATTCCAAATAATGTTGCTTTAACCATAAAAATTATACAATCTTGTGGGGGGATTTGGTGACCTGATGTGCTGTTCCACCTCGATATTGCCATCTATTATAATTTATTTATATATTGGCGTATATGTTGGCTAGAACTCGCTGAACTTGGAACACCATAAAGTGTTCATAACTATCTTATCAAGATTATAAATTAAGGTTTTATAGTTTCATATAATAAGTACCTATTTATTTATTACGACCTGCTATTAAGTATCCAATGTTTATGATATATTTATAAAAAACATTATTATGAAAAATATGGATCACATGTTAACATTTTGGGAATTCTGGGTATAAGGAATAATCGTCCAATAGTGATTCTCGTAGGATCAATAATCATTGATATTTATAAATCCAAGTCAATTTAGAATTTGATGTAAGGAATCACCAAAGAGTTACCGCAGATTATATCCGTAATCGGATATAAATTACAAACCTAAAATACAAACCTTATATTCCATCATTTGACTTATTTTAATGTTTTGTTTTTTTTTGTTTTTTCATAAAACCATTCCGTGTTTCGGAATTTATATCCCGTCATCAGAATAGATTCAATCCTTGAAGGTAGTGAGAAAAGAACATTAGTCTAAAACTATAATTATATTCCATTATCTTGACTGAATGAATCACTTGGATAATCAAACACTCAATTCCAAAATGTTTAGATAAGGAAAATCTCCCATACTGTAATAATTTTAACCTAGATTCTTAAGAATAAAATAACACATTATATATAGACTCTTTATTATAGAACTTAGTCCTACCGTGGAAAATACTAATATAAATCTATGGTGAACTTCTTATATTTACTTTTGCTAACTATATGAATTTGATAGAGGTTGCACATTATTAAACGACAATTAGTTTCTCTTTGTCAACAAGATAAATGTATGTAAACAATGTCAACAAAAAGGAGTTCAGTTTTCCATGAAGTTTAAAACATATTTCAATATCTTGACACTGATGAAGCACTTTTCACAAGCGATAAAATAAAGTTTTACTGGAATATTATTCAAGGCCGACTTACTCAGATTTATATATTTTACAGTCAAATTCTTTTAAAGCTTACCTTTGAAACAAGTCATTCTTATATTTTAAAATTAAATTGTGATGAATTAAATTTCACTTATTGTGCACTTATTTCCTTTGAGAATATGGTTATCTATATATTTTAACTACGTTTTAAAATTATTTAATTATATCATGAAATGTCAGTAACAATATTCTATTGATTCGATTGCCTATAAATCGTTCATTTCCATTGTTACTATATGAAATAGTTAATGTGAAAATTATTATATATTTTGAAATAAGAAAAAGGTATATGAATGAAAACAAATTGTTTACTTAAGAGATTATGTCTTATTGTTTGTGTTACGTATGTCGTTTCATCCTTTATTAATTAAATATTTATATTTTTTAAGATAATGATATATGATCAAATATCACGTGTATAAATATCACTTAGCTTGATAATTAGTATTACCAATACAAAATGACAATGAGCGAATCCTGCTAATGAATGGTAGATTTACAGCAATAGAATATCGATGTGCTGACCATACGTTATACAAGTGACTCCACAATGACTTTTCATAGTACTTACCAAATCCAAAAATATTTTTAACCCTTGTAGTTCATAAACCTCTCTTCCTCTCCTCCCACCCACTATTTTGACTTCCATTTTATTAGCTAGGTGACGTCACAATGAAGAACAGGTATTGTTCAATATATACAAAATTTGTGCAACTGAACCAAAAGAGACAAGTACAGTGACCTTTGGAAATCATCAAATATTTCGACCTTAGTTTTTGAACGATCCCACGTTTCATATCAAGTTTTTTCTATCTTCTCCTTTCATGACCCGTTTTGACAGATGCTCACGTATCATACTCCTTTTTAGGTGATATTCACTTTTATTTCTCCGTTTTGACTGATATAAACGTTTTATGGCCTGTTTTTTTCTATTATTGAATAATCGTTGCCCTTTATTGACCGATTAATAAATTTCGTCTCTAGTTTTTTGACATATATTCACGAAACATAATCCTTTCCACAGATAATAAAGTCTTTTATCTAGTTTTTGACTGACATTCACATTTCATGAACCTTTCTTGACAATTCCACAAATTAAGGCACGTGTTTGACTTATTTTTACGATCATTTCTCGTTTTGATTGATATTAAATATAAATTTCATTTTAACAGTTTTTTTTTTTTTTTCGGTTTTCTGACAGTGGTAATTAAATATAATTATTCGTCAGAAACGGGCCATTATTCGTGAATATCAGTAAAAAACTTGCCTTGAAACGTGATTAAAAACAGGTTATTAAAAGTGAACTTCAGTCAAAATATTCAATTTAAGGTGATGATCAGTCTAAAAGGAGCCACTAATCATGAATATCAGTAAAAAACGGGCTATGAAACGTGACAGTCTGTCAAAATGAAATAAAAATGAATATAGTAATAAAATGTCATAAATGATGAAGGTCAGTCCAAAACTGGCCCAGATATGTGAAGATCGGCGAAAAACGCAACATGATACTTCAATATGAATCAAAAAACGGCCATGGTACGTAAATATCTGGTCATAAAATGTGAACATTCGAATATGGGTCGTAAATGGTAAATAGCGTTCTTAAACTAGCCATGCAAACGTGATGATCGGTCAAAAATATCGGTCGAAATATTTGACGACTAATAAGGTTCACTAACGTTTGTCTTGTTTTGGTGCAGAGTCACACATTTTTATATATCTAAAAACCACTGTGACGTCAACCTGTTCGACAAAATGGCGGGCATAATGGATTATGGGGATGAGGGGACGGGAGAAGTGGAAAGAATATACGTACTATGTTAGTTAAAATACTTTTGGGTTGGATAAGTGCAATGAATCGTAATTGTGACGTCACAATCGTATAACGTGTGGCCATCACATCACATTCTCTTCCCTGTAATTCTAGTTTCCATCATTAGTTCACTCATTGTCTGACGAATATAGGGGTAATTTCGTGCATATATTTTCAATTTATAATATGTAATTTAGATATAAAAGATATAAAACAACCTATAATCTGAGTTGTATTATAAACTTGGTATTAATATTATAAGATAAACTGCAATTTAAAAATAATCTTCTTTACCCCAAATTTAATTCTATTATTTAAAATATTTATTGTTGGACGTACTAAAGTTGACCTTGAATTAATTTTGAAAATATACATTATGTTTAATTTTTTGTTAGATAACTATATCTAAAATTCCGAAATTTTTTAATTATTTTACAATGTTAAAATATTTATCAAAATGAATGCTTGTTATTACTTACATATACAACACCGTATGCATAGATTACTTCACTTATAACTTGTATACTAAATGCTATACGAGTATATAAATATATCTCCCATATTCCTTGAAAAGAAACTTATTTAGTGACAAACTTAGTGTTTAGCTAAGACTTATTATAGGAAATATGTTAGTGGTTTGAGGAAACGGTATGATAATGTTTACAAACGTTTACACTAAAAGGGTTGAGCCCCCAATATATATCTTGATAACTTTAACACTAGAATAAGCATGTAGCAAGATGTGACTTTAAATTGCAATATTACTCGATAAAATTACAAGATATCGGAAAATCTTTGAAACAATATAAAGGCGTTATTAATTTGTATAAATACTGCATTAGAGATATATTCTTTTAATAGTGATATAATAGAAAAAGTTTAAACAGTTAAGTTTTATTTGATGTTCAAGCCTAACTATCTTAGTAATAAAGAATAGTTGCGACAAGATATAAAAAATTAGAAAACAGCTGTGTTCATAATCCTCAAACACATTACACTTTCCTAAAAGAAATACAAGCAAAGGTTGGTAGGATATCAAAGTTAGATATAGAATGGAAGGGGATTGACTTTCAGTTGTCGGGGGTCGGAGTCGGCACGAAGCTGCCCAGAAGTCAATCAATCAGCTAATAGAGAGAAGGTAGGCTTTCGACATCGTTAAGTAATGCAGGAGAAAGGATCAGTACAAAGAAGGACCACAAAGGATCCCTGACCAGTTCTATAAAAGAGAGTCGAGGAATGTTCATTTGTGTTTTGTTCTTGTGTTAAAATTGTATAGATATGTGATAAC
The DNA here is from genome assembly GCA_963513935.1 of Aphrophora alni. NCBI lineage: Eukaryota > Metazoa > Arthropoda > Insecta > Hemiptera > Aphrophoridae > Aphrophora > Aphrophora alni. The sequence continues at coordinate 33,633,760 of OY740770.1, forward strand.
TGTAGATCGTTTAATTGATTTAAATTAACCTTCTATTGTAATATTGATTTCGCTCTGGGTCACAGATAGAAATAAATAATTTAATTTAAATTAATTGATCGACTTCTATTGGGTATTTAATTCATTGTATTAAATTGGGTATTTAATCCCAATAACCAATAGTGAATGTATATTATTAACATAGAACTATTGAAGAATTATATTGACATTAAATCATGAAATAACTATTTCACTAAAGGATTTATTAAATTATTATTAACAAAAAGTGGAATAATTATATGAAAAGTATAGTTATAACCATAGATATTTACATAATGGACATCGAATAGCGTGTTTTTTAACGAATATATCTATAAATGTAATATGTTAATTTGATAACATCATCTAATTAGTAAGTTAAAGATTTATTTTTAATCTAATAACATTGTTTAAACTAAGGAAAACTCTTTCTTTCTGAAAAAAACTTAGGATATATCTTTATTTTTTCTTTTATTCTTTTTTTTTTGTTTCATCAACGTATTGAAGTTTGATATTTATTTCTTAGTTTGAGTTGGAAATATATAATTGTAAGCTCGAACCTAGTTTATTAAATGATTATTTTGTTTGTTGTGAGTTTTGAAATGTTAGTGTTAAAATGTACTGACATTTGGATGCCCGGATATCAAGTTTATCTTGATAAATGCATAATATATTACGTTTAAAGTATATGACACACAAATCAGGTGTATCACCTGTTTTGTTTAATAGTGTGAAGTATTTATAGAATCGGATATCATTATAATTTACAGTATTATTTATGTAGCATCTTCCTAGTGATTTTAAATAGTATCTAATTTAAATAAACACAGATTTTCGTCAAAAGCAGACACTGAAATGTGAATTATTCGATGAAGATGAAAACTATATATGAGAGATAGTCACTAGGCAGTTTTAATATATGATTAGTTTGATACAGGCAGTTGCTATCGGATTGATCGAAGTCTGTTTAGGGAAAATCTTTGTAAAAAGATAGTGTAATTAATAAAAAGTAAACTTTTTTTTTGTTGTCCTTAAATTCAAACCATCATACAATATTATATGGGACAATAGTTCTGGAAAGTGCTTATTCATACAATCGCATATAACTTAAATTTTGTACAATTTACTATATATAAATTGTTTGTTAAGAAAATAATTTTATATGTGTAAATTATATTGTTTAGAATTAAAAATGACACGTAATCCAATATAAACTATAACTCTTCTCAATTATTATATCTACTGTATCTTATGTTATAATAATTGTAAAAAACAATAAAAATAAAATTGTGAATCAAATTTATTAAGCTTTAAACTAATCAGGTCCTTTGAATATCCGACGCCGATTTTTAGTGTGGACATCGTTATATATTAGAAAACAAAAATTTATATAATTATAATATCCTTTCAGACCACTTTAATACAATTAAAAGGTTCTTATTCTATTTTTCCTGTAGTTCCATTTTATTTTTATTTTATTTCAAAAAACTATTGGGATTGGTAAAATAAACATGTCAACACAAGTAAATTTTTATATGTGTTGTATTTTGTATGTAAAATATATATATGTACATATCATATATACTATTATTTTTAAAAGTAGTTACATGAATTAGGTATGATGAGAATCTTTTGTTAATAATTTTCTACTTTCTTAACGAAAATTTTCATGTCGTCTTTATTACAATTTCATTATTACTTTTGTAGCTAAATTATAACCCATTGACACGATCTAATATTTAGTATGTTGACTAAATATATGTTGTTGGGTTTTATAACTTTTATACAAATTTTAAATTTTATATAATTATATAAATTCTTTCCCCCCCCCCCCAGGTGTAATACAAAATGTAAATTATATATATTTTTAGCTTCAATCCACGTCTAGATGCATTAAAGGAACTATATATTTAAATTTAGTTAAAGAAACATTAAAAAAAAATAAAAAACCGCTGTCCTTAATGGTCTAGATGTACGGAAAATAGATATATCTTAGTTTGGCTTCAATTTTAAGAAGAAACTCTTAGGAATTAAATGTGACTTGTTATTATATGGAAAAATATTGTTTAGTCTAATGTTTAATGAGAACTCTTGGGAATCTCCAAAGAAATAGGCAGATATATTAAAAGAGTTTAATCTATTAGTCCACTATAATTTTAAGACCAATAATTTTATTATATTGCTGCTCAAGATGCTAAGTAAATTGATAAATATGCAAAAAATATACAAATGAGTAACTTGTAAATACATGATTTGACTAATTGCAAGACATAATATTAATATAGGGTAGATAGTATATTATACATTTTATTGCTCATATCTAGGTTCCTGCCCTTATCGACATAAAGGAAAGATTGAAAGACACTAGAGATTCAATAAAACAACCAAATAATAATCTATACAACAACTGCTGTTATATGTATGTGTTTATTATAAAAGAAAACTTTTCGTTATTAAATTGAAGTGTGGGATGATAACAACTCTAATGCCATTGAGACATAACTTGCACACTTTAAAAATAGTTTAAGCAGTGATTGTCAGAACGCAGTTAAAACTCATAGTTTGCTAAAGTTGTTATTTCTTCAACTTTATAAAGTTTTTAGTAGAGATGCAAAGTAAACTGTCGGTAACAGTCAACTTTAGTACTAAACCATAAGGTTTAAACGACATACATGTTGAGTATACGAGTATAACACCTGAATAGAACTCAGTTTTCAACTATTATTTATCCCATAAACACTTTATTTTAATAAACATATTATATTGCTGATACAAAAATTTTCAAGGAAGATAATTACATTGTACAACGCAAAATTTATATCCATATATATTAAGATAATATCATTATTCTCAAACATTTAGTTCCAGGGCAAAAAAAAGTTGATTTGTGATCAATAGTTAAAAATGAAACTTTTTTTTTCAAATATGCTTGTCGGAGAATGCCAGATGAAATATAAATAAAAATAATTTTACATTCAATAAAAAGTGTCCCATTAAAACGAAATTTTCAAATTAGATATTATTAATAAACAAATTTAAGTAAGTGACCCATGATGAAGTAATTACTTAAGTTTTAATTTAATGTAATTGAATTTTATATCTGATTAGTACGTATTGTATCAACCCTTTATTAAAGTGATTTAAATTCAAATTCAAATACAATATTTCATTTATTTTATTAAATATTTTAGATAATTATTGATAAGTAATGTTTTAATTTCGTATAATTTTCAAAGTATTTAGAGAACAACAATATAAAGATGCTAATTTATGTCCATAGCAGAAAGTAGGAAGGAATATATAGACGACTAAGTATGGAAATATAAATAGTTAATATTCGTAACCATTTTATAAATAACGCAAATACAAAAGTCACCTATATTTGAAACAGTTAAAAATTATCAAATTATTAATAATCAACTTAAAGTGTTTATTTTAGTCAGTTAGAGTAATGCAGGTAATGTATTGTGTAACACGCAGTTAATAAGTACATTTTGTAAATTGGCTAACACCTACGTGTTTATTAATGGTTCATAACAAGAAAAAGTAGATATCATGCCGTTTTCTTATTTCTGGTTCTCAGTAACAAATCTGAAGCCCCATCTAACAAAAATTTGGTGATGAAATAACTAGAAAAACGAACACTAATAATTTATAAAATTATTGACTTTTTGTATCAAAGTGTAATAAAGTAAACATTAATAAAGATCAAAGCCCTACAAATTATTATTTGGTATATATTATATCACTGTAAGAATGAACACTTTTGAAGAGGGTGTTTTGAAACTTGATTTTTTTTTTTTTTTTTTTTTTTTTTTTTTACCAAAAGCAATGAAAAACATTAAATCTATATTTTCAAGTATAAAACCCAAATATTATAGTAAGATTGTTTTGTAATTTTGCTATAGCATCACATAATATCTTGTTTTTACAAATTGTAATCAGTTGGTTGTAATAATCTGTCAAAACTAATTTCCCGATAAGGCGAAGTAAAGGAAATAATTAAGAAAATTAGATAGGATGGAAATGGAATAATAATTAGTTCACTTTTGTAATAACATGCAGGATACAATTAATGTTGTCGTGCAATAAAGATATTTACCTTAACAGTAATACGAGGAAACAAGTTTTCCTTAAAAATAAAAATACTAAACTGTCATTTTTAACTCAAAGATCATAGGACACATTACGGAAGCTCAGGATTTTTTAATTTTATTTATTTTATATATATATATATATATATATATATATATATATATATATATATATATATATATGTAATAATTCTAATTTTTTAAATATTTATAATAAATTATCATTGCAAATATTTGAGAAAAGTGTTAACTTTATCAAAGTTCTGTAACTGTAACTGAAATATTACAAAAACCGTTTGTTGCTAATTTAAACAAAATCAGTCTCATTCATCAATACGTACAATATTTTTCTATGAACTCAAATGTAACAATGGTTCAAACTTTTTAAAGATATTTGATATGATATATTTATTCCTCTATATTTTTTTAGGAATTATTTATTGCTCAATGAAAAAAATTAGGTATAATTGTATTCGGAAAATCTTCTATTTCAGAAGAATGAGATAATATCACTACGTATTTTTGTAAATTTGTATTCCTAACCATATCCGACGTAAAAAGAATAAGGTAAAAAAATGATAAATATTCTCATGACTCTATGTAAACCACAACCAAAAGTTAGGGAATACCATTTGTTTTCTCATAACATCATAAAAATATTTTTAAAAAAATGATATTTAACAATGTTCATGATCACTTCAAGTAAATAAGCCACTGTTATTATTACCCAAAAGTTTTGGATTTCAAAAGTTATTATGTGATTTTATTTATTCAATTTTTTTTTTCAAACGGTTTTTAATAAATTTAAAAAATCATCAAAATACACAACATGATGAAATCCCTAGTATGTTTTACATATAAAACATTAAAATATTACTGTCTTCAGATGTTATTTTTTTAACTATATCATTATTATATCTTTAAAAAATATATGAAACCGAACGTAATAACAAAACTTTACTTGTTGTTGTTATATAAATATCGAAGCAAAATTCTACCTATCGAAATTATTTATTTTTAGGTATCGGTATATCGAAATTACTTTGAGTTTTATGCTCTTGTGTGTTTATAAAAATGAATTGTTTAAAATATGCTAAATTTTAAAAATATACAAGGCTGTGTAAAGTTATCCTAATAATTACAGTAAGATGGACAAATTTACATACCTCATGGATATCAATTATTATCAATGACACTTTATTCGTATTTTTTGAAGATAATAATTACTTTGAATTGATCAAATTTGATATTTCTAAGCAAGCATTTTTATGACTACATATGGCCATTATAATGTTTAGTAAATACATCTTTTACATTTTCATAAATACATTTTTTTAAAAAACATATCTGCAATCTTTCTTAAGGCGACTGATCAATAATATAGACAATCTTTGTACATGAAACAAACAACGTATCCAAAAAACTTAATGATATTATCTCAAAAATAAATATTTGTTTTCTACTCTATTAATATTAGATCAAGATATAATTTAAAATTACATTGAAAAACGTACAAACAATCTACACGTAAAATAAACAAAAAAGTTTATTACAAATAATACAGAGTTATATTTATGAAAAAAAAAAAAAGAGAGTGTCCAAGTTTTATAATATTTTAAAGACAATTATTTTGTTCTTGAAATTTAATAACACATATTGTAAATATTAGAAAATAACATACTAATATCAAACATACAAAATACAATTTTGACAAAATCATGATTGTAGAAGATTTCCAGTCATTTACAGCTGTGTTTTAAAATTGAATAAGATAGGATAAGAATTTCTATGTCTTTGATATAAGGTAAGGAAGTATTTAAATTTATAATCAAAGGTACACTGGGGAAATAATTTTAACCAATAGCAGGGAATAATTTTAAATGTGTATATGATTCATTTATATTCGGATAAATTTAGTGTATTCTTGCGGACAATAATTCTTTTTCATACTAAAATCTGTAAGTTCAATGGTATTATTTTCTATATATCAAAACAAATAATTGTTCTACAAAATTACTATAGCTAAACATAAATTAACAACACTGTGACACGCAGTTATATCATCAGGCCAATTTAATCGATATTTCACTATATGTCAGAGAAGAAGACATGCTTTTAATTATCTGAAACCGCCTTATTAACTACTGGCGTCTACGGAACGAGACAGACATTGTCACATAAATATGTGACTTGTACCACAGCGATTTAAATGTCAATTACAATTTTAATAGAGAAAAAAAACAAACAATCCAGCATACGTTAAGTAATGAACACAATATCATACATTAATCCATGTTATTAAAAGTATTATATTTAATAATATTATTAATTCAATGATATATGAGTACAAACTGATTTTTTTTCATATTTTCGTGAACTTTATTTGCTAGAATCATAAAAATTACTTACCATCATCAGCAGGTCAAATTTTATAAATTTGACACACAGTCGACAGTCTTTTTTTCATCGTAGAAGAAATTAAGTAGAATTTATTTGGTCTGTGTTGTAAATGTAAGAATATATGTTTTTCTCATCATTGACAATATATTCAACCAGAAGTACTATCTTTGAAATGGAATTGGATTGATATCGAATAATTATAATAAATTAAATATTTTATAAACAATCATGTAAAATGTAATATTAATTTGTTACCTTAGAATCTGTTACAGCGATTGCAGACTATCTACTGTTCCATTAATTACTATTGCATATTTTACATTTAATTGGTACTTTGTAATAAACAAGAACAACATATGCCTAAAATTATACTTTATGTTTATATGCAAGTAGAGATACATTACTTATTAGAGACCACTGCTAAAATTTTACAGGAATTACATTTTAGTTACAAAAGAAAGTCATAAATTTATTTTGATTTTCTGTTCTTAAACATATTATATATATTAGTGTCAATTATATTTTACACTTTAAAAAGCAAAATATTTAAATTATTATAGGTTGGTAGATTGATATTTATTTTTACGAAAAACCAATTTACAATAATTATACAAATTACAATACTTGGATACTATTAGGCACATATGTATTGCCGGGAAAAAAACTATTTTAAAGGTATACAAACTACAAAAGGAAATGTCAATATTACAGTATATATATATATATATATATATATATATATATATATATATATATATATATATATATATATAACAACATGTAATATAAGAATGTCTGTACTCTCATAAGAATAATATTGATTGTGGTATTTTAAGAAGGGGTGTACCATAGATAATCTAATTCTTTATTCGGTTTTCAATATCCATTATGGAATTAAAATCCACCTGTAACAGAGATAAAAATAATAGCGTTATAATGTACATAATAAATATAATTGTAATTTATTATGAAAATTGAAGTCTCAAGGACTTGCATACTTACGATAATTCTTACACGAAAAAAAAAATAAAAAAATATATATATATATATATATATATATGTGTGTGTGTGTGTGTGTGTGTGTGTGTGTGTGTGTGTGTGTGTGTGTGTGTGTGTGCTCACAAATCAATTATAAGAGCTAAACTGGAAACGACCACCTGTAAATGACTTGTTTCAATGCAAAGTCGTATAATTATCACAGTCATCCAGTCTGGTGATAGAATTATTTTGTTTACCTTTCGAGGCTTCACATGAAAGTAGAGACAATACTCTTTTTAAAATATGGTGATAGTTTCAGGAATTGCAGATGAAACTGTTTGGTGTATCACAGTGTTACACTGATGAAATTTTTGTATTAATTAAAGGACTATTCATATATACACTACTGTAGGTTATTAATGGTGGGCTATGTGAAATTAGTACTTATGATAAAAAAGGTGGTTAACTCTATCGGCGAGATGAATATTTTAGTACCCTTCACAAGATAAACAAAAATATAATCTGGTCAATTGAGTTTGCAAGAAAACAGTAAAGCAATAATACCAGGTCTGGAGTGAAACTTTTTGAAAGGAAAATATACAAAATATGTAAAGTTAAATTAATTATTTTTAAAAGTAATTTTCTAAAAAAATGTTCATAAATTACATGTAGAAATTTTTATTTATTTTTTAATATACTTTTCTAAAACATTATAATTTATAAGAAACATAGAGGTAAAAAATACAAAACACTACACAATTTTAATGACTAGTAAAAGGATATTGGAACATACATTCAGCATGTGGGATCATGAGGCTGAATTTCAATTCACAATGATAATAATCAGTGTCCAGGAGTTTGTCTGTATATGTATTTAGGAATCAATGTTAATTTTTTTATATTGTGGAAATATTTCAACGTTTTAAGTTTTTCATTACAGAATAAATTGTAATTAATACCTGTTTACATAATACGTGCATTACCTGCTATACATAATAATATATCCCTGTTTAGTTAGGAGAGAGGACTGCAATGACATACATGGTTCAATCCCTTCAATGACCAACAATAAAATTAAATATTTAGTAAATATAGATAAATCTACAAATTGGATATTTTTTGACACCGAAGCAAATCGTATTTCTCGTGAAATATCTTCGAGCATATACGAAATATTAACTTCGAGTAGAATGAATGATATAACCTTATTTACCTATAGCTTAATATTTTAATGAAAATTGATGCCTATCCATCATGGCGTACTACACATCCTGGAAAGTCCAATACCTATAGATTAAACAGTCAGCCCAAGTGACGGATATTGAGGGAATGTCAAGAAACATTGTTTAGCCTTTCATCTTCAATAAAATACAATTCGGTAAGATATCAGTTTAAAGTGGATTCAAGGGTTTAGAGATGACTTAAAAATGAATAAATTGGGAACCCAATCAAAAACACACTTATTGGCCTTGAAAATAACTCTTAAATAACAGTATTGAAAAGATATAAAAAGGTAAATAACCCCCCCCCCTACCTGCTGTTAAATATCAAGGAAAACGATCTATGAATCATTGTAACATGCTAATAAACTAATGGGACGTAAGAGAAATATTTAACACCCTCAATTTGAAAGAATTGCTCGAAGTGAACCTTTGTGTGATTACGAGAAGAAAACAGTAAAGCACTAAAATAAAATTAATTTTAATTACGATATACAGAAGAGAAAGAAACAAACCACCGTTTATTTCTTCAATTGAAGATGATAATCACCTGGATTATGTCTTTACACTCACGTAAGACAAAATGTTGACTATATTGTGTAGGCTAAATAAATAGTTATAAAACAAATGTAGTGTATGTATACATTTATCATTGCAAACAACACAATTGTTTTTAGTGTATTGTTATAGCGTTATTCATTTCCGTGATTTATTTCATTGAATTTAAATTGTACCTAAAAAATCAGAATTGCTAGGCCAAGTTCTACATCATTTTGTTTATTCACCAGAGTAACACTACTTATTTTGTCAAAATAAATCAATGCATTAGGAGTCCAGATAATAAACGCAAACCATTATATTTTGTATAACTAATTATTGTAATTATCGGGAGATATGTTGTATCAAATTATGTTTTAAATGCAAGATTCATTTTTCCCCCTTTTTTTGTTTATTTATTATACAGTGTGGGTTTAGTCCTACGTACTATGAACCGAAACTAATTATAAAATCATAAAACGTATTTTAGGGCTGATTTTAAAAAGCGATTATATAGGATTGCATAGTTACAAATAACTACAATATAGACAATACCGAGTCAATGACGCTAGGAACATGACGGTAAAATAACCATTCTTATTGTATAAAATAAGGTGTTATGATTAACTTCGTACAAACAAAATATAGCTTCCACTTTATACGTTTCAATAAAATACGTTACTAGCTCAGATTCCTTAAAATATAATTTGTTCCAGATTACGGAATTTAAAATAAAAAGTCGAATAAAATATCATATATTTAAAATTGAATATCACTAATAACAATTAATAACTAATTGATAATATGATAACTTTTCAAGGAATTCTTGATCTGAGCAATAAAAAAAACGAATTATTTAGAAAAGAGCAATCTTGATTGTTATTAGAAAAGCCCAAACTAGACTAAAGTCAATAAAAGACTTGTAAGTGCTCTATTTTAGCATTTAAAAAAATCTGAATTTAAATCTAATGGAAATAAGATTTATCAAAATTGTGATTCTGTACATTCAAAATATTATCAAGAAAACACTGCTTACTTTCTTTTTATCTAAAACTTTACCTATTACCTAAATTTGAATAGTCCAAAATATAATAACTATTAATGATAAAGTAAATTAGGCTGTGTAAAAATATTCTACAATAAATAGAAATATTTTCTTAGTTTTTGTGTTCTCTTTTTTAAATATATATTTTCAACGATCGTGTTTTAGATATGTAACATAATTTACCAAGATGTATTAAACTTTGATTAGAATAGAATAACTTATATTTATTTTTTTAAGCAACTTGCTTCTATGGTAAACGGTACAAACTTAATTATCTAGTTTTGATTCTACTACGGTATTTATTGTTAATTAAATCAAATTTTGAAATATTGTATTATATTATTCGATTAAACTATAATGTTTTCTAATACGACTGCGTCAAATAACAAGAGGTCTTGATTGACCCACTGTAAAAATCTTAAACCAAAAATAAACCATGTATCAGTCAAAAATAATAGACAATTATTTGTATTTTCATAAATGTAACTAAAGGGCTAACAATAGCAGGAGTCTTTGAAAATATTTTGGGATAAATAGTCTTTAACTACATCATTAAGAAGGATGTATTACGTAATACTTTGCTGTTACTGGTCAATATTTGAGTTTTATTTTGTTTTGTTTTTATATTCGTAGAATTTCATATATATATATATATATATATATATATATATATATATATATATATATATATATATATAAGTTATACAACTCTGGGTATTATAGAGAATAATATAATTTGATGGTATATATGAACGTGTTCAATTGTGTTATAAATAAATGTTTTAAGATTGTAATTGAGTGCATGGGAGTAATAACTTCATGAGATAAAATTTTACTTCCTATGCATGTCTAGTGTTTGCTTGTCTGCATCATAATAGTAACCAAGATGTGTAATCTTGTAGTAGGTGTAGAATTATTACTTGTATAATTTGTAAATAAATGATTTTTTGATACCGTTACCATGTGTACACAATTATTTATTATATAAGTTTATTGAAACAAATAATTACCCTGTTTGCTATTGAATTAACACACAAAATCGCTAAAGTAAAGTGGATTCATAGAATGTAACGTTCTTCTTGATAGCTTTAAATACTAATAATGGTTTTTCAATATGTTAACCTTAATATTGAGTGATTGAAATACATAAATGGCTATATTTTCCTTTCTTTCACATGAGATCTACTTCAATAGCATTTACGAAAATTGAACTAAAACACTCACCTATGTAAATTACACTATACTCATGCCCATAAGATGAAAAAAAAAAATGTTTATGGTAGGCCTTTTTATGCTCCTACGGTGGTGGACACTTAATAAACATTGCTATTGATTTGCAATGTCCCAAAGGTAACGAATAGTTACATTTCATAATGAATTCACCTAAAATGGGTAATCAAACTAAAGGTATAAATTTGTTGAAAACATAAGTTTTGTTAACAAACATTAATAAAGATTAAATTGTTGTTGAAAATCAATGAACAATATAAATAACTAATACAGTACCACAATTTAAAATAAAATCCAGTGAGCGTGTCGCTCATTTTTAGAAGACTACAGCTCTTGTTATTATTAGTTCTTGTAAATTATTTGTTGCAGATATCATATTAGTAAGAATGTTTCACGCTAATTGTAGTTTTCACTTAATATTTAGTAATAGACATTCAAAGCTTGAAAGATTCTAAATTGAGGGCGAGAAAATTATTTCATTTTTAATTACCCCGTATATATTGCAGTTACCATAATTCTAAACCTAAGATATACTATTGTAATAACAACAATAAATGGAACTAAGTCATCGAAGACTATCCAATATGAGTGTGTTATGTATCCCTTGTTGTGTGTTCTACTACATGTATTATGCTTTATAACATATCAATTTAACGCATTATACTTTTTTATTGCACATATCAATAATATGTCTTTAAAAACATTTTTAGTATTATTTAAATTTCAAGCACTTACTGTAGAAATTATTATTTAATCAAACATGTGAACATAATTATCTGACAAACATGACTCGGTGCTCCATATGTTATTTAAATGTTCAGAGTTATTAATTTGTAAACATATAAAATCATGTTTGGATGTGATTCATATAATTAAATTAGGAAAAAATTATATTTCCTATACTACAAATTGTCTTAATATAACTAGTATAAATTATCTGAAATTACCTTAACGAAAATTCGTTTAATTTTGAATGTTTAGTTTCTTCAACGTCATATAATAAAAAAGAAATCAAGAAAAAATACAACACCATCTCCTAACTTCTAATGCATAATCTCATCAATAATAAAGGGGAAACATCAACGATATTCTAACTGTTATGTTATTATTTATGCTTACAAGGTATAAGAAAAATATAAATCGTAAATAATTTAAATGAACAAAATAACGTATATTATTTTACAAATATTGGTTGTCGCGCAAACAAATTAATCATTATTTTTCCCCCAGTGTAGTTGAAAAATAAATTAATTTCAATTTATAATCGAGGTTTTTTATATTGTTAATTTTTCACTTTATATATTTGAATACTAAAATAAACATTTCTTACCTATAAGAGACGTTATATATACGCCTTATATGCTAGATTCATAACTTATTTCGAACCTACTACTTATTTGAGTTAAAATTCGTTTTATTTAAAACACTTTAATCAAAATTTTCTAAATAATTTGTTTAACGTTATAAAACACGTTTTTAATATTTCACAACTTCTTTTAGTTTTCAAAACTCAATAACACTACTACAAAAATGTTATTAAATTCTATTTTTGAACTTAAAATTATAAGGTAATTTCTTAAAAAATATTTGTTTGAAAAACAAATACAACTAATGAGCAATAACTTAAATCTTCAATTCTTAAATGCAAGGAAATATTTAACTGAATAGTTTCTGGAAAATAATATTTAAATCGTGCACTGATGGCAAACTGACAACGTCTAAGAATCTTTAATGGTTTAGAAATAATTTTGCTTATAATAAACAATAATTATTTACGCTTTGATCGCTGATGGTTAAACTGATTGTTATCAGCGCGATAATTAAGCATGTTGCTCAGAAAACAATTAACGTCAAAGGCTGATATAACAGCAACATAAAACTAATTAGTGTCTTGAGCGTGTATACAAAAAGAATCATTTCAACATTATATACATGTTATACTCGGATAACAATAACTTAAGAGTTTGCTCTCAGTATTGTTATTTACGTGAGTTGATATCACGATGTGTGCATAAACTTGTAATTTCTGGATATGATATATATTTTCCTAATGATTTATTTATTTATTTATTTATTATTATTATTATTATTTAGTTTCGCAATTCAGCTAGTAACGTTAATGTATTTCCTTGTAATGTTGTTATCATATGTATGATAGCAATCTTCAATTACAAAGAGCTGCTGCTCTGTACATGTGTATCTAATTATGAAACACCAAATATTTGAGTTGTTTCAACACTTTAATATACGCTGACGATTTACACATTCAGTTTTAAAAATTGATACAATTTTTATATTATATGTATCTTAAATGAATGTAATCTCACCATTTTATAATAAATTATTATAATTAATCTAATTTTAAATCAAAAAGAGTATACACAACTAAGATGAATATTTAAATATTTTATTTATAATACAATTTTTCCTTCCAGTTTTGCTACATTCTTTACCTAATTAAATTCAATTAAATTTAATAAAGACCTTAGAAAAAGTATTATAGTACTCCAGAATAAAAATTAACTACAACAATAATTTTCATGTCTTATCAACCGCGTAAAATCCTAATATGTTTTCAATATCTAACTGTAAGGTTTGAAGATGAATATTCTACAACATTTAAATTATTGTTAGATGTTTAATGAGCACTGTGGTGAATGTAAACAATATAAAACACTGAAACCCATACCACAAGATTAAAGATTGACAGAATAAATTCTACAACTCTCCGACCGGTTAAACGTAGAGTCATATATTGAAGTTTACCCTTTGATTCCGCCTTCACCAATGATTTGGGCTACATTTTTAATAATCTTGACATCAACATAGCTTATAAAAGTCATAACAACCTTTCAAATTTATTAGGTAATCCAAAAGATACAATCTTGATGTTGGAGAAGTCTGGTATCTACGAACTTAGTTATAACGATTGTGAAAAGGTGTAGCATAGGGAAAAATTGTAACTAGATTTAAAGAACATGTAGCTCATATTAAGGACAATAGGCCAGATAAATCTAGTGTGGCCGAGCACATACTTCAAACTAACCATGAATTGGGAACACAAAGTGTGAAAATGGTTAGGAGCGTGATGTCTAATAAGTTGCTAAATAGGAAAGAAAGCATTTTCATTGCTAAAACTGATAGTATCTTATTACTTAACTCACATAAGTGCCCTATTCCTAATTCAAGTTCATTCTCTTCGTTAAAACCTAGGTAAAATCTTGTCGTCGTGTTAGGCTCTTCGATTTATTATAGTTTTTGTTTTAATGTACATGTTATGTTTTGTTCTTGAGGTAGTTTTTTGTTATAATGTATATTGTATGTTTTGTATTGTAGTAGTTTTAGGGTATATGGTTATCTGTAAATCTTCTTCCTCTTTTTTTTATGGATTATTAATATTATTTAGTCTTATCTTGCTTTTGATTCACTAAAGTTTTGTTGTTATTATTCACATGTTGTGTTTTATATTTAAAGGAGTTTTAAGATATATTGGTATCTGTAAACATTTTTGCCGCCATTGCCATATTCAACTTACGGGTTTCCCAAAGACATGAAGTGCTTTCACCTAAGTCATTGACGTAATTTTTTTTTTGTAATTTCTTATTTACAGAAGAATAGAGTGTAATTTTCTGGAGACTAATAGAGTTTCCATAGAGAAACATTTTAATGTAAATAGTAGCATATAGAAATTAGTAGCCTACATCTGCCATATTAGAAAATATAATAGTTGCCACACAATGATCATGATCAGAACGTAGTAGTTTCACAATATTCCAGTATTTCTATCAGTATAATTAGGAGGGCAATATTTTAAATATTAATACTAACTGATGGTTTGATCAATTATATCAATAAAGATTCATAAAAATGCCAATAATACATTTTTTTTTAATAACTTACAGATGTTAAAAAAAAACATTGTTGATATTTAATTTTGGTCTGAGTAAAAGTTATTGAACCCAAGAGAAATATTGACATTTATATAGGCAATTACCTGTAGGGATAATTTATTCATAAAGTTGTAAATAATGGAGATACCGTTAGTTATTTATATATGATTCAAGAAATAACTTTTCAAGACCAAACTCGTCTCCTAGAATTGCAGTACATTTCACAAAGTATTAGCGATTGTAAATAGGGAAAAAAACTCTTCCATAAGTGGAGATAAAAAAGACTTTCTAATAAGTGATTGTCAATGTTTTCTATATAAAAATTGTTGTACCATAGTATGTATTATTAAACAAATATAGATAACATTTTGAAACAACTGACTGGTATCGCCTTTCTGGTTATTGAATTAAAAAATCTGAGAATAATTCGTTGATATTTCTTTATGTAATCAAAAACATATTTCCTCGATAGTTGTGATAAATATATAATAAAACAAAATTAAAAGTCTTTGAGAGTATGTATTACTGTTTATGTTATCATTTAGGAATGTCAATACAAATCTATCATGACCATATATATATATATATATATATATATATATATATATATATATATATATATATATATATATATATTGTTAACCATCAAAACAAAGAGTGATAATTTCTATATATATATATATATATATATATATATATATATATATATATATATATATATATTCCATTTAAATAATAAATACCACTGGTTACAGTGAACGAAACTGCACAGAAAAAATACCTTATTTTAGGTGGAAAACGAACCTACAAACTTCGGTACTAATCCATGATGAAGGTAATAACGCCTGAAGTCTCTTAGAGCCTCAGTCGCGTCGAGAGTGATAACATTGTATTTTGTATAACAAATTCTTTGCTAGGTAAATAGTTTTGGGTTAAGTTAACAATATCAAATTAGATTGTCTTTTGGTTGAATAATGATACAAATTTCAAATGATTTATACGTCACAATGTTTCTTTATTTCAAAAATACACTATCTCGGGGAAGGGGAGCTCGTGCTGGCCAAGAAATCCTGCTTTGTACGCAAAATTTTTATACGAAAGAAAAGTTATTTAAATTTTAATTTATTATGAAAATAATTTAGTCAAATTGTTCACTATGTGTTTAATTACCACTAATTCTACGTTCAACTTCGGTCGATATGACCGGGAAATTCACTCTTCCTCGCACACACAAAAAAACACATCTTACTCTATCGGCGTTTCTCTCAGCAGTCTTCAAAAAATGGACGCTCCAATTTTTATAACAACAAAAAATTTAGTTGGTGTTATAAACCAAAAAATATTATAAATATATTAATAATTATTTTATTAGTTTATTTGATATAGAATGGGAGAACTTATTTGGTTAGCTTTATGAGCAATTAACTTTACAAATAAATGACTCCACATTAATTTTATTGTACAATAATTTTATCATTTAATAATAATCAATTAATAATTTAATGTTCATTTACAATCATTAAAAAAATATTCATCAAAGGACATTGTTTCATTCTCATAAAATTTTGTTGGTTAGACAAATAGGTTAGTAACACATACAATTGTTTTTATTAATCTGCCTAGGCTTAGCTCAGTATTTAGCAACAAGATAATATAATATTTTGATCTATCACTTTTTGGTTGCTGGGTTTAGTTACAATTTTTTATTGTTATAAATGTATCTCGGGTTTGGGGTTATCGTGCTGGCTATTCTAAATAGTCTATTATATATACGCATTTTATAAAAAAAATTAATATTCTGCATAAAATTTTATGATGAACAAATAGTGATCTCTTATTTAAGATTTTGCCTGTAGGCTAGGATTGTCTAGATAGAAGTAGTTCTTTTGAATTTATCTAATAATTTGTTAATTGTTCACAGTTTCTTTATTGATTTAATATTAAAATAAGTTTCATATTACCAGATTTTACTGTTCTTTAATCACCGACACTGTATTTTCTATTTAAAATGTTAAAATAACTTCACACACGCTTAACACATCTTTATTGTATGACGCCGGAACGCTTCCCTTTCGCGGCTTCGTCTTGTTTTGAAAATCATTTTTATCGCCATTAGCGTGTTGTGATTGGCTGATGATTATGACGTGGTCTTCCGGCTGAAATTCACATCTCCACTTGCCGAATGCAGGCTATGTCTTTGCATATAATGTACACTACTTCTATTTGATATCTCGTTTTGGATTTATTAGTTCGTTTGTTTAAACATATTCAAATATCTAGATCAGGTTTGAGTTACAAATTGGCTTTACTTTACGTTAATTGAAAATTAATATGAAACTCAAATACTTTATTGTACTTTACCACGTACTTTGCAATCTGTTTTCCTACATATAAAATGAACAGCTGTTGTTTTAAAACGGCTATTCTAGGAAATCTTATATTTATCGTATTTCTAATTTACAATTTTTGTAGGGATACATTATTCTAATGTGTTTGCTCATTTTTGGATGAATGTATACGTAATACTTACTGATTACTGAAAATAATGCTTTTGGAAATGGTTCTATTAAAAGTGATTGGTTCACTTATACATATCTTAGAGTCCAATTATTTCATCTATCATATTTGTAGGTTAGGACTAGTTTACACAATTTGTTCTTACTATACTATTCTAATTACATCAGTTTACTTGTGATGGTGGTTACATTTTATTATTCTTTTTAATTGTTTGGGTAGTTTGTAGTGTGGATATTTATTAATTCTAATAGTACCATTATAATAGTACCATTATAATTGATATCATTGTCAAGACTGTAATGTAAATATTTTTCTAGGGTGCGGAAGAAATACATATATAACAATATTAATTATTTCTTCATAAAAATGTTTCGTTTTTGTTGTTGTTGCAGTCTTGGAAACGAAACTAACAACATTCACACACTAATCAAAACAACCAAATTATACTTTCTATATACAAAATGATGAAATTGTATTAAGTTCAGTAATTTTCGGCACAAATAAAGTTAAATTAACTACTACAAGCCAAGGGTCGGGAGACCGAAGTGAGATTGCATGATGGAGGTCTTACCTCCACGCAACAACATACTTTTACATAACCATATGATGTTGCGTGAAGGTCAGACCTCCATCATGTAATTTCACTTCGGTCCCCAGAACCTTGGCTTGTAGTAGATATCTTAAATTTATTTATGCTTAAAAGTGCTCAACTTAATACTATTTCATCATTTAATTTATATAAAGTAATAAATAGGTTGTTTTATGTTTAGTGTGTGAATTTTGTTGGTTTCGTTCCCATGACTGCAACAACAACAAAGAAAAAAAAACATTGTTATAAAGAAATTATTAATGTTTTTGTATATTTATTTATTCGCAGCCAAGAGACAATAATTTACATTTTATTCTTGACAATATTATCAAAATTAATAAAATAATACTTTCTCCTTGTATGATCTATTATGGAATAATAGGTTTTAAAATTTTTAACCTATTTTTTTACTCTTCATTTTTTATTACACTTCATGTATAGCTCTCATTAGCGATCTCTTACAATATTCTACTTACCAGATTTATGTCGCCAACTTCAGGGACAAACATGATGATGTCTTTATGTATATAATCAATTAGATTAAACAAAATATTGTAGTAAGGTGAGATAACTCCTAGCTTTACATACCGACCATTTTGATCGTGCCACTTTTGTTATTGAGGATGTATGATATCCACATAAAGTTTCAACTGAAATCGGTATACTACAAGATTTTTATTTTATTTTGTAATCAAACTATAGAAAGGATGCAGATTTAAAACTTTATGATAACTGCTATTTTATGAAGTTATAAGTGCAAGATTTTATTAAATTATTAAAATTCTAGCTCTTAAGTGTTATAAGTGAAAACAAAAGTCTTTGGAAAAAACACATCTATATTCTAAAAAATAAAAGTTGTAACTTAACAAATTAAGAATATACGAATAGTAGAATAATGCGATAATTATATATAATCTCGATCTTTATATATAATTATATATATATATAAAGACGTATCTAATATACGTCTCTCCCTTCATTATGCGTTAATTAAGGTAAACTTGCAAGTCAAGGTAAATCACCTGTTAAGGTATCTGTTAAAAACTCATTAAAATAATGAATTCTTACTTATGGGTGGAAATTCAACATTGTGTATATTATCTATTTTAATCCAGCTTGTGTATCATGTTTGAACATAAATTGATTTAAAAAATAAATAGAATCTCAGTCTCTTTTAGTTCTAATTTAGTTCTTAGTCTCTTTTAATGACTTACACACTCCTAAGTGAAGCATTCTTTTTATGGGACTATACAATACAACGGTAATAAATGTGGGTACATGTTTATATTTAGTAAAAACAAATGGTCAACTACTCTTCTAAAACAAAGCCAGGAAAGGTTATTTTGCATTACTAAAGTTTAATCAGCCACCTTTACAAAGGCTTTCATAAACAAAAACAAATAATATAAAAACTGTGACGTATGTTATTATCTATTACTAGTGTTTGAAATTATGTAGTTCTGAATAGTGATTCAATAATAAATACGTATTTGATTCTAAAAAGATATGTATCCTAATGCATTTATTTCATTTTAAATTTAAAAGTATAGTGTTTTAATCTGTGAGTTCAACTATGAACAATTACTTGGATTTCGGTGAAGGATTTTTAGATATATTCCATGATAAATGTTTCTTTATACTTTTGAGATTTCAGTATTGACAACTATTTATATTATTATTATTATACTTTTACTTTTACATACACCTGTAGGACAACGATGAACTAATAATATTGCAAGACAGTTATATGTGTAAAGTATTGCTGCTAAATTCCGCTTATTTATGTATAAAATGGTTCATAGTCGTTTTGTAAAAAGCTTTTAGTTAAGTTAATATGTGAATTTGAAATTTTTTTTAGTAGCATTCAACTAAAGACAACGAAAGTTATGTTATATTTTTATGAATAAAAAATAAAATAGTTATATTTTACACTAACTTAAATCTCGAATATAATTTATCTATGATTATAACGCACAGTAATCACTAATTCTATAATCTTTATTATTGTTGAAAATGAACTCATTGACTCACACGGAACATATACGGTCCTGTAAACAAATAAAACATTTCTGAAAATCGTGTTTTAAAAAAACAAATATTTTTCAAAACTAAATATTTATCGAATCTAAACACTTATGAAGCTATATCCTAAGACCGAGCTCAAATGGACATCACTGTCTATCTTCTCTCGAACAGTCTACTCACTAGCCATATTTTTTTAGATCTTCCTTCTACTTCTCTCCTCTATTTTTATGATTCTATCTGCAAAAGTTATTTATTTTCCAATATTCACCAAGAATAACTACTTCAATATAGATTTTACCTTCCTATAACCATGAGTTTTAGTATACCAAATTCATAATTACATTTACTGACGTATTAATATTTCCAAAATAACAATTTATGTTACATGACTTCATAAGCGATACTCTTTTTTATACATTATTGAAGTTGAACATACTAGCAAAACCACTAACCCTTCTTTCCCTAACTTATTTATATACATTATTGGTCCACTATTATTAAATAATTTTATTTTGATGTTATTAAATGTTATGGTTTCTTATTTTTTTATAAATCTTTGAGGATAATGTCATCCATAAATTGTATGGTAATCAAAGTTACTCATTAGAGTTTAAGAAATAAGGAAATCACATCGTGTAATTAAATAAGACCTATACAATATAAAATGAATATTACTTTGTACATATTTGTGAATTAGTTACAATAATATTAAAAGTCAATCGATGATAAATATTAAAAAAAATATGTTTGATTTAATTCCTATGCTTTTCCAATGGTACGTTTTTATGCGTTTTACCACATATAACTCTTGGTCGCCTAATGTTGTGTTTAAGGACATGGCTAATTCGAAGGAAATAGCCGGATCTACATATTTTTTGTAAATTTTTGCGTTAGACCAATATATTTCATCATTAAAATCCAACTCATGAAGAGTTTTTATTGCTCTTCGACCCTGACGCTATCAGAGTATTCTAGGTATACAGGTATTATTTTATGTTGTAATCTTCAGTGATTGTGAAAGCGAGGTTTGTCTCTTTATAGCAAAAAGAAAAGTTGATAACATGTATTATTAGTTTTAATGACTAATATGAAATTAAGTAGTGATCAATATTTGAATGAAAAAAATAATGTCCTAATGATATAACAAATTATTTTGAATGCATTGATATTGTAAAATAGTCTCTTATATTGAAATCGATTATATTTTTAAAGCACAAATTGAATCACGTCTCCCCAATCCAGATACAAGACAACAGCTGGTTTAACACAAACAGCAACACATGGTTCCTCTATTGAAATGCAAATTGAACGTCGTATCAGGTTTAATTAAAATAAATTTATTTTAATTGATCAAGAATACAAAGAGCCATTTTAAATTGAAGTGAACTGGTTTTTGGGATGAATGTTAATAATAAATTCACATTTCTATATGAAGTTAGAATACATTATTATTGTTTCAAATTAAGATCAATAATATGGTATAGACATCATAAATATTATTTAAATTTTTTATTATTATTACTTTTTTTTTTACATGAAAAGAGGTTTCAAATTATTATTTGAAATTCCTGTTTATTTAACAAGAGTTGCTATAGTTACTGACTATCGAAACTTTAACCACATACCTAAATAACGCAGCATGCAAGCCAATTGATAATTAAGGAAAGGGGTCGGTACGTAACCCTTTCCTTAAGACGTACATAGATTTTCGTTTAAACTTGTGAACTAAATGTGTTAGCTAACCTAACCTATTCCTAAACATACTATCCCTAACCTAACTATACCATATGACCTACAACGGAAATTCGTTGTATGGGGTTATATTTTGGTTAAAAAAGAAAAATATCAAAAAATAATCCTAATGCAGGGCTTGGATGTTTTGTAGAGCTTTTTACTGATTATAGCCGGTCGGTAGGATTGAACTATGAAATGGTCCAAGGTCAACTCTTTCCGGCTTGTTCTAACAGTAAATTCCTATGTCGGCAGATTTTGAATTGAAAAATTATTTTTTATGAATTTTGAAAATGTGAAATAATAATGTATAAGGATATGTAGTTGTAATACAAGTTGTATGCAATACAGATCTAGTACTGTTATTTCATATTAACTAACAGACGATACGGAATATTTAAATGAAAAATTTAAAAATTCTCAAAATTAATAAAAAACAAAAAACCTTTTTATTTCTGGAAATAAAATGTAATTTTAAGATATAAATATTCTGGTTAAAATTTGGAAAAAATTAATATTTAATAGTTAGCAGAAAAGCCTAGATATAAAAGTTAATAAAAGTAAATAAAAATAAATTTTGAGAAAAGGATTGTATAGAGTCAATTAAATAAATAAAGTAGTATCATAATTAATAATTAAAAATTAAAAAATAATTAAAACAAAAGAGTTATAGTTTTCACGCTTTCCTGTGAAAATAAAAAAAGATAAGAAGTTGAAATTTTAGGAAAATGATTAAAAACATGTTGTCTAAGAGATGTGTAAATTTCAGGAGAATCAGTAAATAATAACCCCCAAACTCAAAGGTGTGAAAAGACGTGCTGGATTACATCACTACGGGAAGTTGCAGAGTTATGTTATCACGGCTAGTGCGTTGAAATCACGAAATAAACAAAGTGACAAAGTTTGAAAACAATAACTTTAGAGGTGTGAGAATTGAAAACTGTAAATTACGCAAATTCTTACGTAAGCGATTAAAGGCGAATGAATGGTCCGACAAATGTCATTCGAAGTGCGGGAAATTGCCGTGGGCTAGAGCTACAAGACACCGGTTACGTAAAAACGAAAAAACCATTAGGAAAAGTGTTATAAGACAATTAAAAGAAAACAATGAAGATTTTTACATCGGCCAGTTACAAGTTGCAGAGTCTAAATGTTCAAGGATAAGTGACGTAGTTGTAGGCGGAGTTATCATACCAACCTACAGCAGAAATAGATTAAAGGATTAATTAGAGCAAAGTAATTAAAAAAGGACAATTAAAAACCGGTAAACATAATAAGTAAAGTAATAATAAATAACTAAATAAAAAACACCAAAAATAATTAAGAAATTGCATTAAAAGACACTATAAATGGAACTATCGTATCGGTCCAGTGAGGGAGAAAAATTGGTATCGATATACGATAGTTTTAAACTATAAAAAGAGATGCACGAACCTCATCGAGGTCTCTTTCATAAAATCGTTCGAACAAGTGCTAGGGGTGACTATGCCCGATGGTCAACTCAAAATTGTAAAGTCTCTCATCAAAAATTGTTTTAAGAAGTGCCAGGTGTGGCTATGCCAGTTTGCCGACTCAAAATTTTAAGTAAAGAAGTTTAAATGGTACTATGCCAAAGTATTAAAAAGTGTCAGCGAGAGTGATAGGAGGTGATAGATTCTAACCAACCAGCCAGCCTTCTAAACTCCATGGACAAGAAATGAGACATCTGTAATCGCTAAATACAACGAACCAGACACCAAAGGACCAACAGCATCCCAGGACTTAAGATTTTCAACACGGCGGTCAAGGTCTGAGAATAATCCAAATTTCCTTTTTCAAAGGGCAAAATTGGCCCAATATTAACTTAGTACTGATTTTCCTGAGATAATTTTTTTTTTATATATAAATAAATTTGTTAAAATAAATAATGTTAAATTCATGTATGGATAGAAATCTTTATAGATAAAAAAATTTGGTAAACTAAATAATTTGAATTCACGCATAGATAGAAATCGTTATATAGATAAATTTCAATAAAATTACGAATGATTGCCTTCTGCTAGAAAAGAGAAATATTTTAGTTGTGATTAGTTAAATTTCATTACAGAAATTGTTTTTGAGTTTGTTTGTTGACTTGTGTCAAGATAATTATTTCAATTTGTTTTTTGTTTCAAGTAATAAAAAGAATTAATTTTTTTATATTAACTAAAACTGTGTTTTATTTACAATTGGTCACACAATTATATGTTATATTTTCAGGTCTCATTATAATAATAAAGGTAAAATATAGTGTATCAAAGAGGTATTCCCAAGGACACGCACCTACGAGATTAAAATTAGAAAATAAAATAAATTCGTGTTCTAACTAAGAAATAGGGTAATTTTAAATACAATTACTGGAAGTCATAAATAAAAAGGGGGGTACCGGTAATTTGGGGCAACTCAAATTATCGAAGAAGTTATTCAATCCAGGCCAGAAAGATAGTAAGCCAAAAACTTCCAGTGGATTGAATAATTTATTCTTTTTGTCACGCGAGAACGAATCCTGTAGGCTAAAAATCTCAGGACTCGAGACTATTACGTATAAATAAAGTTAGGGGGCGTAATTAGTCTGACTCTAAAAAAGGTAGAGTTTTTTCGTTGTAGACCTTATATATTCTCCGGGTGTGTAGTTATCTAGAGATATATATAATAGTTACACTATTGTAAACAAGTTTGCACCACAGTCATTTTTAATGTAAATATAATGTGAATATATATAATGTGTCCCTAAATGGAAAAAAATATGTTTATACGATGTTAATACTTTTCGCTAACATCATAGTGCTTACCCATCTCAGTATTTTAAACCATCATATATCTCAAATTGTCCAACGAATGACATGGTTCCAAGAGTTATCGTAGTTTCACAACCTATATACAAGTGTGGAATAACATTAGAGATAGAGAATGCTTGTTTGTTTGTAAATATATATATATATATATATATATATATATATATATATATATATATATATATATATTTAATAAACCATTTCAAAAAAAAATGAATAAAGATTTTGGAAGATATCGCACTAGGCCAAGGAAATGGTAATGTCAAGTTTAATAAGTTTACCAATACTTGCTCAACCTAAAATCTTAAATTTTAGACTAAAACGGCTGTACATGATTTAATCATTGATATACATAGGAAAATTACAGAAATACCAGCGATTAATAACAGTTTGTTTATTACATAACGATTTTCAAAAATAACTCACCCAAAATGTTATTTATTAAATATCATGCCCATAAATATAAAAAAAGAATATATATTATGACTACGTGATTATATTTTTCAATTTTAGATTTTAATTAATTCAAATCTGGTGATGTGTCCGTAATCCTCAACAAGACATGTTCCCGGTCTTAATTCTAATGATACAAATAAATTTCCGTTCGAATAATAAATACCACCATACTCCAGGTTGGAGTGAACCAAACTGCATAGAAAAAAACTTATTATAGGTGGAAAAAGAACCCAAAAACTTATTATAGTTGGAAAAAGAACTCAAAAACTTCGGTACTATTCCATGATTAAGGTACTAACAACTGAGGTCTCTTAGAGCCCCAGTGGCGTCGAGAGTGATAACATTGTATTTTGATATTATTGTCAAGACTGTAATGTAAATATTTGATTCTTGGGTGCGGAAGAAATACACACACACACACACACATATATATATATATATATATATATATATATATATATATATATAACAATAATAATTATCTCTTTATAACAATTGCTTAATTTCGTTTTTGTTGTTGTTGCAGTCTTGGAAACGAAACGAACAACGTTCTCACACTGGACATAAGAACAACCAAATTTATAGTTTATATAAATTAAATGACGAAATTGTATTAAGTTCAGTAATTTTAAGGACAAATAAAGGTCAAATAACTACTACAAGCCAAGGCTCAGGAGACCGAAGTGAAATTACATGATGTTGGTCTTACCTCCACGCAACAACAAACTTTTACATAACCATCTGATGTTGCGTGGAGGTAAGACCTCCATCATGCAATACACTTCGGTCACCGGAGCCTTGGCTTGTATTAGTTATTTTACCTTGTATTGTGCTTAAAATTACTCAACTTAATACAATTTCGTCATTTAATTTATATAAACTATAAATTTGGTTGTTTTTATGTCTAGTATGGGAATGTTGTTGGTTTCGTTTCCATGACTGCTACAACAATAAAAATAAATTAAACATTGTTATAAAGAAATTATTATTTTTGTATGTAATTATTTATTCGCAGGAAATAGACAACTTTCTACATTTTAGTCTTGACAATATTATCAAAATTAGTATAATAATACCTGGTCCTTGTATGATCTATTATGGAATAATAGGTTTTGAAAGTTTTCAGCTGTATTTTTACTCTTCATTTTTTATTACACCTTATGTATAACTATCATTAGCGATCTCTTAAAATATTCTACTTACCAGATTTATGTCGCCAATTTCTGGGACAAACATAATGATGGCTTTATGTATATAGAATAAATTAGATTAAACAATATTATATTGTAGTAAGGTGAGATAACTTCTAGCCTTACACACCGACTATTGTGATCGTTCCACCTGTGTTAAAACATTTAATTAAATCACATTGAGAATGTATGACATCCACATAAAGTTTCAACTGAAATCGGTATAGTACAAGTGTTTTTTATATTTAATTATAGTTTGTAATAAAACTATAGAAGGGATGTAGTTTTAAAACTTTATCATAACTGCTATTTTATAAAGTTATAAGTTTAAGATTTTTATTCAAATATTAAAATTCTAGCTCTAGAACTTTTTATATCATTATTTAACTTTAACTTTTACATACAACTGTAGCACAACGATGAACTATTAATACTGCATGACATTTATGTATGCAAAGTAGTGCTACAAAATTGCGCTATTTTTTAGATCTTCACTTCAACTTCTCTCCTCCATTTTCATGATTGTACTTGCAAAAGTTATTTTATTTCCTATATTCATCAACATTAACTACGTCTATATAGATTTTACCTTCCTATAACCATGAGATTTAGTATAGCAAATTCATAACTACATTTACTAACGTATTAATATTTACAAAAACACAATTTGTGTTACATGATTACATAAGTGATGTTCTATTTTATACATTATTGAACTTAAACCTACTAGCCAAACCACTAATTATTTTCCCCTAATTTAATTACACACATTATTGATCCACTATTATTAAACAGTTTTATTTTGATATTATCAAAAGGAATGGTATCTTACTTTTTTATAAATCTTTGAGGATAATGTCATCCATTAATTGAAAGTAAATCAAAGTTGCTCATTAGAGTTTAAAAAAGAAGGAAAACACATTGTATAATAAGACCAATACAATATAAAATGAATATTACTTTGTACATGTTTGTGAATTAGTTACAATAATATTAAAAGTCAAACGATAATAAATATTTAAAATTTTATGTTTGATTTACTTCCTATGCTTTTCCAATGTCTTTGCGTATTTTACCTCCTTCAACTCTTAGTCGCCTAATGTTGTATTTAAGGACATGGCTTATTCCAAAGAAATAGCTGGATCTACATATTTTTTTTTAACGTTTGGGTTAGAACAATTTATTTCATTAATAAAATCCAACTTATGAAGAGCTCTTAATTTCCTTAGACCCTGACGCTATCAGAGTATCCTAGAGCTACGGGTATTATTTTATGATTTAATCATATTTTATAGGGCGATGGTGAAAGCGAGGTATGTCCCATTTATAGCAAAATGAAAACAAATTTATATCATGCATTATTTCTTTCAATGACGAATATAAAATTAAGTAGTGACCGATAAACAAATTGTAAATGAAAATAATATTATAAAAATATTTTGAAACTTTAAGCTTTAATGCTTTACTTTATTCCTAAAATAATATTATCCTAATAATATGGCAAATTATTTTGAATGCATTCATATTGTAAATTAGTCTCTTATTGCAGACTGGAGTATTGTTGTTTAATTGAAATAAAAGAAACCCAAGCCTGAATGCCGTTTGAGTCATAAAATATCTTATTTAGGGGGGGGACAGAAATAGTTTAATAATGAATGTGGAAAAAATATCATCATCTGATTTAGATGAAATATAATTGGATAAAAAAAAAAAAAAAAAAAAAAAATAGAGTTATAATGAGAATTAAAACTCCCGGTAAGAGTTCTTCTTCGTTACCGTTAAGCAATTTATTTTTTTGTAAATGGAATTAAATATTTTATTGTAATATGAGGTGATATAAAAATCAGATTTTGAAGAATATAATATGCTGTCACATTCTTTTGGAACTAGGTTGGATCGAACAATGTATTGCCATAACCTAAAATGTAATAATGGTAAACTATTTTTTAAATAATTAAAATTACGAGTATGCCATTAGTTAAGAAAGCGGTCACATCCCCCGGCAAAAAGAAATTCTTAATATTCGAATACAGTAACGCATTAGGACATGTGAGTGTTGAGAATTGATGAATTATTACATTTAATGATTAAAATATGATGTAAAAGTCGAAATTGGAGGGTCATATAGAGATGACGTTTACACGTTTTATGATAGATTAACTTCAGGTCAAAACGGTATTACAAGTTAAGAAATATGTTATACAACTAAATTTATATGTACAAAAATCTTATTTTGTTGTAAAATAAATATAATAGGTATTTCATTTATACAATAAATACATCATATTAGTGTAAAACTAACTTATACAGTTGATTGCATTCAATATTATTTTGATACATACAACTAACACGAAAATTTAAAGACTGGAAAATTTAGAATGACCACAGTCGTTTATTAACTGTTTACTATTTACAGGTTTTATTTTTAATATGTTTTTCCTTCAAGAATATTTTCCGTGTATTTGTTACTAAACATACATGGTTTCACAATATAGTTTCTGTTTTACAACCGTGTCAGAATTTTTGTTTTTATTTTCTTAATGATATATATATTTAAAACTGAATGAAAATTAACAACTAATCATTTATAAATGAATTTTGTCTAGTGTAGATCAACGTATTTGTTTGTTTTACGAGTATAACAATAACTTTGTTTTATGTGTATTTGTTTCGTCAAATAAGAGTATTTAAAATATATGTTGACAATATATTTGAACAAAAATAGGTAACACATTTTGCAAAAACATTGATAAATATTATGGGAATACCAAAGTAAACATTTGTTCTAGAATATTTGTAATTCTAGTGTTTTACATTTTCCTAACAGACGTAATAAGTGATGTTTGAAGTGTAACTTATCTTACTGTTAATTTTATTGTAACCCGCGAAGGACATATGTTTGCTACTAAACATAGTTCTTAAACTTTTACATTGTTCTTTATATGTCTTGTTTGATAAATGCTATGTATACATATATTTTATGGTTAACACATATACAAAACACAAAACTTTTTATTTCTAACTCAGTGAAAAACATTAGATATATAATACGCTTAATAAATTGAAAATAAATGAGTAACATTAAAAATATAAAAAAACAAAAACAAAATATATATATATATATATATATATATATATATATATATATATATATATATATATATATATATATTAAAAACCAAACGAATTTGAAATAAAATAAATTCAGATTTTATGTGTGTGTGCGTGTGTGTGCGCGCGAGTGTGTGCGTGCTTGCTCTCTCTCTCTCTCACTCGGGCGCGCGCATGTAATTGTGTGTGTGTGTGTGTATATATATATATATATATATATATATATATATATATATATATATATATATGTGTGTGTGTGTGTGTGTGTGTGTGTGTGTGTGTGTGTGTGTGTGTGTGTGTGTGTGTGTGTGTGTGTGTGTGTGTGTGTGTGTGTGTGTGTGTGTGTGTGTGTGTGTGTGTGTGTGTGTGTGTGTGTGTGTGTGTGTGTGTGTGTGTGTGTGTGTGTGTGTGTGTGTGTGTGTGTGTGTGTGTGTGTGTGTGTGTGTGTGTGTGTGTGTGTGTGTTAAACATAGCTGGGTATCTTGTGTATGCAAACATGTATAAATTTATGTTATCACACTTGAGGTTATATTGCCGATTCTGAACGAAAATCCTACTGATTAAACCTGTGAATGTTTGTATTACATTGCTTTATACAATATCTATAAATACTGTAAAAATAATAAGATTAAAGATTTATTTTTCGTCTCAGTTTTAAAAGACTAGAAACAACAATAATCGATTCTAATATTAGTTTGACATACACAATTGAATAAATTCATAGACATTTAGAGATTTTTTTCTTTCACTTAGTATTGTATATTTTGTGATTTAGGTGGATATAATTGTGATGAATATTAATATTAGTTTTTTATACAATAGATATGGTAATTAATGTACAGTAATTGATTTTTTTTGATTTTTTTTTTTATATATCTATGTAACGTAAATAAATAATTTTTTAGTATTTACTACAATATTTTAATTGAAACTTGCCGACCATGGTTTCACTAATTAAAGCATTGTCATGGATTTTGCATAATTTATTTAAAATAAAATACCACCAAGTACCTACGTTCTTTAGCATAAATAGTCTATCGAATGTCTAATAAAAGTGGGCATTTTTTCTCTAAATGACGTATTATATATATATATATATATATATATATATATATATATATATATATAATCAGTGTGAGTCAAAAGTATGGATACACCCTGTTAAATTTTAAATGGATAAAGATAGAAAAATGAAACTCAGAACACCGTTCTAGGAAATAAAAGTGAACTTTTTAGTCACTATTAAAACCTTGCCAATTTCCCCAAAATGGGATTTTTGGGGGGCAGCTCAAATTTTTTAAATAGAAAGACCCATTAAGTGACGCCTCATTTTAAAGTCCTTGATTAAAGAAGAAGAACAGTGGAAACCAGAGCTTTCTATCTCAACCCAGTACAAAAATGCAGCTCATTGAAATTAAGTAAAAATTCATTGAGGCAAAATATGAACATCCACATTCAGGTGGTAAATAACCCCAATAGACAACCAATGAGCTGCCATTTTGTACTGGGTTGAGATAGAAAGCTCTAGTTTCCACTGTTCTTCTTCTTTAATCAAGGACTTTAAAATGATGTGTCACGTAATGGGTCTTTATATTTAAAAATTTTGAGCTTCCCCCCAAAAATCCCATTTTGGGGAAATGAGCAAAGTTGTAATAGTGACTAAAACGTTCACTTTTATTTCCTAGAAAGGTGTCCTGACTTTCATTTTTCTATCTTTATCCATTTAAAATTTAACAGGGTGTATCCATACATTTGACTCACAGGTGCCTCAATGAAGTTTTACTTAATTTCAATGAGCTGCCATTTTGTACTGGGTTGAGATAGAAAGCTCTAGTTTCCACTGTTCTTCTTCTTTAATCAAGGACATTAAAATGAGGTGTCACTTAATGGGTCTTTATATTTAAAAATTTTGAGCTGCCCCCCAAAAATCCCATTTTGGAGAAATGGGCAAAGTTGGAATAGTAGGTAAAAAGTTCACTTTTATTTCCTAGAAAGGTGTTCTGAGTTTCATTTTTCTATCTTTATCCATTTAAAATTTAACAGGGTGTATCTATACTTTTGACTCACACTGTATATATATATATATATATATATATATATATATATATATATATATATATATATATATATATATATATATATATATATATATAACTAAACTCTACTCATTAAGCTCAGTATGACACAAATGACTAGTATTAGCCAAGAGGATCAATTATTTAAAATGACTGAAAATAAATTTCGAAATTTATTGTTGTATACGTTCATAACTACACCCTCATTTGCTTCGTTCCATAATTGGAGGAATCTACATTCTGAAAGAAGGAATCTATTCCAAGTTAGAGTTAACTCTATAAACAGAGCACAATAATTGAGTTTCACCAATGCACTGAGAGTTGTTATAAAAACAAAAAAGAAGAAAACTTACGGCGAATTTCAATATTACATTAGGTTATGTCCTTAACACAATAATTGAGTTATAAGATTAAATAATCATGCTACTGTGAGTTTAAAATAATATGTCATTGCAATATATCGCCTACGATAAAAAATCGTAGCGAAAATAAAGACACTGATTAGAACATTTGTTATTAATTTCAAAACGTTTTTCGTTTGACTGAAAAGTTTAAAACACTAAGACACTTCATATTATATAATATCCTTTATTTTTAATTCTAATAATTTCAAATAAACATGAGAAATATTTTCCAATCCATATATTTGAAATAGACATTAATACATTAATAATCTCTAGTAATAAACAAATATTCTCTTTTTTTTCGTACAGTTTTGAATATACATTTTTAATAAATACGTTTTTTGAAGGAAGAAAAAAGTAGATAAACAACTTAATAAATATCCAATCAATAAATTCAAGGACACATTTATATCTAAAATATTATGCTACGGTTTTAAAACAAAATATATGAATTATACAACACCTAAATTCAGCGAATTTCCTAAAGTTTAAAATAGATTACACGCATTACCCAGTTAGGCAATTTCAATAAAGCAACTAATTACAAAATTTCCACATTTTTAAACAGAATTATCGGAAAAGTAATCTTTTTTACCAACAGCCATACAGTATGGATCAGCTATGAATTAATCGACATAACCAAGAATACTAATATGAAGCCTAACCACGTTTTTAGCCTCTTTCTACGTCGGGTTTTACAAAAATAATTCACCCGTTTATGATATCATAGTTATTTTACAGAATAACCTCATTAGAGATTCGTCACTTAGGACAATTACAATAAAGGAAATAAGTTATTTCCTATCTATTATCCTGAAACAAAATTATTTTAAGTAGAATGGTAGATTTTCCACTCAAACAGAGCGGACTAGCTATGGGCTACCCACTTTCAGGTATTCTAACTAAGATATTTATGAACTATTTGTCGAATCGTTCATCATTTCGGAAGTAAAATTTGAATGAGAAAGTGTTAACGTAAAATAAATGTATTTCTGCAAAAATAAGTTTTGGTAATTCCTATCCATGGCTACAAATCATGAGTGTATCTTCTATGATTTAGTAAAAAAATATTGAACAGATTATGTAAAATATTATTATCTAAACATATACTTGGCTAAAAAATGAGAAAGTTATTAGTAACAGGTGGCTCATATAAAAAACATATTTCACTGTCATTTTTTTTCTTGTTTTTGATGTCATTACAACAAAACTTGCCTAATTGTACAAAATCTATTAGTATATTTTTCACAAGTTGATGGGCTGATTTTATATCATCAGTTTTTTTAAAATATAATTTAATACAATGTTATTCATTGTTAATATTAGTAATAAAATTTTTTATCATTTAAATCTTTTATATTTTAAAAAATGAAAATAATTAAACTGAAATTTTAAAAACAAATTGTGTCACGATGAATATTTTTATATACACTACTAAGTTACATGTATGAGTATTATTATTACACACAGGGTATTTTAATTTATTTAAAGTTAGGATGTTTTTAGGAAGGTCATTAGGTCCTTCCAGATACTCGATATTGATAAATTAATTAAGGGCTAGAGAGAGTTAAAGTACGAGGATAGAGTTAGCTGCAAGTATACAATAACAATTACATTACCTGAAGACGTCAATCTGCGTTACCGGTTTTAATGGAAATATTTGTAGGATTTTTTAAAAACAATTCTTTTATACATAATTGTATATGTTTACTTTAAAATCATTATGATTGTATATTTTTTAATACCCAAAGGCCTACAACTCATTGCAATTAATAAACTGTTTACTTACGTGGTATAATATATATATATATATATATATATATATATATATATATATATATGGCATTGCTATATTGTCGTCATAATAGTTTTTACTTTCTTTATATTTCGATATGTGTTATTATTATTTTATAGTTTAAGTTACGTTTATAGTATATTGTGTATCACATTTTTATGCGACTTAGATTTTCTTTGGAAATAAATTCATATTTTATGGATGGTGAGGTATTTGTTAATTGTAATTTATGAACTTGAAGTGAATTTCAGCTGAAAGTGATATATTAAAAAAAGTACAATTATCAATATGTTAAAATATCATTAACATCAATGTATGGAATAGCTTTAAATACCAATTTGTGGATTATTTTTTATAATTTTCAGTGAAAAAAAAGAATAAATCTAAACAAACTGAAAATTTTATAATGGCTTGAATAAAATTAAAACCTCTCCAATACTCCAAGACCTCCAATATTGACTACATTTCGCAAAATTTACATCTTGTTTATTGCATCGTAAATCGTGGAGGTCCTCTCTACAATATTTTCTGCATAAATTTCCTTTAAGATAAATGACTTCGGTTACAATATAATCTGTTCAAATACATGTTCAGCTCTTCATTAATATATCAGCTCATATTTTTAACAAACGATCTTTGATTTGTAATTATTTTAGTCTCTATGTCTAATTTTGTTTTTCTTCTTCTTATAAATAAGGTTTTATTTTAACTTTTTTTTCCCTTTATAACTGGGACTATTTTTAATTTAATTCATAGATAAGTCGTATATATATATATATATATATATATATATATATATATATATATATATATATATAGATAAGTCGTATATATATATATATATATATATATATATATATATATATATATATATACATGTATAAGACCTTTTGAGTGCCTGGCGATTCCTGACCTTGGAGCGGTTATATGATCAGACATAAAGGCCACCTTTTGGGTGCCTGAGTATAAATGTTATACCGTGTATACAATTACCACCTTTCCAGTGCCTGGCTTATATTTTAAATGCATTTGCGTCATTTTGGGGGCTTGATATAAAGATACCACTATTGCGACCTTTCCAGTGCCTGGCTTATACTTTAAACGCATTCGCGGCATTTTGGGTGCTTGATATAAAGATACCATTATTGCGACCTTACAAATGCCTGGCTTATACTTTAGACATATTCACGACTTTTTGAGAGCTCGATGTTCGAGCGTTTTTTTTGGAGGTGTTTGTTATCTTGACTGACCTTCCCCCCCCCCTGTCACTTCCGCTCCAACCACATCTGTCTTTCGCGTGTAAACTCCGGGCTATGTATTTCACACTAACAATTAACAATACCGCATTATATTGAACAGAATGACTATAAAAAAATAAGGAAGTGATATTCTTATTGTAGAGGTGTTCAGTTTACATATTGATCTACACTCTTCTAATGACATATTATTATAAACTAGATCTCATCGTAGTCTAAAAATTCTCATCGTAATCGTAAAACATCATAATTGAGGGCGGCAATAGCCGCCAGATGTAAGTATGGCCGGCGAACCACCACCCTTATATACATTGAATTTTACGCGAATTTTCTAGTTTATTACTGTTTTTAAATTCTTGAACTTATAAGATGTAAGAAAAACGTTTAAGTTTATCATTAAAAGAATAATATTTCACTTATAATTGCTAGTTATTAAGTTATATTAAGTTAAAGTTCTGATTTGACGGTTTACCGACAAAAATTTTTTTTCTTCAGCCAAAAAATTCATTCGTCGCTTCCCGTATTAACGCTGGATGCGAGTATGTGTGCGCACGCATCTTCGATTCTCACCATATGGCTAACATATATATTATAAAAATACATAATATTGTCTTCAATTTTGGGATTTCAGTCTTGGGACTGTGAGTCCCGAGGTTCCCCTAATTTCCCGTTACATATTAAGGGTGGGCCCTCCGGGATAGGTCTCCCACCGTAAATTGACATGCTGGTCAAATCAAAATGAAAGAAGGGAATCATAATCTGACCTCGAGCGACACAGTCTAGGTCAGTAATTAAGTGGGATACCCTAAGTAGAAATAAAAGAGATGTGTAAAGTTATAATTTAATTTGGAATTACTATTATAATTTTTGGGGAAAAACAAATTAATTTTGTTCAATATTTAGTAAACTTATTTCGGATCCAGCGTTAATTCGGGTAAGTCGCCGAAGAAAGAAGGTATGTTAATAAAAAAAGTGTCGGTTGTAATTAGTCGCGGTATAATTTCTAAATAATGAAAAATAAAAATAATTTCATCAAAATAGTAAGCTCGGTTTCCTGGCCACTCAGGTATTGATGGTAATGAGAGAGCAGATGAATTAGCCAGGTCAGGTTCAGAATCCCCTTTCCTGGGCCCGGAACCGGTGTTTGGGATCTCCTATGGACATGCCAGAGCAGCGGTTGATACGTGGATACGGGAGGGGATGAATAGGGCCTGGACGAATTCAACCACTAGTAGACTTGCAAAAAGGTTATTTAGACCAAGCAAGAAACATGCTGAACAACTCATCTATCTCAGAAGGGATAACATGAGGTGGGTGGTTGGGCTCTTTTAACGAGCCACTATCACCTCAGAAAACATCTACACAGGATAATGATTGCTGCAGACAATACTTGCAGGAAATGTGGTTTGGCTGAAGAGTCTGCAGAACACATTCTTTTAGAGTGTGAGGCGATAGGACGAGCCAGACTATACTCTCTAGGCCTGCCGGGGAAAGAGATGGAAACCATCCTAGATAACCCTCTTGGTAGTATCTGTTCCTTCATAAGGATGACGGGTATCACTAGTTGGGTGTAGGAAGGAAATTGGGGCGGCAAAGATCTTTAGGTCGACGCCGGTGAGGCCTCTGAAGGTGACTTTCACAGCCCAGAACGGAATAAAAAAAAAGCTCGGTTTGGTTAAAAAGTCGTTTGGTTAAATATTACAAGTTTTTGTCGTAAAGTTATGCCGAAATACCTGGGAATACATATATAGACATACATAATTCAAATATTATACATACATGGCTATAAATATAAAAAATAAATGCAAGTGATTTTAGTTGAATAATCAGAACGTAATCATTACTTTAAATTAGGCAGCAGAAAGATTAGAATTAGTTGATCGTATTTTCTTTGGCTTAGAGCCAAGAGATATTTATGTCTGTTAGCATCCTGCCATACATCTTATCTGCTGATAAGCGATTGATTGACAATCTAAAACATGGGCGTCATCGCCGGGGGCGGGGGGGGGGAAGCGCCCCCCAATATTTGAGATGTAAAAATATGTTTGCTAAAAACAAATGATTTACTTAAAACCTTAAAAGGTAAACATCGGGCGTTGTCTTTACTAGGGTTTTTAACATTACATTTCTGTTACAAACGCATAAATAAATGCATAAAAACGATGTTTTGAGAAGTTTAATTTAAAAAAATTTCACACCCCCAGACCCCCGGCATATGTCCCCCCCCCCCAATAATGAACTGGTGATGACGCCCATGATCTAAAACACTATTCTTATCGAAGGTCAAATCTTTACAAAAATATATTGAAATACTAAACTGACTTTAAATAACTTTACATTTATACAACTTCCGAAATAATAAATAGTTATTAAATAAATAATAGTCCATCCGTTTCGTCGGGGCTATCTGCGCGCGCATCACCCATTGTCGGTGTAATCACCACACAATGGACCCCACAATTCTACAAATTACTTTTTCTAGCATGTATATACTTCTACAAGAAAACCAGTAGTTTACCTTACTTATCCCCACCCGAGAATTTACGTATTTTATCGACCATTTTTATTTTATCTTCACAGGTACCTTTTTATAAGGGCGACAGGAAGAAATATTTAACATCGTGGTAGTTTTTGAAATTTTCGGTATTATATTTAGACTTAACGTAAGTATCAAATTGTATAAAAGTATAAAATTATGAAATTTTATATAATTATCATTAAAAAGAAAAAATATATATTGCACAAAAAGAAATAAGAATTTATTCGAAACTTACTTATTATACTATACTTACGAAAAGAAATATTAATTTTGTGAAAGAAGAAAAAAAGTAAACAAGACTACAGAAATTTTTAGCATGGCTTTTGATTTTGGTGACGAAGATTTTGAACGTAATTATTAACAAAGATGCATATTTAGGTGTAGAACATATACAGCGCTTCAGCGATTTAATAAAAGAATGTTTTAATATTGATTTCTTAGGAATGGAAGAATAACAAATTTATGATATGATTACTCCCGCTTCTCCTGATAGATCTATAATTCAAATTTTATTTCGGCCTTTAACAGATGATGACATGCTCAGAGGTCACTTTGTGTGCAGTTTTTTTGACACTGAAACTATTTATATTTATGACTCATTAAACGAAAAGAAAGATCATAGTCACTTATAGATTAGTTTTGCTAAAATTATACCCATTTTATTTTCAATCTGGAAAGACTATAAAGTGGCCTGAAGTTCAACTTCAGAGTGAGTGTGATTGTGGTATATTCGCAATTGCTTTTGCGACATCTCTTGTACATGGTATTAGACCAGATTATGTGCGATATAACTGTGATAATAATTATTTGCGACAATTTCTCTTACGTATATTTAGAGAGCGTTCTATAAAAAACTTTCCTTTTCATTTTATTCAAATTACTTCTTGGAATCTTCAATATTCAATGATCAATTGTGATTATGAAAATTATCATAAAAAATGGAGGACGTCTAAATGATTATCATATTGAAAGATTTCATAACCTACTTTTACGGTTTACTATTTACAAGCCTCAACATACCGGAAGACTTCAAGTTCTTTCAAAAATCAAACCAATGGCTGAGGGTGAAAAAAATATTCAAATTTTGTTTTCTAATTCTGAACATTGGTTATGTAGCTATTACGATGGTAAGTTATTATATATTTATGATTCTTCAAAATCTGATACATTAGATGCAGATTTTAAATTTTTTTTTGAAAAAGCTTTATCCATTTTATTTTAACAAAAATGAAAAAGATTATATTTCATTCTGTAGCCCAGCAACTTAATGGAGTTGATTGTGGCGTTTTCGCGATAGCATTTGCCACTTCATTAGTATTTGGTCATGATCCGCAAAATATTACTTATACATATTCCTTAATGCGTAATCATGTATTTAAACTTTTAAGTGGAAATATCTTAAATACTTTGCCATCAAATACTGTTTGCTTATTACCTACCAATCAAATGTGCGATACCTTAAAGATGCTATGTTAAAAAAAAATTAATGCCGAGGAAATTGAGCTTGTTGCCGATGATACAATTCGAGCGAAGAATATGCACAAAAAAATAATAAAGTCTTTAATGAATGATGAAGCGGGTAGTTCACGAACTGCAGGATTAGCTATAGTAATTAAAATAAAAGCTGGATCAAAAATTATGATAAGACGAAATATTGATGTTTTTATCGGCTTGGCTATTGGTACAATAGGTACTATTATTTCTGTAACAAGAGATAATAATAATGTTGTCGACATTATTAAAATTGAACTTACCAATAAAAGACAATATTCTATATAACGTATAGAATCTAAATTTCAATTAATGAGGAATGCTTTTATAATAAGAAAACAATTTCCAATTTGCAATAGTTATGGAATAACTGTTCATAAAAGTCAAGGTCTAAACTTAGAAAATGCAGTAGTTGAAGCTGGAAAAAACTTTAACTTGTAAATAAAATATAAAATAATAATGCTCATGTTATCTTCTTTAGAAATATTTTAAGTTTTAAATTGAATTTTCGATTTTTAACTGCTCACTTACGTTTTAAACAAATCTAAATACTATTTTATGGTTGTTGAAGGTATTATGCAAGTTATATTCAAGTCTTTGTATAATACAACTTCGAAATGATTATTAATATAATATATGCTCAATAAATTTTATATTATTGGTTTATTAATTAAAAAATTGCTTTTCCAAGATGGTAGTATTTAGGAATTTATTAATGAATGAAATGTGGGGTGATTGTCGCCCACTGGAATAGTGTTCAGAGACAACCCCCACCCTAGTATGATTTCTCATGCTTTCGCTGCCTTATTTATTAAATTACTTCAGATACAAGGAAAAGGAAAATGTAACAATGTGTTGAGTAAGTTAAAGGGAATAAAACGCAAGGTCATACTTATGAAAGTTTTACCTTTTTGAAAGGTTTTTTTGTTGAGTACTATCTAAATTTATTCTAAATTCTGGACAAGCAGGGTGATTATCACCAGATCAATTATCATGGTTGATGAAATGAATGTTAAGCTTACATATGTCTTGAGTTGCCTAAATCATTTATTTAATGAACTACTGGACGGTGAAGTGCAATTTTCTCTCCATGTAATACTTAGGAAACAACAGTTTATATAAAACAATACAATTTATCCAGGGTGTTCTTCCCGACCGATTTGTTGAATTAATTCCGTTAAGAAAGGTAAATTAAATGGATATCACTTGTTTTTTTTTCTTAAGGGATCCTCGGCATCTAAGCTTTCTTGTCTCTGAAAAACAACATAACTTATCAAAGGCGTACTTACACCTCTATTCATTTCTAGAAATAAAAATGTCTGACTTTTACGTGGCATAGTATGACTTTATAATTTGAGTGACCCTCAAAAATAAGGTAAACAATAAATAAACGTTTGTCCTTCATATTCCAGACCTAATAATATTATTTTTTTAATCAATTAAAAACATTATTAAATATTTAAAATATAGTTGTATAGTTCCTGAATACAAATGTAGTCAAATTTGCGACCGGGCAAATATTAATATTGTGTCCAACTGTAAAATAAACAGTGTATTGGCGCAGGTAGAAAAAAACACACCATGTGGCAACGTTGCATTACTCCCTCCTTACTGAGCGTAAGTGAGTCATAACTAGATATCCACAGCCTATTTCTACTATTTTTTTTTTTTTAATTTGCTACTACCTAATATTGTTTGTTCGAATTTCTATAACTATAAATGTTTATCTAGACAATCTCAAAACCAACCCCTCACTTCTCCAACCATCAAATGTCAACCGATTCTTACTTCATAGAGCACAAGTTTATTTGTTGTTAAAATTATATAATATTTGTGATGCAATTTTCCCTTTTCTGTTGAAATATATTTTCTTTTACAGCTAGAGTAAAAATATAAATACCATATTGTTCGTCATTAACAAATAAAAGTATTTACTCTATTGTAATTGTTTTATAAGTTTAACAAGTTTTCAATATATACGACTTTAACATTTTAAAATGGAAATCATTTTCAAATCTTGTGTAAAACGTTACATGAAAAATGCGTTTATCAAATCTGAACTCAATATCATATATATTTCTAAAGTTATAATGTTATTTTATTTTTAAAAAATGGCGGATATTCGAAAACTAAGCACGATAGGACTATCCTACATGTTATATAGCATTTAATGTATATATTGTCGTACTTAATCTGTTCTATTGAACTGTACTATTGAAGTTTTGATTGTTCTGAAGTTAGATTGAGTAATTTCAACTTATTTGTCACAAACATTTCTTTTGGATGAGTTCGATACAGTTGTCAAAGAATTCTGATGATATTTAACCGTTTTTTTTTTAATTCAATGTTTAATATAAATTACTAAATTCATAATAAATCGAGAAATCGGAAAAGCTTTGAACCGATTTTGGGGATTTCAAAACTCTGGCGAATTGAGTAGCTCGCGTAATTTTTGTTCAGTTTTCTTCAAATTGTTTAACATATCTTAAAACGAAGTTAGATAAAATATATTTCGTTTTTGACTGTTGGTCTCTTTAACTTCGATAAATAAAGAAATTTGTCAAAAAAAATCAACTATTTTAAGGCAAAATGTTTTTACGTGTTTCACAAATTGCAGAACAGTATTTTTTGTAAAGATAAAATGTGTAAATATTTGATTAAACAATTCCTTGTAACACTCCTTTTTTCAGTAACACTCCTAACAAGCTCAGTGTGTTCCAATGAAGGAAGAACTACTTCCTGGCACAATTCTTCAAATGTCGATGAGTAACCTATAGGCCTACATGTGAAGAAACCAACTGTGGGAACGGAAATATAGTTTATTCTCTGATGAGATGATAATTAATTGTGAATAACATGCGTCCGTGATTCTGTTTTGGATGTGGGTTGGGGGGGATGTTTTTCTGTTCTTGTAAAACTGCAACCTCTATTATTTTCACGGTGTCTCATTATTGTATTTTCAACATTGTTCTATTTAACACGAATCTTAAAAACAACAAACGTACTTTCTTTGTAGAATCGTAATTAATTTAGTATTATAAATAGCCTTTCCTAAATACATTGAAATCTTTAGGCTTATTAAAA
The DNA here is from genome assembly GCA_963513935.1 of Aphrophora alni. NCBI lineage: Eukaryota > Metazoa > Arthropoda > Insecta > Hemiptera > Aphrophoridae > Aphrophora > Aphrophora alni. Next base: position 33,676,248 of record OY740770.1, read on the forward strand.
AAAATAACGAGATTTAGATTCGAACCAACTACCTAAGATTTAGAAAAACAAAGATTAATATAGTTCCTCTATATAATAAAAATAAAGTCCTCTTTGACTTAACTCTGGCTGTCTATCTTTCCGTTTTCAGGATAATATTGTGAACTAGGGAAATTACCAAATTTGTGCTTTAACTAATAACTACAGTACTGTAATTCATTTATTGCTAAAACTAAATATAAATATAAGACACCACAATTAAAGATCCTTTACGAAAGTGCTATCCTTCTGCGCCAAAGAAGTCTATTTCATTGACCATTCATAGGTTATTGAAATAAGTTATTGGAATTTTGGAGTTCTCCAATATTCTGCTCGAGTTGTTGAATAGCTATAGTACGATTTATTGTTTAAAAACTTTGAAATATTTTCCAGGACTTCTTCAACTTACCCGTCAGGTAATTTGTTGTGCCTCCCACCTCTGAATCATCCATTTTAAATTTAGTACTTTAAAAAAAAAAGTCCTTACCTATATAACACTCTTAAAGTGTGCTTCAATATATACATACACACAAACTTTCTTATTTAACTAGAAACAGTTCTTAGACAAAGTTCGTTATTGTTTTGATCCATTCACTTGTTTACAATTAATATGTAACAGTAGTAATATTAATTATCTTAATTAAAAAATGGCATCGTTATTACTAAGAAAATCAAGATTCCTAAAATGTAAAAGGCATATGCTATTTTTAATTGTTGACAATATGAATTGGGATAGTGTTCGCTTTCTTTAAGTCTAAAGGAATTTTAAAAACAATGATTTTCCCGAAAATATAAAACGTCAGGCACATTTCTGACGAAATGTGCCTGACGTTCTGAATTTCAGGGTTCTGAATCCGAATCTGAGGTTTGCTTACAAAATTTCGTGACGCAACATTGACAAAAATGCAAAAAAGGTAAAAAATCTCATTCTTGCGGGTTTTCTCTATTCTTTAATAAGCTCTCTAGCATATTCAAAATGAAAGAACATAAAATTTCCTACATATTTTACTATTTAGGTTATTTCTCCGACGAACCGTTCGGGCTCAAAAACCCACTTTTCCACACCAACACTCAATTTTACTATTAAAACTTTCATTTAGTGAATTCCTCCTACTTTTAAGGTGAATACATACATATAGGCTGGGTTCAACTGTTATGCCATCTCCTATAAAAAAATGTTATCTAAGTATCCTAGTACATTGGTACAAGCCTTGACCGAGTTTAGGCATAGCTTAATCAATCTTTCCATAAATTATGTTTTTATAAAGAATTAATTTGTTCTTCAGTACAGAATAAGGGGTTCTAGTAAAAAAAGTTGTAATTCCAACGAAAAATCTGGAAACATTATATACCTACATGGGACTATTGTTATATTGTATTGTGTTACATATGATTATATACAGGATGCCCCCGAACTCTCTGGTCCCCTTTTGTGGATTTGTTATCTGGGATCGAGACAAACATATTTCGCAATATAATAATGGGTCTACGGTGCTTACTTTATCGTCTATCTGTATGTAGGTTCTATGTGTTTTTAACAAAATAATAATTGATATCTATCTAGAGAATGGTTTGACCGATTCGGTTCAAACGTGACATGAAGTTATACCTAAATAAACGGTACCAGAAACTGGCACATACTTTCTCACATTTAAATTACTAAACAGATTCACTGTGACTTCACAATTGTATTAAAGTAGGAGAAGGAACACATTAAAGTAGGAGAGTTTTTAATAATAAAATTATTATTATTATTATTACCTAAACGAAAATTTTTAGAAAGATGCCGATTTTCGCATACGATATGGTACATTAAGGGCTAAAAATAAGCAAAATTTTATCAAAATCGTTAGAGCCGTTTTTTTATTAAAATAATAATAACTGATTTTTTTGGGAGTTTTAGGCCATAAAGGGTTTTTTTTTTTCAAAATTTGTCAAAGCCCTTTTTCGTGAATCTGAACAGGCCTAATTGACATGTTTGGTGTAATTTTTTTGAAATCGATCGAATAGTTTTTTCTCTAGCTTTGTCTACATACAGACATACAGACAGACATACAGACAGAGAGACATACATACAGACAGAATTTTGTAAAAACCACTTTTTTTGACTCAGGGGGTCCCAAAACGGATATATCCACAAAAATCTCAACATCGATTTTTTTGCGATCACTATATTTTATAGGCTACTTTCTCTATACTATAGTAGGATAGTGAGAAAGTAAAATGATCTACTTTAAGTAAAATAAAGGATTATATCCAATCTTGCGTTTCGTAATGGCGACCGTTTGGAAATTTCTAACCTAATATACCCAAAAACAGTACATTTTAACAAAAAAATTCAAGACACCTTTTTGTAGCACTTTTAATTCCTTATCGGATGTTGTAACTTCAAAAGAATCGGATGAAGGATAACAGTTAAGTTAAAGTTAATAACAGCGTAAGTAATTACAATATTGGGATGTTTTGCATAATTTTAATAAGATTTTTTAAGTATATGCAGGATGTTTTGTAATTACTCTGCAATATTCTAGGATATGATTCAGCACATAAGAAAGAGAAAAAAATCAATTAGACATGGGTCCGGACAAGCTTTGTTTCCCCATAGCCACCAATTTGTTTTTTCACTAAATAATTTTTATCTAGAGAATTATATGACTGATTGAGCTCGAACTTTGCACAAAGTTTAATCTAACAATGATCTATTTAAACAAGATAGCCGATTATATACAATAAGGTGTTTGAAGTTTCAAACCTGAATTTCCCAAAAACCGTAGGCCTACATTTTAACAAAAAATTTCAAGAAATTATTTTTGTAGCCCTTTTCATTTCGTATCGGATGGTGTAACCACCAAAACAATTGGATGAAGGATAATAGTTAAGTTATGTGTAATAATCGGTTTGTTCAAAGCGGCATCTTATACCAACACAGTAAACACAACAATATATTTTGTGTACATATTATGCTGTTATAATCCTTAACTTAACAATTATCCTTCAACCAATTGTTTTGATAATTACACTTTCCGATAGGAAATTGAAAAAGGCAACAACAAAGATGTATTTAAATTTTTTGACAAAATAAAAGGTTTTTTAGTTTGTTAGGTATGACATTTTTAACAGTCGCCATTTTTAAACGCATCTATGGATATAATCGTTTATTTTATTTATAATAGATCATTATTAGGTATAACTTCAAGTCTAGTTTGAACTCAATTGGTGAAACCGTTCTATAGATATGAATTATTTTGTGAAAAAACATACAGACAGACAGACGAAAAAGTAAGCACCGTTGACCTATGTTTATATTGTGAAATATGTTTGTCTCGATTCCAGGAACAAATTCACAAAAGGGGACCAGAGATTTCGAGGGCATCCTGTATATTTGCAATTTAAAATATAGCAGTTGTATGTATTAATACTATTATCTAAAGCACAAAATAACAAGATAGGTTAATGAGGTCGGTTCCACTAAAGGGCCTAGGGAAAATTTGTATTACCTGTTTTCCTAAACGTGACGATCCTAAGGTGGCCATTTGCAAACTTTTTTTTTACATGTAGTAAGGGCGTGTAATTTCGGGAGTGTTTGTGAAAAAAAACATATTTACTTATATTTATAGGTATGTCATTAACGCATGCTTTTAACAGAACCAATTAGTGAAAACCCGGTGGTCCTTTATGGCCGTTCGGGTTCAAAACCTTTCTATAAGTTAGGTGGTTTATGATATTTGTTAAGTGTGAGGATTTCCCATTGTATTTTGCCGAATATCTCAATTTCTTGTCTTTTAATGCCCAGACAATAAATGCCCTAAGGCTGGGAAAAGTACTATGACATGGGTTTTGTTGTTAAACACTACCAAAGTAACTGTTTACGGTGCTGAATTAATTTAAGACACTTTTCTGCTTAATCGCATAACTACAATTAAGACTGTACAGTATAACATACATTTTAGAGCTGGGAAAAGTACTATGACATGTGTTTTCTTGTTAAACACTACCAAAAGTAACTGTTTATGCTGCTGAATTAATTTAAGACACTTTTCTGCTTAATCGCATAACTACAATTAGGACTGTAAAGTATAACATACATTTTAGGGCTGGGAAAAGTACTATGAATAGAATATAGAATAGAATAGAATAGAAAAAGTACTTTATTTTGACATGTATTCCATACAAAATATAAAATAAATTCACAATTAATTAATTATCCATCCTTCCATCAGTGCACCCATACATATATAATCATATAATCATACAAAATATTCAATATAAATTACTACAGAACTAATAAATTTGGCTCCAGCTATACAATTAAAATTACTTACATATATAAATAGATTTACAGTAATCCTTCCAAGAATTTATGTGTAACCCCCCTTCCCAACCAAAATTTTGTGTACTGTTACAGTTAAAAATTAAATTCATTTAATAATTCCCATCTAAATTTCCATGCAATCTTCATGAATTTACCCAATCTCCACCAATTTCTCCCATTTAATAAAAGTTCAAATTCCCCCCTATTTAAACTGCGTTTGAAAAAGCACAAATTTCTTATATCGGCTAGGATAGGGCAGCGAGCAATAAAATGGTAAACCGTCACGTTTTCATTTATGTTGCATAAGGAGCATAACCATATTTTATCGTTACACCACGGTTTATAGTTTAACTCAACAAGTTCCGCCCTTGCTTTGATGATCCAACTTATTGTTTGAATATCATATTTATCAAATAAAACAAGTCTACTGCAGAGTTGAAAGTCAAGGTTCCGGTACTGTTTGTGAAATGTCGAATTTCTTGCCCTCTGTAAACATTCTCCCTCCCAAGTAACTCTGACCGCTTCAATAACACTGAGCATCTGTTCACGTAGCCTATCAATATTGCTGATATCCACATCAATCCCGTATTTATATCCTAACACTTTCCACTCCTGGTACCAGTAAATGCCCCTTTGTTATTATTTGTTTAGCAAGAATGTTTGGCAATCTATTCTTTGGTAAAGCTACAACCCTTAAAAGAAAATTCAGGTGGATTCTCAATGACAAATAAACCTTTTCAAACCCTGTTTCTAAAAACAAGACATAATTTGGGGTGTTATTTGGCAACATAAATATTCTTTTATAAATAATCTAAATACCCCTTTCCAATTCATCGTTTTCCTTGTAGCCCCAGACCTGGGAAGTGTAGTATAAAATCGCTTTCACAATAGAATTAAAACATGTAAACTTGGCAGTAAGTGGGACCCTCTCGTTACATAAAAGGTTGTGCCATACCGCGTCTATAGCATATTTTGCAGCCATAGATTTGTCCTTAAATTGAGTTTCCCATGACAATGATGGAGTAAGTATAACACCTACGTATTTATATTTATTGACAACCTCTACCCGTTGCCTTTTGTACCACCACTTCTCATTTCTACACAACTGACCCCCCTTCCTAAAAACCATTATTTTAGATTTACTTAAATTAACCCGAAGATTCCACTTGTTACAATAATTTTCGAGCTTATTTATCATACTCTGCAAACTACCAGGAGTAGGGGACAGAATAACAATATCATCTGCATACAATAAAACACTGACCTTAAACCCTTCAAAATCGCATCCTCCATCTAAAATATCAGCCAAATCGTTCACAAATAAAGAGAATAGCAATGGACTTAAAATACAGCCTTGTTTCAAACCCATATTAGTTTCAAAACATTTCGTTACGCCCGCATTACGCCACACTCCCGATGTTGTACCTTTGTGAAGATCTTTTATAATATTCAGCATATGAGAAGAAACACCCAAACACGATAACTTAAAATACAGCGCCTTTCTATCAATAGTATCAAAAGCAGAGGAAAAATCTACAAAAAAAAAAAAAAAAAAAAAAAATACAGTTTCGCCCCCTTCTTTGACAGTTGCAACTGAATCATACTAGTTAAGTTGAATATGTTATCTATGGTAGAATAACCCTTTCTAAATCCGGCTTGAAATTCACTAATTATTTGATGACTGTGTACCCAATTATTTAATCGATTGTGCAATAAACTAGCAAACACTGTCGCTATACAATCTATAAATGACAGACCTCTGTAATTTTGCACACAATTGAAATCCATTTTTTTATGCAAGGGAAAAATTATAGATTTTTATAATCTTTCTGGAACGCATTCTTCCATATATATTTTATTGAAAATAGCCAATAGCTTGAACTTAAAACCCGTGGGCCGTTTTTAAAAAAATCATACGGTACTCCGTCAAAACCTGGAGCCTTCCCATCTTTCAATTTGGCCAAAACCGTTTGCAGTTCTTGCTGTTTGAATTGCTTGTCGAGATCATTGTCGAAAATATACTGTTCCGTAGAAGAAATATCCCTTGGTACAATAAGAGGATTCAAAAGATTTTTAAAATACTCCACCCATTCGACACAGCTAATATTTCCAGCTAATCTGCTTTTTGTATTTTTAAAACTTTTCATAGAATTCCAAAATTGTTTTGCAACTTTAACTTGCCCCAAACTATTTACAACATATTTGTAATGTAGCTTACGCTTAGTTCTGCATAACGATTTAAAGTTTTTATTTGCCTCTAAATACGCGACTTTAACCATAGTTGAATTTGTTTTGCGAAACAGCTTTAAGAGTTTAAAGGCTCGCTGCCTTGATACCAGACAATCGAAATCACACCATTGTTGTTTTTTGTTTACCGTAGTGTTATTATTTGTACTCGGTTTAAAGTGGGCTGCTTTTTTGATACAACGAATCATGCTATTGACATTTATCTGGTTATCATTCAAGACATCAAAGGTTGCCATTTCCTTATCTATGCTTTTACCGAACAAGACGTTATCTGAATTAGTCCATTTTAATCTTGGCAAAAATGGTAGTATACAATCCCCACCCCTTTGGCTCTCTGCAAGTCTACCAACTTTACAATTTACACAAATAGGTAGATGATCCGATCCTGCATGACTTATAACCTCAAAATCATTTACTATTTCTAAACAACTCACTGATACAACCGCAAGGTCAATTACAGAATTACCCATCTTCCCAATAAAAGTAAATTCTCCTTCAGCATCACTTTGCGTTCTGCCATTCAAAACCACTAATCAAAAATTAAGGAATAATTCTAGAAGTTTACGCCCCCTTGTATTTAATATCCTGTCTTTCGATTTTCTGACCCCTATAATTGTACTAGTTACATTAATATAATTATACATATCAGAATTATTTTGTTCGTTAGATATTCGGCCATTAAAATCTCCAATTATTATACAATTTTGCTCTGAATTTGAATTAATAAAATTACACAAATTTTGAAAGCTGTTCTCCCATTTGTTATAATTTAAATAAATTGGCAAAACCAACCAATTTTTAATTTCAATTAATTTTATATTACGTTTGCATACGAAACTAACTTCTTTAGTAAAGGATGACTGTAAATTTACACAACAAATAATACCTCCTATTGAGCTTCCAAAATTAGCATTTCTTTCAGCACAACTAAAAAAATCGATTTTAAAATTAGGAAGACTCTTAACAATAAACTCTTCATCATGTTCAGATATAAATGTTTCCAATAACAAAATTTAATCATACTTATTTAGTAAATGAAAAAAATAATAAATCTTCACCAACCTTGGCTCTTAGTCCACATACATTTTAAGACAATATTTTAAAATTGCTAACCGTCTGACGCACTATAATATTGTCCAACTCCTTATCAGCTGTTTGAGAACATTGTCCTGAGAAATTGGTGTTTAGTCCCTAAGAAGATGTTGTCTTCACTCCTTTCTCGTCCGTCCGTCCTGGTTGCAGCTTCCCTGGACCGTCCTTTCTCAACTCCGCTATGCGCGATGAGAAATCGAAGTTGAATAGATCCTTCAGCTTCACTATTCCATCCGTTCGGCCGGCCATCAGTGTGTTGTCCTCCCAGGTGAATTTGACACCTTCTATTCTAATGTGGTCAAAAACTAACGGCATACGACGTCTTCCCAACTCTTTTTCTATCTCCCGTCGGACTGCAGCAAGGTAGGCTCGCTTTAATCTTACATCCTGATTTTAATCCCGATGTACGACATAAGATGTTCCCTTTAACTTATTTACATTCGACATGATCCACCCAATATCGTCATCTGAAGGGAACTGGGCAATTATTGCTCTGCCCTTTGCTCCTAATGGTTGCGCTCTATTGACCCACAAACTGTCATTACACTTTAACACTTCCACACAGAATTGTTTCACAAGGGCTTTAAAGTCTGTCTGACCATTCCATTTAAGACCTACAAAAATTAAATTGTTACGTCTAGATCTACCTTCTAAATCATTTAGCTTATCCATAATAACCTGTTCTTGTTTTTTAATACAGTCTATCTTTGCTTTCAAAACTTTGTTCTCTTCCGTCAGACTTCTCACCTCAGAAGACACAATTAAGAGGTCTTTTTTAGTAGCCAATGTCGATAATTTTGTATCTAGCAAGTTACTCAACCCAGTCATTAGCTGTCCATGCGTCGTGTCACCTACCTTTGCATTATCCATCTTGTCACAATGCTTTCCGACATTCCTAACGAAACACTTGCGTCTTCCGAAAGTTCTGGCGAACTGTACGCCCTGAAACGTTTTAAGCCTTTCGGATTTTTTGGGGGAAAATATTTGTCAATCGTTGAGTCATTCATAGGCCCGAAAAATTTCTCAAATTCCGCAAAATACGAAAAATGAAACTAATACACACGTGAGAGCTCTATCACTAACCCGCAGAACGAAACGTCAACGGAAACTAACGTTCTTCAACAACGTAAATATTTATGCTTCACACTATAAAATGCAATAATAATAATTGTAGTGAAATATTAATAAACTTTGATACTTAATAAATGTTTTTGTAGTGGACTATACATAGGCTACCTAACAGGCGGGACCAAACTCGCTGTCTCATCGTAGAGACGCACACTATTTACACACCCACACCCACACCCACCCACACACACACACACACACACACACACACACACACACACACACACACACACACACACACACACACACACACACACACACACACACACACACACACACACACACACACACACACACACACACACACACACACACACACACACACACACACACACACACACACACACATACGTGTATTGGTACCGTTGTGAGGATGTGTGTCCCCTACGACCCTTGTGAGAAAGGTGTTATAAATCGGTTTAAAATGATTCCAGCTATATGTGGCAATTAACAAATTTCATGTTATTTATGAGTTGTTAGGAGTGCCAAAGTTTATTCGTTGAAATATTGTTTTTTTTTTAATGTGTCCTAGACTATTTTTAGAGGGCTATAACGGTTTTTGTGTTAACTGTTTTGCGAGGATATGTGTGAGACTTTGTGAGCCTTTTGTGTAAACCTTTATGAGGAGTTTAAATGTCTCACTAACTTGTAGCCCCTTAGCTGTAACAGAACCATTTCTCACATATTTAAAGCATTCGGAATAATCACAACTATCAACATTTGTGCAATGTTCGAAATTAAAAATTAACATGTATATTCTTGTGTATTTTTTGTCATTGAACTCAAATGTTGCATTTATTTTTCGATTTGACCAACGGTTCGTCTGTTAGTCCGTCCGACGCCAACAACTTTTGACGGCTCAAATTTAACATACTATATTCTTATGTATTTTTGTCACTGAACTCAAATATTTCATTCATATTTCGGTTTGATCAACGGTCCGTCCGTTAGTCCGTCTGTCCGAAGCCAACAATTTTATAATGGCCAAATTGAACAAATTAAACGTTATATTATCATGTATTTTTGTCACTAAACTCAAATATTGCATTTATATTTCGGTTTGATCAACGGTCGGTCCGTTATTCCATCTGTCCAAGCCCAACAACTTTAGAATGATCGAATTTAACCAATTAAATTAAAATTCTTGTGTATTTTCTGTTGCTGAACTTATATTTGGAGAATGGTATGTCCGTCATCAAAATTTTTATTTCTTACAATTCATGTATTTTTTTTTTATCTAAATACAAATATTGTATTTATTTTTTGAGTTCGCCAACGGTTTGACCGTTAGCTCGTCCGTCATAAAACAAATCGGGCATATTTAGATAAATACCGAACATCTGAATATATCTATATGATTTATTGCAACTGAATATACCTAATAAATAATAATGTATGTAAAAAAAAGTTTTCGTGTATGACCTTATAAAAATATTATCTCCATATAATGAAATGTCAGAAGTATGCAATGACCTACGAGAAAATATAATGTCTTAGACCATAAATTAGCATTATATTGATATCACCAGAGATTCAAAAAATGTTCAAAGTCTATCATTAATGATTTTTGAAAAGCAAGAATTTATTACCATATAAAACAAATATAACCGAACCAAAATGCAGGGGTTTTATTCTGCCCTAACCTACATATTGAAAATATAATTGGATTACAAATATATAATTAACTATCTGCACAGTTAGATATCTACAAGCCAAGTAAAAAAGATAAAAAGACGTTTATGGGGGGGGGGATAATTCACATATACACAATATTACTGAGTGTGAATTGAGGTAAATTAATTTATAGAAAATATATATCAAAGAAATTAATTAAAATCATTAACAGAGTAAACTTATTGGTGTAAATTAGAGTACATAAAATAAAAATATCGAAATTGAGAAAAATATAGTCAAAAAGTAAAATTATATATTGAGTTGCAGAAAAAAAACTTTATATAAAATAGAAATACATAAAGTCTGCATTAATGAAAAAAATTAATAATAGTAATGTAAGAATACGTTAAAATTGGTTTACCTAGTAGTTTGGTTTTTAATAGTTTTAATGCGAAAGTAATACATATGTCATATTTATTATTTCACTACATAAATCTATACATTATAACAAACTAACTTATATTTATCCCTGTTAGTGTAATAACTCTGAGAATAGTTTCTTAGTCACGATTGATTAACAATTCATTTTTTAGACAAACCTTCAATACTTTTAATTTCTACAGTCTACAACTAAAACAGGTTGTCAATGAAACCTACAAATTATGAATCCAATAAGTATTTATTCGAGCTAAGGCAATAACAAATTTTTATCATTTGGTACATGAACAATTTTATTATTCTTTTGCAAACATGATTCTTAGTATATTAAAAAAATGAAACTTTATCATTGGTACATGAACAATTTATAACTTTTTTGCAAACATTACTCCAATATAGTAATACAAATAAAAGTTAATCGTTTTGTACATGAACAATTCAAAAACTTTTTTTCAAACAAGATTCCTAGTATATTAATAAAAATGTAACTTTATCATTGGTACATGAACATTTTTTTAACTTACTGGCAAACATGATTTCTATATAAGTTCATAGACCTAAATAACAAAATCATATAAGTTAACTGTCTTCAAGAAAGAAATAACTTAATAATTTTGCGAACTTCTTAGAGAACACTTGTTTTCGTAGTAATAAAGAAACAACTACCACTTTACTATAATACTTATACAGTTCTAATTTGATTATTTAATAAATTAAATTGGTACAGTCTTTAAAAAGTCAAGAAAATTCTCAGTTATTTTAATTTACTTCTAAGTTATCCCACAATTGTTACTTTTTTTAAAAATCAAATTGTATACACACCATTTTATTTTACTCCAACCTCTCTCTTCAAATTGCGGATATATTTTGACAAAACTGTCATAATCTTTTTTTCCCATAACCTTTTTTACATAAAATACTTTTTAAAAAGAATTTATTCACAATTTCCAAGTCACTATCGGTCCAGCTAAATTTAATACTAGTTTTTCTTCGTATGCCTCTCCCTTTCTGTTTTTTCAACTGTTTTCCTGGTGCTTCAAAATCAGAGAGTTCAGATTCTGATTCGCTACCTGTGTTTTTTCTATTGTTACATTGTTATTTTCTGTCTTTTCAATTTAAGAACTTTCAAATTCTAAGATGGAATTATGATTGTTCTTGGTCATAGGCCTATTTTTTACTGTTTTCATTGACAGTATTAACTGGAAGGTTTTCTAACATAAAAAGCTCCGAGTTTGAGTCGTCAGATTCATCAGAATCTTTGTATAGTGTATCATCTACAATAGTTATTGATTTTTGTTTACTATTAGTGTCCTTCATTTTAATGTCTAATTGAGACAAAGATTTTCCCTTCATTTCTCTTAATCGTCCTTGTTCTAAAGTCATTAGTATTTTGCTAATTTTTGTTTTTTGGACCATTTCTTCTGGCATGCGGTAATATTGCCTATGGACTCGTATATTGTGGCCAAGAAATTGAGCTAGATTATCCAATTCATTTTCTTTTAAATTTAATACCTAGGTAAGGCATAATTTATGTATAGATTATTCATAACATTAAGGTGTTAGTCTTAAAACTTAGATTTAGGTAATTCTGAAAAAAAAAACATTTCTATAGTATCTTGATGATTTTTTTTTTTAATCTACAATGACTAAATGTAATACATTCAACAGACATAATTGGCAGAAACAGTTCTAACCACTTGAGAGAAAAAATTATTAACTTCTAAACTGAATTGTAAGGGATATTAATGCCACCTCATTCTGATCTGTTAAAAATATTTGTCAAGTTCAAACAAATTAGGACTGTGCATGCTTTAAGGTTTTACATGCTTGTTGTCTAATTATAAGTTTCAATATCACAATAATTGAGGGTTAGGCCTAACCTTAATTACGACTATCTGCAGATTAGCAAATAAAGTTACATTGGTCCCTATAAACAGTAATTTATAATGTTTATAAACATACGTATGCCTACTCTTCAAGGCAATTTTGCTTGAAGTTAAACTTTCTAAAATGAGAACATTAATCCCTCTGCGTGATGTATGACCTGTTATTCATCGTAACAATTATTTCCACAAAATAAAGAGAAACAATAAATAAACATCGTATTACCCATGAGCGTGGCTTTATTTCTATTCCTTTTGTTTATTACCTAACCTATTTGGAGTGATTCTTGCTTCTACCATTAATCTAATCTAAGTTATGTTTTTGTTTACCAAAACTCCACAAATAGGCTAGGTTCTTCCAGGTTATGTTATAATGTACATTCAAATACTGATGAATTTATTTAGTTTAAAACCAATACGGGTTTAAAAACGTAAATTAAAATGTTAAATGTTGATTCTAATTTTATTTCTACCTAGATTTTTAGTCCGCTGATGCAGAAACAAACACATTTACAATTACTTTAGTAAATATTGGCTGTAATTTAATTCTCTTTTTTTTTTGTTTTCGAATCAACTGATGAATTAGGATAAACCATTTCTAGTTAATTTGGTAAATCTTGGTTCTAATCCAATTTGTTTCAGTCATTTTATAATTAGTTGGTGCACTAAAAAATATACCCATTCGTAATTAGTTTGGTATATCTTGATTCTAATTTAATCCTCAACACGATAAACTATTTCTTTCCTTTAAGGCAACAACTGTGATTAATTATAACGTGTCTGTCCTAAATCTCCATTCTCATTATACATAATGAAACCAATATCATAGCTATGAAACAAGTCGATCTTTCAGAACAGGACAAAATACTATAGGCCTAATACTGCATACAGTTAGTTAAGAATGACAATCACATCTCAAGAATTACGGAATGTAGACTAACATATAACAAAATACATAATAAAATGTTAACTTTATAATTTCTTTAAGATATTTAGAACTGTTTCCATCTTTATTGACTTTATTATTGGTCATATTACCTTTAGATGTCATGGATTTCAATAAAAAAATTATTTCAACAAGATTTTTTTTTAATGTGTGCTTTCGGAATTAGAGATTTATTATGTTGTCTATGCATTATGCTATTTTAAAATATGTAAACAAAAAAATCTAGCCTAATTAACTTTTAGAACCTATAGGTCCCTACTCTACATTTTTCAATTATGAAAAATTGGTTAATTGAATCTTGTAAAAGGAAAATTAGGCCTAAGCCATAACTTAACCTTGTTTATTAAAAAACAGCCCAAGAAATAATATAGAGGTGATGCCTAATTAAATATTTTTATCATGGGCCTTAATAGATTCATGCAGTGCATAGCCAATTACAATCCTTAAATATAGATGGCCTATTATGGGAACAGTTGTATCAATTGTTCTGGGTAATGAAAAAGTTATAACTATGTAGGACTTAACCCAGAATATTCTAGGATTGTACAAAAGTAACACATTACGCTTGAATTGTAGTCCTATACAATATTATTTTTATTTTGGTTCTAAGTTGTATAAAATGAATTTCCACAAGTTGTGAATATTTAGGTTATTAGTAGTTCAATAAAAACATTTTATGGAAATAAAATAAACTTATCCAAAGCTTCATGGCGAATGTAGGAAGGTGCATAGAAACTATTGCATTATGTCTAGTTCCTAAACATAACCCTAACATGAAAAGACAGTTGACTTAACTTTTTTATTTAATGAACATAGAACATAAGTTCACCATACATTTTCTACTGCTAAACATCTTATTTCCTATTACTTGAACTTTCCACTGTGCCAACTGCCAATCAAAACTAGGCAAGTGTGTAAAGCAAATGACTACTAGCGCTACCTAGACCTTACACACGTGAACTTCGGGTTGTCCTATACTATTCTTATGAAGCTTTTTTTAATATCGACAAAAAATATATGTATAGGTTCGGACTAGCAATCTAAAGCCATTTCTATTGAAGTCTGAAGTGACTACCTTATGAGGATATCCTCACAAGGGGGCATATCCTCACAAGAATAGAATGTGACTTGTTTACAGCCTCATAACAATAGCAATACAAGTTCACACACACACACACACACACACACACACACACACACACACACACACACACACACACACACACACACACACACACACACACACACACACACACACACACACACACACACACACACACACACACACACACACACTGCAACGGTTTAATTGAACCGCCTGCAAGGAGCAATTTTGGAAAATAGATAAATTCCAAAATTTCAATTAAATCAAATAATAATTGTAGAAATGACAAAAACATTTCTAAAAATAAAATAACACATGTAAAATTAAAGGGAATATGTAAGTTAGCCAAGCCAAGGTCACGCGCCTTGACAGGAAATATCTAGCGTTCCGGATTGAACAGGAATTCGTCCATATGTTTCTAATGCAAAAAACATCAAAATCCGAAAACTTAAATTAAAATGATATAATCGTGTAGAGCTAGGAAAACCTAATAATAAATAATAAGAGAATAAACTCGTCAAATTAATAATAAAAAAGTTATAGCCATAATAAAACGTCATAAAACATAAAAAACCCTTAAAATAAAGAAATTCCAAAATCTAATAATAACAACGCATAACCATAATATAAACTAGAAATAAATAAGACTCGAAATCAAAATTTAATAAAAGACCATAAAGTAATTAAATAATAAATAACCAAAAATGCAGAAAGTACCGTAACTTGTGAAACCCAGAAGCGAGGAAGAAGAGGAAAGCAGTTTTGGAACTTTCAGCATCAGAGGAACAACTTGCAAAAAGAAGATTTTCAAAATTTCCAAAATTGGAAAAACTAAATTTTGAAAACTTACGAAATTTTCAAATCTCCGTAAAAGAAAAAATATATGTCGTATCGCTACAAATGAAGATGGAAAATCATCAGGGAAAGAAGGGCTTCAAAACGAAATCACCCAGAAGAAGATCGAGCGAAGCGAACGGGATATATGAAGAAAAGAAGAATTCGCAAGTAAAAAATTATGAATTTCAGGAATCAACTTGTCTTGAACGTCGTGCGCATAGTAGGCAGTAGACGCATGGAAAGGGAAAGTTACCAACTTCAACACAAATCCACCATAAGAAATTAAACTAATTATAACAAATAATAATAGGAATAGATAATTTAAAATAAGAAAAATAGACAAACAATAGAAGAATAAGCCAAGGAAAGTTCATCGTAGTGCAAATAAATAAATAAAATTAATTAAATTGTGAAATAAAACAGTAACAATAATCAGTGAAGGTTGGCCACACTGAAAGGCCTAAAATTCGACGAGTTAACTTTCTTCAAGTTAATTCGACAGTCTCGTTTAGTACCAGCTCCAGGGAAGTCTTCTAATAGCAGCTCCAGGAAAGATCACCAACTTTACTCAAGTCTGAACAGGAAATCGTCGTGAAAATATTGTCAACGCTCTGTACTTCGCCAGGTTAATAACGGTGCCTACAGAAAGGATCGGCCTTGCAGGAGACAACGTGACATCCTACAACAGCTTAGTAGAAGAGATCTTCACTACGGACTCCGGCAAACATTCTTCTAGAATTTGTCGTCATCAACAGATTCTTCGAGAACTGGACTTCGAGATATTCTAGACAACTCTCAGAAAACATCTCCAAGATCCTCAAACACTCTCAGAATCAGGACGAGCGGACTTGTGCACTCCACAAAACAAGGTACTGCATAAATCAAGCTTTTTTAATAAATAAAATATTTTTTAATAAACTTGAATTACGTCCAAAATTATTAAACTCAATAAAGTTAAATAATAACATTTTAAAGACAAAGTAAAGTCAAAATAAAGCCAATTTTAAATTCATTCAAATAAAGAGATATAAAATACAATAAAATTCGAGTCCAATAATAAAGCAAAAGTAACAGATTGGAAAGGAATAAATAATAGGATTCATATTTATGTGTATTAGAATAAGAATATCAATTGTTAGTTTTAGTTATTGTTAAAATTGTTTAATATAGTAGATTTTCAGTTTGTTAAAAGAGAAAGCATTTAATATAAATTGTCAGAAAAGGCGACATTAATTGTTGTAAAAGATTCGAAAGAAATCCATTGTTTCTCAAAATAAAAATTAAATTGTAGACTCTTAAATAAATTTGTTAAATTTCATTGTTGAATATTTTAATTAAATCTAACCCATTCAAAGAAACTCATTACATTAGAAAGAAGAAAAAGTAAGTGCTCACCAAGTATAAAGTTAAAAATTCAAAAAAGAGCAAATTTTGGTGTTAATGAATTAAAGAGCTCCAAAGGGCACACCCTTTGAAAAAGAGTCTGGAGTTTTAAGAAAGGTAAGCTAGTATAAGAAGTGAATATATTAATATAGTAAAATTTCCTGTGTTAGCATAAGTTGATTAAAATAAATTATTCTTGTGTGACATAAGAATCAAGAGCCTTATCAAAACTATTAAACTGCGAAAGAATCACTCTCTAATTATACAGTAGAGCGCGGGGTGGTAGTTGGGGTAAGGTCTTGCAGCGAGTGCTGTCCCCGTGGAGAGGCTGTCTGTCGGTCGGGGGGGGGGTGCGTTGCAACACACACACACACACACACAAATTAAACAGTACACTTAACATATATTTACCGTAGTTAAATAAATACCGTAGCCTACTTGTTTGGAGAAAAAATGTAACTATTTTCGTCTTCTGATTAATAATGTGTAACCTATTTTAACATTCTGTTAACTATATTATGAAAACGAGTACAACGAATGGCTGAACGGGAGTTGTAATGCGAACAGAGGATTATGTACCCTCTATTAAAAATAAATAGTTATTTCCTTAGTATTTGACAAACAATAGTATTAATGAAAGAAAGTAAGTGATATGAGAAAATTTTTAAATCAAATTTTTTTGTATTAAAACTATACAATATTGTTATGTGACGCATAATTTTACTCAAATAATGTTTCAGACAAAGTAATGTCAAAATTAAGTTTATTGGAGAGCATAAGGTCTTCAAAAGGTTCTATTTAAATAATAGCAGGTCTTCAAAAATTCTCTAAAACACGATGACTTATACCATGGTGATAACAGGCGTTAGAAAATAGAAATTAACAGGAACAGGCGTCAACTAAAGCCTTTAAAAGGTGACTTTTGTAACTGATCGTATAAGACCTCAAAAGGTGGCATTTGTAACTGATCGTATATAAGCCTTCAAAATATCGTCTCCCGTACATTTCACACCAGGCACTCTAGGCATCCAAAAGGTTCGTCGACGATTTCGCTTTATACAGAGGGCACAAAAGGTCGTTTTAGTGTATGAAAACAGACCTTTTGAATGCCTGAGTTCAAGCACTCCAAGCCTCCAATAGGTCGTCGCCCGTACCATTAGGCACTCGAAAGGTCTTATACATAAATCTATATATATATATATATATATATATATATACCGGGAGAATTGAATTGAATTGAATTGATTTGCCTTTATTTAGGGGCGAGGTTAGGACTGTATAGTCCTCTCTACCACCTAACCCCATACAACATAACAACATATTATATAAAAATATAAAATATAACTTGATAATAACAAAAAAATTTAAATCGATTAAAAATAACTAAGATAATATAAAAAATTAACAAACTTAAAATTAGCTACAAAATGAAATTAATAATTTAAAATAAAATAAAAAGTAACAATCTTAAATTTAAAGTGACAAAATGAAAGTTATAACTTAAAATAAACTAAAAATAAATAAATTTAAATTTAAACAACGTAATAAAATTAAAAATTTAGAAACAAAAATAAAATAAAATGAAATACTGTAGCTTACACTTGTAGATACAGATAAATACAATCACACATGCACACAAGCACATTCATACATAATAACATTTAAAAAAGACACCACATAATTAAAAATCACTATTATTACTACATAAAAGCTAAAGAAAGTAACAAATACTTATTTCAATCATTCACACTTATGAGAGAGAGAGAGAGAGAGAGAGAGAGAGAGAGAGAGAGAGAGAGAGAGAGAGAGAGAGAGAGAGAGAGAGAGAGAGAGAGAGAGAGAGAGAGAGAGAGAGAGAGAGATTAAACACAAGAAAACTAAACAATACTTTAATAAAATTTTTAAATTAATGAACACAAATTAAACTATATAATATTTGAAATATTTGTATATGTATATTTGACCTGACTTATACAAAAGACTAACAAAGTCCAGACAGATACTGTTATTGTGCGAAGCCGTCACTTCCACGAATTGATACTTGATAGATTCCACGAATCTAGCTATAGACGATAACAGATCAAATGACTTTCTATTTAGTTTAGCAACCTACTCACTACTGCTTATTTATCATTGCATACGACAGTTAGCAGTTGCTAATTTTAGCTGATAATCAATATTAGCATTAGCAGCTTAAGCTGCTAACCATAATTAGAACGATAATACTTTCAATTAAAACGATAAATAAATAAACAATAAACAGTGCAAAAGACCTTAATTTAAATGCAGCTACATAACAGTCACAAAATGTACAGTGCAAAAAATATACGAAACATTTTTACAAGGATCTATGTTCTGTCGTTTAGGCAATTTGGCCCTTGATATTTCGCCATTGAATCCCTCAAGAGGAATCTGTTTTTTTAGATTTGGTTGTTCCTCGGCAATCCATGGAGAACATAAAAGTTTAACAAAATAACGTTCCCAATAAAAATTATAAACAGACGACGAAACAAATCCCTAAGAAGAATCACGGTAACTAATAACCGAGAGCACATGAGTGGAAGGGCGGGAAAGTAGTCATCCAGCACAAAGATTGTAAGAAGCGACGTGGTGGGGGGGTGTGCGTGCCACAGTGAGTCACCTCGGCCCTGCAAGTGTTTCGTGTCTCCCGCGCCCTCATACCCCTAAGAGGAATTATTTTAAATGTATAAAACATGATACCGATTGAACCACTCGGGCGATTTTAAATATTAAAAGTGTAAAATTAATTAAAAATTATTGTCTACAAAATGACTACCTGCGATTTGCATATTTCTTTTTTTAACATTAAGATCTTATTATTTTTTTTTTAACCAATAACTTAATTAAAATTAGGCTTACATAGCGTAAATTGTAATATTATTCTGTTTACAAATCAGTTTTTCAAATAAAAATCGGACGAAAATTCCACCAATAAACATTAATACAAAATGACTCCATTTTGGTGCTGCGCCGTGGTGGCAGAATTTGTACCTAATCCTGGGATGTTTAGCCTTAAGATTATTATCTTGGACTTTAATTGCCGTATCGTATATTGTGTTGGAAGAGAAGTTTAGTTGGTTGTTCAGTAAGTTGTG